>CM038677.1:37401180-37592633 GCA_021605205.1 Aegilops longissima
GATGTCTATAGCTCAATCGACGGTCGTGTAGCCATCCAATCAACATCTTCTTATCTCTTTGTACTTCCATGAATCTCATGTTTAGACCCCGCTTGTTGTTAAATATGACTTAGACATAATTGTTTCTCGATCATTCAAGAAATGGCAAAATGTTACGGTACATATCATCATTAGGTAAAAAAACATAGAAGTTCACGTGACACATGTCCTCTTGCAGGAACAATCGGTGCCATTGCATTACTCACTGTGCTACTAATATTCTTACACATGGAACGCGAGAAAAGAAAGCTGAGGGACCGGTTCAATAAGAACGGTGGAGAGTTACTCAAAAGTCTCAAGATCGAGATCTTCACAAAGGAGAAGCTAGACCACATCACACATAACTACTGTGACATCATCGGCCAAGGCGCCTTCGGCAAGGTCTACAAGGGAACCATCGACGCTGGAGACAGTGCACGGGTCGCCGTGAAATGCTCAATCCCCATCAACCAGGACTGGAAGAAGGAGTCCTTCGCGAATGAGATCAAGATCCAGTCCAATATCAGCCACCGGAACCTGGTCCAGTTGCTAGGATGTTGCCTGGAGACGGAGGTGCCCATGCTGGTCTACGAGTTCGTGCCCAGGGGGAGCCTCCATGACGTTCTCCACGGTGACAATAAGAACCCTCTCTCATTGGAAAAACGCCTGGATATCGCCATCTACTCAGCGTTTGCCCTCGGGTACATGCACTCGGAGGCGGGCCAGAGGACCATCCTTCATGGAGACGTGAAGTCGGGCAACATCCTCCTGGACGACGGGTTCGCGCCCAAGGTGTCAGACTTCGGGACGTCGAGGCTCATGTCCATCGACAAGGACCATACCAACTGGGTGGTCGGGGACAGCAGCTACATTGACCCTGTGTACATGAAGACCGGTCTCCTCACAGAGAAAAGCGACGTGTATAGTTTCGGTATCGTACTGCTGGAGCTGGTGACCCGGAAGAAGGCGAGGTATGACGGGAACCATAGCCTGCCGCTGGAATATGTCAAGGCTTCCATGGGCGGGGCGGTGAGGGAGATGTTTGATCCGGAGGTTGCATCTGGTGCGAAGGAGAATGAGGAGTGCCTCGAGGAGGTGGGCAAGATCGCGGTGCAGTGTCTCAAGGACGATGTGAACGACAGGCCCACCATGAGTGAAGTGGCTGAGAGACTTAAAATATGTAAGTGCCGGTGGTTGGAGTATGACAGGAAGACGAATGAGATATGCACTTAGTTACTGTCAGAAAAAAGTACTAGTCCTACCTACTTAAGATTTTTTTTCTACAATTAACTTGTACTTTGAGTAATTAGCTAGTATGCTCGTGTTTATCCCAGAGTTAAACTTTGTTTCGTGTACTTGTGTATAATTAATTTTTCCTTTTTGCAGATGTGGTACAGTTTTAATCAACTAATGCATTATAATAGTATCTTGCTAGCGGAAAAAAGTTATCTTACTGACTTTCCAAGTCTTGTCTTATGAAAGTTTTAAACGGTCTTAATTAAGCTGGTCAAGTACACATGGGTTTTAAAAACATCAAAGTTTTGGTACAAATTCGTTCCCCTTGCAGATATGGACCCTAATCCGAATTTTCACGGGTTCCTCTCCTGTGTTCTGACCGTCTAGAACGACGCACGCACACACGCCATCAACCTTCCTTCGCCGAAACAGGATCATATAGAAACACCGACCCTCTCCGCTCCCAAATATAAAATGGTATTACAGCTGATATACTCGCATATTTGTTATAATAACATCTTTTATTATATTATGGGACAAAGGAAGTAGATGCGTAGCACCATCCCTTATGCATCCAACATAAGCAAGTGGAACCAAGCAAATGGAACGGGCTGTCTAAAAGCATGGCGAGAGGGCAAACCATGCGAGAACGAGAAAAAGAAAAACAAGTACTACCTCCGTCTAGGTGAATAAGTCATTCGCGTAATTTTAGGTCATCGATTTGAGGAATTAAATATGTCTTATATGTCATGAAAAGTATATCACTAGATTTCTACATGGATGTAGTTTATAAATAAATATATATATATATATATATATATATATATATATATATATATATGTCATATATAATACATATTTAGATAGTTAAATCGTCGACTTAGAACTACGCGAATAACTTATTCACCGAGACGGAGGTAGTATAATTCTTGAAAGAAACGAGCGCCAGAGGGGACGAGCTGCCTTACTCAGCGATCCTGTGTATGTCTCAACAATCTGTCTTTCTCCTTTTCTTCCTCGTGAATGGTTCACTGAAATTGATCAATCTTTTATCATCGCATTGTTTTGAACCCGGCCAATCTTTCCCTTTTGTCATGAAAGAACAATCGGTTGATACTCGATTCAGAATTCTGCACATACCCATGTTACCGTTTAGTGGAAAATTCAAGTAAAGATGCACAATCTGAACTTGTATGCATGCACATGTGTACGGTTGCCATTCATGTGATAGTTCGATTATACACATTCACAAGTCCTTTACTGGAACAATCATCCGTTCATAACATTTCAAGCTAATATATTGACAGCTTGTTCTGGTACGTAGGTCCTATGGGGCCTTAACACGACGACTTCCCAATTGTCAACTGAAACAAATTTTGCCCGGCACCGACATGGGCGGCGATGACGGCGGCGCACCTTCGGCTCGCTTCAGTGCTTGTAGTCGTCACTAGGTGGTCTACGGATCTGCATATAATTTTTATTATTTTTGATGTTCATTGTACTGCCATGATTGAAAATGAATAGATCGGAAGTTTTCTCGCAAAAGAATAATATGTTGACAGCTTACAAACATTCAAATCGATTTCCAACCTCAGTTGAACATTTTCTCCTAAATCTAAAACTTGTGTCTTACTCAATTTGAAACATCTTTTCTGCTTAATCTGAAACTTGACATGCCCTAGTATGTCGGGACATGCTTAATTTGGAACTTGACAATGCTCTACTCAATTTGAGCGTCGTAGTGTGAGCCCTGGTCTCTACGTGCTGGTCGCCCTTCATTGTACCTCGCTTCATGACTTGCACGGCGGCGCGAGCTCAACGGCGTGACACAGCCACGCGGCGTTGCGACGCTCCTTTTGGCGCCTCCCTCCTGGGGAGGTGCAGGTGTGGTAGGAGTCGCCCTGCCAGGGTGACGCGACAACGATGGTCACCCTCCGAGGCGACTGTCGCCCCGTCGGTGCTAGCGTGAAAAAAAATAAGCACGAGCGAGCTGTAGATAGCTTTGCTACCGATTGGGCCATGGCCCGTGAGCGCCCGCGCGGCACTCGCTCCTTCTTCCTACTGGACTGGGCTGTTTACGTGGGAATTTCGAGATCTCCGAAGAAAAATCGTGCGAGTTTCGTTCGTGGGCTGCAAACAGGCTGACGCTACGCATCGACGTCCCCTCCGCAGCCCACCAGGCTCGCTCCCTGTACGTCGGAGGAGGAGGAGCTGGTTCCTCTTCGCCCGCTCGGTTGCCCCTCCCCCGCCGGCCGCTCTCCGCCCCCCGGCAGCACCGCCACCGCCACCACCCGTCCTTCCTCTCCTCCCGCGCGGCCCCGTCCCCGACCTGCCATCTCCCCGCCTCGCCGCCGTCCGCGAAGGCGACGACCGGCAGCAGCGGCCCGAATCGAGGGGCGAGGGCCCTCTCAGGTGAGATTCCCTCTTTCAAGTGTGGCGCCCCACGCCTCTGGTTAGCTCCCCGATTTGGACGATCCCGGGGTTTGATGCGTGCTGTTATTTATTTGGGGATGGATCTGGGACGATGGATTTACCGCCGCAGGAGATGGATGGTGGCTTCCGCGCTGCCCACCGTGCTCCTAGCGGGCGAGTCTCACGAGATTGCATCTCATATCAACCAACCTGGGCGAATGACGAATAGTTGACACTGTGTGTGAATGAACCAACCTTACATCGCTCGTGCCATGCTAGCAAATCTTCTGTAGGCAATTTGGATTCATGTCAAGTGTATGCCATGTGCAGGCATGAACATTAGCCTCATATGAGTATGCTGTTTTTGGCCTTTGGAACGCAACAATGCTATTCCAAACCTTAGGTCTGTTACTTGTTCCAACTTTTGTAGTCCTGTAGCTTGCTTCTGTTTCTTTGAACTATAGCTGCATTTGGATGTTCTGTTAGTGGATTAGTGGATGGTCTTGATGTTAATTACTCACATATGCATGCTTCTTTGTGTTAAAAAGAACACCTTTTTGATGTTTTCCTGAAATATGAAGGTGTTGAGTGGGCCAAATGGCACAGATTCCAAACCTTGATAACGCCGCGCTCAATCTTACTGCCCTCAGCTCTCTTAGCCTGATCTTACTCTTCCTGTCTCTTCCTCTAAATCTTGATTTGTGTAACTAATCTGTTTTAACCCTGGCATCCAGGGAGCAGTCACAGAAGGAACTTCTCAGCATAATCAAGAGTGTGTGTTTCTGCTCCTGCACTCCCTATTGCAATCTTATGTACTTTTGTTGACATCGAAGAGTTTGAATTCCTTGTGTATCAGATTAGGGGGAAGAAATATCTGGTCATTGATCCGAAGCTTGCGGGTACCCTCTCGCTGATCCTGCAGACCTCGGTGCTAAAGGTTTGGTGATAGACTCTGGATTTGCTGCCAATAAGCGATACGTTTCATGTCCCTAACTAATATCTTAATACATAATTTAAACTTTGGGAATGTGCCATGGGAATATTCCTTCAAATACCTTTCATACATAAACAGAAGAGTGAAGCCACGTTGCAGTTACTTTCTTTGTTTCAACTTGGATAGCTCAGACATGTTTTTTTTTACGTTGATTAGGAATATGGCACGGAGCTGCGGATCCTCTAGGCTGACCCTCCGCAGACGGAATGCCCCAAAGTGGTGTATCTTGTTCGCTCCCAGTTGAACTTCATGAAATTTGTAGCTAATCAAATTAAGAATGACGAATCCAAAGGGCTCCAGAGGGAATACCACCTCTATTTTGTACCACGCCGTATAGTTGCCTGTGAGAAGGTATTTTAGTTTCTGTATATTTTATTTCCATTAATGTACATGCATGTTCTATTATGTTGTTTGGACTTATAATTCTAGTATGGTAGAATAATTTGTGGGACTCATGTGAAATTCGATAATTATAGACCTCATTACTATAAGAGATGACTCGAACACAATCACCATTGTCCTGTATGGATGGCATGTGTGTACTGCGGAATTTATTGATCTCATACATTACTACTGCACAGAAAGAATGGAATTCCATCTTGTATGGGTGAAATCTGCACTAGTAGATATCATAATTATAGTTAAGCTTTGTTTGACTAGGTTTTTGAAGTTTGGCAAGACGGAATCAGTCCTTCAGAGTATTCCTGAGTGTATTCCTGTAGTTCTTAGCCCAATAGGTTTATTAGACATGATGCCAATGAATACGACCTTATGTACTAAAATGTTGACATGGCAGGTATTAACTGAACACGTGTTCTTTTCATTGCTGATGATGCTTGCCAGGCCTGAAATGTTTTTCCAATCTGAACACCATAAATCTTTGCATTATTTCTTCCCAAATACAGTTTTATCCATACCAGTGACATGTACAGTAGTTACCATAGGATGGAACTTATGTTACAGATTATTCATATGAATATTTCTTTACAATCTGAATGAGCTTCTCAAGGATTTCAGCTTGCCTGCTGCTTCACTGTTATATAAAGCTGATGCCCTTTTACTTTAATTCGTGACCCATTGGCTGTGTTGTTTTGACAATTAAAATTGAGAAGCTTGAGCTTGCATTTACACTAAGTCATAATGCTGGCTATGATCTTCTACTCCCTCCGTCTCAGTTTACAGGGCATGCACGTCGTTCTAGGTTGAGAATTTAACTAGCTATATATGTATTATATGTGATGAAAAATATATGTTTAGAAACTACATCCGCTTAAGAATCCAATGATATACTTTTGGTGACATATAACTCATATTTACTTAGTCAAATGGATGACCTAGAATTACGCGCACGCCGTCTAAACCGAGACGGAGGGAGTAGTCTAAACTAGCGAGAACATATTTCAATTTCTCTTGAACTTCGTCACCATTGTTTGGTATTTATAAAGTAGTATCGAATTTGACTAGCCAGAAGAGGATCCAGGAATGCTAACTATCTTTATGTATAATAAAATAAATAAATTCTAACCTATCTTTTGTAATCTCCCCTGAATTGTCATGTGTCTGCAATGCTAATGACCAAATATCTGATTATGGATGACACAGACAATTGTAAATCATAATTCAATATAGATTTTTTCCGAGTTGTAATATTTGTTGAGGAATAAATAAATGTTTACAAATTGGCAAACACATCATTCGTAGCCCGTATGCAATTATTATACCATGTACATACTTTCAGGTGCCAAAAATTATACTGTCCTGTTGTTTTGATGATTGGTAGACATTTTCCTTTTTATATAGTAGTAATCTTATCCTGGCCCTGGCAAGTTTTTCTTCCCCTTAACTCGCGGATGCCCAAACACATGCTTAGCTATTGTTCTCAGAATTTTGTGAGCTAGGAGCCTAGGACACATGAATCCAGGAATCCACTCCATAAATTTCTCTTTGCACTAAGGCATCTTCAATTTAATTCTCTTTTTTTTTTTTGCTGCACAGATTCTGGAGGAAGAGAAAGTTCATCAAAAGTTGACAATCGGAGAATATCCCTTGTATCTAGTTCCTTTGGACGAGGACGTCCTTTCTTTGGAGCTTGACCATTCCTTGCAGGTACAGCTACATAAGCATGTTTTTCTAACATTTTATGGGTATCATTGGAGCATTTGTGATTTTCAGGAATGCCTTATTGAAGGATATACAAGTTCTGTCTTTCATGTTGCAAAAGCTATCCATAAGTTAGAGGTATGTATGTATGTCTTCCCTTCCTGTGTTTGGAGTTTTTTGTACTTGAAATAATGATTACTCCATTTGTGATTCATTAGTTTATGGCCGAAATATTGTTATGGATATACTAAGTTGCGATCGACCACTATACTTGACGTTTGCATATTACTTACCAACTCTGCATCTGTAATCTCACAAGTTTTTTCACACAATCTTTCGTTTACTAGAAAGCCTACCACCCTATTTCAATGTGGGAAACTGGCTTCCATCAAATTCATAAAGTGTTGCTCTTACGCGTGTAAGGTTTCTTTTCCAGTTTGCTTTCGGGGTTATCCCCAATATTAGAGCCAAGGGTGTAGCATCAACCAAAGCTGCAGAATTGCTGAACCATATGCAACTTGAAGACCCAGTCAGCATGGATAATGTAATGCCATTTGATTTCAACCTTTCATGACTCAGTTCTCTAAATTCTGCTGATTGCCTAATTTTAACTTTATGGTGCTTTTAGATGGGGATTCCAGAGATAGACACCGTTATTTTGCTAGATAGAGAGGTAATTTTCTGTTGCACACTTTGTGATCATTTCTTGCTTTTCTCAGCATATATGAACCTTTTCACTGTTTTTTAAGTGATCAAAGTTTTATATAAATTATAGTGATCTTAGGTGTGAATGTGTGATATATTTTCTTTTGATGTCTTCTGCTTTTCTGGAATGCATCTTCTTTTATTCATTCAGGTGGATATGGTGACACCAATGTGCTCTCAGCTAACGTATGAAGGTCTATTAGACGAGGTAGGCATGAAGTTTTTGATACTGGCATTACTTATAAGTCACAAGTGTTTGATCTATTAGCTTTCTCTGTTGAATCTTGATTGATAACATGTGAACGTATGACTCTTCGAGCTAGCATGTTCCTGGCTTTCTAGTATTGCTTTCTCTTATGTTGGGGTTGATGCGAAACACCACACAGTTTTTGTTCCTTTGCCAGTCAAAATAAGACATTTTTATTGCCACCTCCATCTTTGTTGTGGCTCCTCCACCAGATCATGCGTGCAGCAGTGTAGGCCTTGTAATGAATTCAGCAGTATGTATGTTGTGAACCACAGTACACAACGGGGTAAACACCGCCGGAGAGTGTTCGAATGGAGTCGGCCTGATTGGGGAAGCGATTAGATCATAGGTGGGATATACATTTGGGAAGGAATTTCTCATTGTTTGGATGGGAAGATATCAGACCTGGTTGCTGGCTATATACTAACAAACTCAATCTCTAATTGATAATTATCTACTCTATGCATAACTGCGTGATAGCTATCTACACTAGCTGATACATACGGCTGTTGCCATCCACCCTAGTGTCGCAGCCGTCCGGCTGTAGTCCCCAGGTCCATACCTCCCTGATCTCTACCAATGACATGTAGTAAATTTTAAAAACCATAGAGTTGCCGATGGAAATCACAGGATGCCACCAAAGGCCACCTAAAACTCTGGTCGTTACTTGGTAATGGTTCCTTGAGCCTTCATGTTTACTACCCTAGTTCCAAAATAGATGTCATTTTAAAATGTATGCAGTCAAACTGTTGTGAATTTGACAACTAATATACACTAAAGTTGTTTAGACTGGCCTTTGTTCGTGGATTTCTTTATCAAATGATTTTTGAGATAATGTGGTCAAAGGTGTATACTGAACTGTATGCCAGAAACATCTACCCTGGATGGAGGGGGTCCTAGACATTATTGTTGTCCTAATCGATGACTGATTTGTCATTTAATATTGATCTGTCCAGATAGCTACTGGAGTTGAGCTGCATACAGAATGTCGTATCCTGACTGAACTAACTGTGATAATATCTAGCTTTTAAGTAATGTCCACCTTGCTTTGGATTGTTGTCTTGAACAGGAGATGTGAAATGCAAGTAGATACTTCCCCTATGTACTCTTTTATCCTCCTAGTTTGCTAGGTTATATGCATTGCAATGGTAGCAGTGATCATACTAGTCTTAATTGTGTTAGAACGAGCAGGTTGCAATGATATTTTGGTAAATGGTGAACTCGTTAATCTTAGACCAAGTGGAAACGCCTATGTAGCTGCATACTTATACCTGTCTTTGCAGCAGGGTGTTGCTTAAGATTTTAGCTCATTGGCTGTGTTGCTCTCGGTTTTATCAGTATTGTTTGTATGATTCTGGAGCAACATTAACTCAGGTGTAGCCGCTGCATGAATGGCAGTTGTGCGATGTTTATTGCGTAAATCAATGCAACCAAAATGAACTGAATTTCTACCATCCTGCCACTGCATTTCCATTACAAATCTAAATTTAAAGTAGCTTTGAATGAATCATGCGATTATATTTTATTCGACAGATGTTGGAAATTCATAATGGATCTGTGGAAGTTGACGCCAGCATTATGGGTGCTGAACAAGATGGAAAAAAGGTCAAGGTTCCACTCAATTCAAGGTAAACTATCCTTGGTATGTACTATCTGGGAAAACAAACAATGAACACTGTTATAACGATGTGGGGCGTAACATTTTTGTGTGTGCAAGAATTGTTGCTTTGCTGTTTGGAAGCTTCCTCCATACGTGTATATTATTGCCATTTTCATCCCACGATATTGGTTTTAATTTTTTAGTGCATTTCTGAAGACTCGAATTTTGCATATGTATAAATACATTTTCGGACCTTCTTAGATTGAAAGTTATGCATGTGCAATGCTCCTATGTACATAAGCATGCATGGATTTGGAGCTATAAATTTATGTCGCTGTTCTTCTCTTTTCAGTGATAAGTTGTACAAGGAGATTCGAGACCTCAACTTGCATGTTGTAGTTCAGGTTCACTCCACTGGCTTTACCTCTTGTTTATCTTGTGTGAATGAGCTTTGCACTAATGTTGTTGTTCTGGTTGTTATGCAAGCGGCCATAAATAATATCGTGTTCTGGTCATTGGAAATTGTTTTTACTGCAGGTCGTCCGCCAAAAGGCAACCTCTATTCAGCAAGATTACGCAGAAGTAAAATCAACGAATGTAAGTGTAAGAACTAAAGAGTTTTGCATCGTGTTGTGTATTCTTAGTATGTACTGTCTTTTAATATTTGTCATGAATGTCGACTAGGTCCACCCAGCAGTAGGTTAGGCCCATGTGGTCTGTGACTCTTGTATAAATCTAACCATGCTTAGTACAATAATGCATATAGTTGTGATAACTTCTCTTCCTTGAAAGCTAGCATGATATTAAGAGCGAAGCAACCCCTAGCCCATCCACCATCCCAACCTCTTTGTGTGCGGTCTGCCACATCTGCGTGTGCCCCCACAAGATTTGTTCATCCACGATCAGTTCCACCTTGGTTCACTATGGGCATCTACTTTGCGTGTTTCAGTATTTGAGATTCTAAGGTGGATTACGTGTCGTCGTATTTTCTATTCTCAATTCAGCTCCAGCATCATGCTTACTCCTGCTTAGTGACTCGTTAGATCTGGTATTGCGGTCATAGGTGTGTGTTAGTGTGCCTCCCTTCTTATGGTGCCTGAAAATGCTGTAGCATAGTTCAGTCACCGGTGCCTGGAGTCAATTGCAGGTTTGGCCTCGAACGTTCAAATTCGGAACAACATTGACTCATTCTCAAACTCTAGTGCCTTCAGTATGTGTTTCATGTATATGATGGTGTTAATATGTTGACTAGGATGGATAGGCTTATCTAGAATCCTTCACAATACTTTTGAATAAAAAGGTTCCAAATATGGTGTTAGTGTATAAGGAGCACCATCTTCAGCTGATTTTCTTTGAGAAATTTGACTGAATCCCTGTTTGTATAAAGAACCACTTTAAGATTGATTTTTTTGAGATACTGGGCTGACATGGAATTGTTTTGTTATATAGGGTCATAGTTTGAGAGTTCATCTTAGTCAGTCTATATTTTTGATCTTACCCTCTTTTTGGCAAGATCAAAGTTTGATTTCTTTGTAATGAACAATGTAGTAAGGTTGTTGGTCATATGCATCTTAGGTTGCAGAGGCCAGGGGTAATAAAATCTTCCATTTTTTTTTTTGAGAGTTAGACATCATTTTTGTTGTTGGTGTTTGCATTGACAGGTTGCTGTCACTGCAGTTATATTGAAATATGGTTAATGATTCTATCTGTTATCATATTCAGAACAAGAGTCTGTGTCCATTTCGAACGTTATGTTTTCGTAGTGTAAAACTGTAAATATGATTACATTGGCATGAATTGAATTATCTGATGTGGCAGTTTTGAAGAAGAAAAAGGACCACTAGGCATGTACAATATGAAAATATTGTACTGTTAACTTCAGAACTATCATATATTGCCCGTCTGGCAGCTCTTTAATCTTCACTCAATTTTTTTTGATGTGGAAATTCAGAGAACATGTCTCGCGGATACTTCACATAATGTTTGGTCAAAATTTGAACTGTTCGATTTGGATATTTGGAGGACATGTCTCACGTATACTTGATTGAATGATTTGTCAAAATTTGAATTGCTGTATTTGGAGATGCTGCTGGCTTTTGATGTTACATTTGGGGTAAGGAGTGATGAACACAAGTGTTAGGATAAAATTATAAGTTTGTCCCTTTTTATGAGAACTACATACTTTGGATATCCCACCAGGGAATTTGCTGTTTAGCATCCAAAGTATCTGCATGTGTATTACAGTTGGTTTCTTTGTTGCTTGAATGGAAGTTATCTAAATATTTTTCATAAACAGACACAGTCGGTTTCTGAGCTAAAGGATTTTGTGAAGAGGTTACACTCGCTACCGGAGATAGCTGTGAGTTTGTTAAATATCTAAATTTGTTTACCTCTGCTTCCACTAATTATGACACATTGTATGATTCAGAGGCATGTTAATTTGGCACAACATTTGCAATCATTTGCGACAAAACCCGCATTTCATGCCCGAGTAGAGATTGAGCAAATAATACTAGAGGCGCAGACCTATGAAACGTGAGTTTGTTTTAGAAACTCCTCAGTTTTCTTTGAGTTACTTTCTGTGCATTTGTTATAGTTTATTCCTCCCTCTTAATTCAACGCTCCTTGAGTTCTACTCCTTCCGTCCCATGGATGTAATAAGATCTTATATTATGGGACGGATTATATTGGATCTAATAAGATCTTATATTATGGGACGGAGGGAGTATTATTTAATAACTATTTTCTTTATGCTTGCTTCTATTGAATAATCAATTTTGCACCTTGAAGTTTCGGGTTGGTCACTTAGCTTTTGGTATTAGATCAAATAACCTCTAATTGTCGGGTGTTGAGGCGATTTTGTCACGTGGCTCCGCATAGATATTTCTAGCTGCTTAGCAAGTTGTATAATGAGAAGAGGGGCAATTATCTTACTTGCCATTGTGGAAGCTTCTATGTTCCCTATATTTGTTATGATGGCTAGGTAATAACTGGATATATAAAGGTAGTAGCATTAACTGCTCAGCCGGGTTGAAAAAGAGTAGTATTCTTGAGACGAGAGGCACAAACATTGGGGGATTGAATTGGACATTTTCATTACTTAACTAATTAAAACAATGCCTTCCTTCTTTTCCGTGAAAACGCAAAGGACCCGCAAATGATCTTTGCGTTTCTTTTCATTGAAAAGGTAGAAGTTCAGTCACAATCCTCTGAGGAGGTGCGGGGTGCAAAAAGATGAAAGGAAATTAGTGAACATCCTAGGTTGAGGGCAAAACAACCCTGAGCCCATGAGCACTAGCCTCTGGAGGGATGATGTCGGCAGCCCTTCCCTCCTCACAGCCCCTCTCCCCCGCCATGTCGCCCCTGGTGTTGACTCCTTCGACCGTCAAGCGACCCCATTCGACGACCGTGTCTCTAGTGACCGTTGGCTTGATTCGGATAGGGAGTCCTCCGCGCGCTCGTAGAGCGATGTCGCTTGCACCCCTCCGGCCACCCAGGCCCCATGGCGGCACCCTCCTGTTTGCCTGCCAAGACTCGCCTGGGACATCGCTTTGAGGTTCACTGCGTCTCTCGCGACGCCATGGTGGACGCCGACGGCTTGCAGTAGCCAAATCGCTGTGCCCAGCCCTTCCCTGCATTGCTAGCGCAGCCCCTCACCGAAGGAGGTCCTAGGGTTGTGCTTTCGTTGCTTCGACCACCGCCATTGTCTGCGTGACTGCACCAACGACATCAAGTGCGGACGCCGCCTTGTCTCCGACCACAACTCTCGCTCCTGCGACCCTTCACCGGGAGGCCAAGCAGGGACAGCTCCATGCTGCGCGACCCCCGTTGCTCCAGAGGTCCTTCGTCGCTAGGCCGCCCCCAGCCCCTGCCTCCTCCCACAACTCCGGTAGCGCTTGTGACCGCTGCACGCTCCGCCGAGCTAGCGCGGATCATCATGTCGTGCACCATTGAGATGGAGGAAGCAGAAGAGGTTCTGGCTCGCGTGATGGTGGCCTCCATCACCGGCACTAGACAACACGTGTCCGCCTTAGATGTTGTCGAGATGCTGTTCAACTCCTTCGAGCGCGTCGATGGCGACTTCACCGTCCACACCCACCATCCCTAGGACTTCTTAATCCTCTTTAGCTCCCAGCTCACCAGGAACTGCCTAGACGGTGATCACTTCATTCGCAACCCACGCTTCTCTCTCGCTTCGTCCTTGGAGCAAGCTTGCCCATGTTGTCTCCGGCGAGGTTCGAATACAGCGTTGAGCTCGAGCTCCGCGGCAGCCCCGCCCAAGCATGGCACCTTTCAATGGCCGAGCACATCCTTGGAGAGAGCCGTTGGATCAAGGGTCTCCACCCCCACACGCGTTCCCGGGCAGACCTTGCCACCTTCCGGCTGTTGGGGCGCACGCACGATCCTGCGGTCATCCGCCACGCCACTACTCTAGAGATTGTCGAGCCACTCCTCTCCTGCGTCGGCTCCGACGCGCCACCGTCAGGACACTCACGCACTCGATCTCCATTGCGCTTGTCCGCGTGGAGGTGTCGTCGTGCGAGAATAGGAGAGAGTAAAAGGAAGAAGAATCAGTCCTTGGTTGTGGACCAAGCCCCCACAGCTGCTGCGGCAACAGGCGGTGCTCCGACAAGATGTGTCCCCATTGTTGGCGCCGCGTGGCAGTACCATGTTGGCTGCAGACCCACCCGAACCATCCAGAATTTTGAACTTGTTGTCTTGCACGCATCAGGACGATTTTGCTGTGTCCAGCCCTGGCTCGTCTTATCCTAGGGCTTGTCAGGGTCTGGACGCCTTGAGCGAGATCCTAGAATCCCAGCCTGAGAGCCAGTACTGCTAACCAACGGTGATCTCTTGTGCGGACAAAGTGGTGCTTTGTCCCTGTCAGCACCTGGTGCGCTCTTCCGCTGACTGGTCTGCGGGGTCCTCGAAGGACAGGGGTGTGTAGTATACCCTTAGCGGGGTGCGTAGTATACCCTTAGCGCCACTTATCCGCCACAACCCCGGGGACAATTCCCAAAGATGGGCCACAGCTGTTGTTCATGGCCCATCGGGTTCGCGTTGAGATCCTACAGAGGCCCTTGGCCCAATCCACGTCGCCAAGGACTGTTGCTGGTCTGCCAGGCACGCTGAAGCAACGATTGACGACCATGCCTCCTTTCTGCCAGGCACGCTCACAACGACGATCCAGAGGCCGTGCCGTTGCTCCCCAATCGTGGACATTGGGGGTGTTCCTCTCAGCCGCCACCGACCCTGCCGACCCTCAGGAAGAGGCCACATCGTCCTATGAACCTTGCTTCTCGCCGTGGCCGCTCGACATCTGCTGCTTCGCCAATCGCAGCATCACCTACAACTGAGAGAAGAGCACAGGTCCAAAGATTGTGCATGCTGGGGATTGTAGGGACAAACCGGAACATCTTGGGTGCAGAGATGAGGGCCTATAATGGCATGTTTGCTGTGCCCATCCCGCTCGGTCCTTGTCGACCATGAGTCCCAGTCTGCCTGGCCTCCCCGCCAATTGTCTCGGCAAGCGTCGACATCGCCTGCAAGACTTAGTCATTCTTCGGCAATCTTTCTCGTCGATATAGTCCCTATGGATCACGGCCTAAAGATTGCGATTTGGAATGCGCGTGGCCTCAACGCGCGAGCGCTCGTACCTAGCCCACAGGGAAGAGTAGGGAGCACCCCCTCATCAGAATCAACCCATGAAATCATTGATACGCGGATTTCCATATAGTTTGTACTCACCACATACTGGTTTTGTACCATCTTCTACTGTACGACATCAATACTATCTTCTCAGTATTATTAGGTGTAAATATACTTTTAATCTCCCGCCAGAGATGCAAGGGTTAGTTCATATGTCGGACTTATGTACTGAGATACATAGTCTCTATGATGAGAAATGGAGAAGTAAGGGTGTACTCCACACGGAGTGGGAAATGGTAGAATCACGTATTAGATCGAGGGATGATTCATTTTAGTCTAGGCTAATGTATGACACCTATTATTCATGCGATATTGGGCGGGACGAATTTCAATCGATCTTAGAGGAGTCAATGTTTGAATATTGTATTCAGATCGATCCAATCACTTCTGACGGGATCCATTCAAACAGTTGTTGGATGGATGTTTGTAGGCCAACCCTTCTTACAGATTCACTCGTCTTTAACGCATTAGCTTCTATTTTACAGAGGAGGTACATGTTGAAAACAGTTGTCATCTTTCGAAAAGGTTGTCATATAGGAGATCCGTGTTAGAAATAATGATTTCTGGCGTCATCAGAAAGATGTAGTACGACTAGTCAGGATTTGGCTCCTCATATACAGCGTATTGACAGAGAACGTGTATGGAGAAGATTGAGTTGTGTCTATAATTATGGTGTAATTTCAAAACTAATAAATGAATTTATCAAAGTATCGATATATGATCGTAGTACTCACTATCTTAATTTTTGTGAAAAGGCAGAAGCAAGTGAAAGGGCAGCAGTATTATATGAGTTATAAAAATAAGGGCATAAAAAAAGGCATGTATGATAGTGGTTAAAAGCCTTCCATAGAAGGGAATATCAACCCGACCAGCGTACGAACGAGTTGGTCAGGCTATGAATGAAGGCTACTACTCTTCAGGAAGAAGGTACTAATAGCTCGCTCAGAGGTTCAGTCAAGCTCCTCACTCTTGGTCTGGCGGGGCATATTAGATATAGTTGCGGTGTTTTGAAAGCTTCTTATTTTTTCTAATACTATAGTAGGAGTAGGTCAGGTACAACTTCTTATACTAGGGATGCTTTTTTGAATCATTGAAAAAGCTTTCAATAGTCTTAGTAAGTTTCAGAAAGGAGAATACCAAGGTTGAATTGAAGATAAAAGTCTGGTCACACCGCCGATGAGTTGTGTAGGAAGGATTGCTTGTCAAGCTCTTGCGGAATTTGGACTTATTATTTTGACTTATGGCTATGAGAAAAACCCTTTTCTAGATTAGGCTTTTAGATCTACGAATTACGAGAGAGACCTCCGAAAGTATAAGCGAGATGCTCTTACACCAGAAAGATAGTATAAGCAAGTTCTCACTAGCCGGGCCCTTACTCCTACTACTCACCAGCCGAGCCCTTACTCCCATCTACTACTTATTAAAGCTGCAAGTGCAGAGGGGAATTTCGCAAGCTAAGAGGAATAGAAATTCCTAACTAAGAAACAATCAATCAGTCCACTAAGTCTGTTAAGAGTTATACGAAATACTCTGATTCAATGTACGCGTGACTCAATCCCAAAGGTCAATCCAGCCAGCCGATTTTCTACAACAAAGGAGTTCATAGTGGAAAGATAAAGTATAATGACAGACACTGGTAATTCTCTCACTGGGCAGCCACTAGAATCAGTCAATGAAAAAGCAAGCATGGAGATGTCATCACTGGACATTTATCCTATTTGTGAAATCCTTTCTATGTTTTTGAGACCCGGAAACCTGTCAAGTAAGTAGGGATTTCTTTCTCCCCATCCATGGTTTCTTTTACTTTTTTATAGGCGTCCCGCGCATGCATACAACCATTCCTTCTCAGAACCATGTCGGGTCGGTCGGAAAGAAAGCGCGTTGTAGCTGGCATCAACATCTCTTGTTAGGTTCGCACGCACAAGGGTGGTGGGTAGGTCTCTTTACGTGTCCTGCCAGGCTTTGATCTTTCCATGTATTGGCGCATAGAGATTTGACTGAGCAGTTGTATTTCTTTTATGCACATTTACTTATGTTGATAGAGGGAGTGGGATGAAAAACGCATAGTAGGAGATTGCCTACCTACCACTTCTCATAGGAGACCCAAA
Source organism: Aegilops longissima (assembly GCA_021605205.1). Lineage (NCBI taxonomy): Eukaryota > Viridiplantae > Streptophyta > Magnoliopsida > Poales > Poaceae > Aegilops > Aegilops longissima. Next base: position 37,418,310 of record CM038677.1, read on the forward strand.
CCTCGCATACGGGTCGGTTGAGTTGGCTGGATTGCTAAGCTCTACCTCCGTTTGATCCTCTACCGGCTCTAGTGGTCATATAAAGGAACACAAGCAGGTAACCACTTAGGGAACTTGGACCCGGTATCTGCTGATTCCACTGGAGTGACTTACTCTCGGTGGGAGCACCGGTTCTTGAATCCGTTAGTAGTACATGTAGGCGCGTGAGCACTACGATATCAGAACTTACTTTATTATTCCATTTTCGTGCTTAAACAATGATTCGCCCGTGGGATGATCAGCGGGGTTGATGCCTTGTAATCATACATAGTTGGACTTGTGCGTGCCTTGCTTACAATCAAAAGCCACAGGAGGAACCTTCCATGGAGGACAGGCGGTGAGCTCTGGATCCTAGGACCGTGACATGATGCAACACTTCCCATTTTACGCGGAGCTTGCTTTGGGACCGTGGATACACAACCTTTTTTAGGACAATGTCGCCTTGGAGAATACTCGCTCTTTAATTCGAAGTCGTAGAAGCTAGCGTTGTCCATGATTCTGATGAGAGGACGCCTTTGAATTTAGTGGGGCACTGTTTACTTACGGCCTCTACGAGTACACCCAATGTAAATTATTTCATGGGTAAGACGATTTGTTTTGTCGCGAGAAGAAAGAAGAGATTTGACACGATGGTTAAAACAGGACCATTGATGCATCTTTTAGAGATGGATTTGGTTCCAAAATTGGCTCCTGCATCCATGCTTCCAGAACAAACAACAACTAAGGTATGCTAATAGTGGTACATAATGAACGCCTGAGCTATAACCCGATGAGTCACTTGCCCTGTGTAAGCTGCAAGATCTTTCACAGATCACTGTGTCTAGATCATGCAACAGATTTGAAAGATGATGGCAACCCATCATTAATCAGTAATCAGAAAAGAACCTGGAGATTTGAGAAGATGAATATGGCTAATATGTTTTTAAATAGAAGTTCCAGAAGAATTAATATCGACTTTTTTAATCTTAAACAGTAGAACTCCATTCTGAACTGCAAAGGCAACGTGTCACTGACAGCTAGGTCCAAAAAATCCTTGACTGACCCAGCAGGAAGTGACCATGCACGACAACTTAACCTATGAAACCCTCATCCACACAACACCAACAACATCACCGCCGCCACCAACCGAAGGGAAACGCGCACTTATTCCCCAACAGTATTACTAACATCTACCAATATAGATCCAAAAAGACATCTTTGCACGTAGATCAAGAGCGGGATCGATGGGTACGTACCATGATGGTGAGTGGGGAGGCGTACATTGCCGAGGCGAATATGACGCAGAGGATGCCGTAGAACACCCAGAGCATGCAGTTGAGCAGCGTCGCTAGGTACGGGTCAGAATTGAACTCCTCCACGTCCTTGTTCTTGATGATCCGGCAGAACGTCGGCCTGCACATGTACAAGCAAAAAGCAAGCACCCCCTCATCAGAATCAAACCCTAATTACCAACCACCTTCCATAGAGAGTAGACTAGACAAGTGGATGAGGGGAATGGCGGCGGCGGCTTACATAGGGGACAGGAAGAGGCCGGAGGAGATGACATTGCGGGCCGCGTCTGGGGAGAGCGTGTGGGGACTTAGGATTGGTTTGGATTGGACGGTGCACGCAGCGAAAGGAAGGGAGAGAGAGAGAGAGCCAAAGCAATTGAGATTTGGCAGTCGGTTGAGGTTGAGGGATTAGCTTATATAGATAGACGCGGCGGGGGCGTGTTGTTTATCCGGTCTCGTGTTAGATCCTATGATTTGGTTAGTTAGCCTATGTGGACAAGTCACAAGTTTTTAGTTTTACTATGCATCCAGTTCGTTGCTATCTGTATCTTTATCTACATGGATATTAACACGCACTATTCTTGAGAGTGAAGACACTGTTTTGCTTTAAAAGAGCAAAAGAAATCCTAGATAATTACTAATGCACCGTTGAGTACACAGATTCTTTTCCTATTCGTATTGGAGTATAGTAAGGAAAAACTGCTTGACCGAATCAAGGTCAAGATAACTAGTGTGATTCCTACACTGGGAGAATCATGGATATGTAGGGAATAGAGAAATTCCTTACTTATCCTTATTAGCTTCCTCTTTATTTGTAACAGTTCTTCCACCTGCCTAAGTAAAGAACTGTTACAAATAAAAGAAACTAACTAATAGTGTAAATAAAATCTTGACTTGTAGAAACATGAGACTAATAACCAAATCACATAGGAATTAACTATCTATATAAGCTAATCCCGACCTCAACCGACTCCTAAATCTCAATTGCTTTGGCTCTCCTCTCTCCCATTTGCCCCATTGCAGCGCAGTCAATCCCAAGTCCGCTTCATGGCGAGCAAAGCAAGATGATTTCCACGGGCGCGCCCGCAACATCGTCGGCAATGACATCTCCTTGCCTCTTCCTCTCCCGTGTAAGCCGCCGCCATCCCCTCGTCCGCTTGTCTAGTCTACTCTCTATGGTAGGTGGTTGGTAATTAGGGTTTGATTCTGATGAGGGGGCGCTTGCTTTTTACTTGTACATACGTTGTATATGAGGGAGGCCATTGACCACATCACTAGCTGAGCTGTGACCCCCATGCTGCCACCTTGGGTGGGTAGAGGGGGTACAGCGCACACCACCTCAGGTGGAGCCACCTGCCGCTGCTGCACCCTTGACAAGATACGCCCGTCACTGACCACCACTAGGCATCCGGGGTAGCCCTTGGGCGACGACATGTTGGAGGGGCGCGAGAAGCTCCGTTGCCCCCGGTGGCAGCAGCAAGCCGACAAGATGAGAAAGAGGCTAGGGTCATTAGCGGAGCCATGGCTCAGCAAGCCTGGCCGGCTGCCTGGACTCAGCTGATCCCCTGTCCTTGGCGTGATGCTCAGGTCTAAGTAATCTGAAGAAAGGAAGCAATGAACCAATCTGCAAGCTGCAACATCCTTCATCTTTGGACTACTACCATAGCCACGTCCACTTCCTGTGGGAGGGAGGATTTACTCCTCCCACGTCCGCCTTACCTTGGTGCTCCATGTGCAAATTGTCCAGGCTTCCTTGAGTCCTGCATGCTGGGAACTGTGGTGTCTGTGCTTAAGTTTCTGACCGCCACACAAATTGGCCCTCCTTGCCACCAGCAGCTGCTCCTTGGTGGCAGATGGTGCTACTGGAGCTTTGTATATCTAGTTTCTAGGAGTAGCACACATTTTATCCCTATGGTCTATCGGACTGTTCCCATGTTCTTTTTAGTTTGAAAATATAAATGATTAATGCATTCCTGCCGATTCTGCTGGGTAGTGGTATGCCTATGCTTTGGATGAGCTATTGTATGCTGGGATGCACACGTCGTAGGGTTAAACCTGTTCAGCCATGTGGTGGTGGGGAGAGTAATGGAGGTGGGAGCCTTTTCGGGGGCGTGAACTATCCTTTCTTGCCTTCTAAAGGGTGTACGTTCTTCATTGATTTTCTACATGGATTTCTCGTGCTTTCTTGGGCTCAACCTTAGCTTGTTGCTTTGCTGTGGTTCCATGTGTCGGTCGGTCTAGTAACTTAGATGACTTTATGCTGCCATTTCCTGATTTACTAACATGTGATGGGTACAAAATGGAAAAATGCTAATGGGTACTGTTTTGGCCTCAATTGCCATACTGGTATGAAACAGTAAGTTTTTTCATGTCTAATGCCAAAATAATATAGGTCCGATAGAAGATTCAGTATTTGCCAGTGGCATGTAGAAAGGTTCCCCCAAAATATTTTGTGCAATCCACTCGCTTGTTTTTGGCTTTTAGGATATCAAGCTGCTGTCAATTAGTTCCCTCTGATCTGTGTTGAAATATTAAACTAAGCTAACCATGCCCAGGTGTTACGAGTACATTGAGGAGATTATACAGAAGCAAGAGCCTATTGAAACTGTACTTCGCCTTCTAGTGTTATTTTCCCTTACAAATGCTGGGTTGCCGAAGAAGAATTTTGACTACTTGAGGTATTCTTATATTTCTTTATAAATCACTGTATTTCTGGGATTTCATGATGCGTTGCGTTAAAACTCCATGTATATTTTCAGTTTACAAATTTGCAACTTACAAAGTGTATGTTATAGTCTTGATTCATGTTTCTGCTTTTTCTAGGCGGGAAATACTGCACAGTTATGGTTTTGAGCACATGCCCTTGTTATACAATCTGGAAAAAGCTGGCCTTGTTAAAAGGCAGGTTAGTCAAAGTAGCTTCTCTCAACTTGGTTTTCTTTTTGTTTCAGATCCTTAAGCGGCTCCTGAATGGTGTTTTATCTTGTTATCTGTTCCTGTTCCTCTCGCGTCAGTTTCTATAATATACTATCGTGTTGTGCAGGAATCGAGGACTAATTGGCCTGTGATTAGCAGAGCTCTCCAGCTTATAGTTGATATAAAGGATCCTGAAAAGTATTAACTGCATAAACTTCAGATTTACTTTGGCTTCTCTTTCAAGTTTCACTTATAAAACTTTATGCTGAATTAATCTCCACAAAATTTTCATCTTTCAGAAGGTGTAGTTTATTAATGTATTTTTTGTGTTTATTTTCAGAACTGGCTAATTTATGTTCTTAAAACGTACCCATACTGATCTGACACTAACCGAAATGTTTTTGGAGTCTTGAGCTGTTGTGAGATGCAAAAGAATTTTCTCAATTTTTGTTGCTTCAACAAATAAAATTTGTATGAATGAAGAAAAATGCTAAATTCCATATTTCCAATGAAGGTTCATGCCATATGCTTTGTTGAAACTTGTTTGGTGCATTTTTTGTGTGTGTTTTAATATGTTGAAATGTTTTTCATTTTCCCTCACCATGTTATGGAAAATATTCATAGCACTTATGAGAACATTCATTCTTCTGCCTGTTGTGCATTTGTTACTAAGTTTCCATACTTAACTGTGATCGCATGTTATCTTGTTCATGATAACTATAACTGAAATGTTCCTGTTTTCAATCTCAGCCCTGATGATATAGCATACATCTTTGCTGGATATGCACCTCTTAGTATTCGCCTTGTTCAGCATGCAGTGAGGTCCGGATGGTAAGTATATCCAATCAGTTTATGTTTTAAAAAAAATACATGCTAGTTAGAATGTAGCTTTCATGAGAAAATATGTTTAATTTACCTAGAGATAGATCCTTTTTGGAGAAAATAAGCTAAAATATCAAACAGAGAACCCTGGTAAACATCTCTAGTGTGCTCTAAGTTACATAAAGTAGGCATTATTTATGAACTTCCTTTTTCTGCACTTTTAGCTGTAACAGAACTTTATACACGGAGAAATAATGGTGTCCCTTCTTTGCGCCCGTGTCATTCTCAAATGACATTCTCCACAACACGAATGAACTTCCATTTTTCTTATAAGTAGACTTATTCATTCCTTATGGAATGTAGTTTTTGGGGGAGCTCATTAATTCTCGTAATACATCGTAGCAAAAGAGTTGGCAATGCCAATTTGTTTGATTCATCTGTGTATGACTTCTCCCTTATAACAAGTCGTATCGACTTTCTTATCTATGATGTTGAGCAAGTGGTTTGCTTGAAAAACCAGTATTGAAGGGTTAGAAGGTGCCACAGGTTAAGATGTTTTTTCCAATATCAATTTGTGTACCATTGTGCAGGCGATCTATTGAAGAACTGTTGAAATTATTGCCAGGTCCTCATATGGATTTGAAAAGAGTGAGCAAATATTCTCTACATTGAATTTCACTTTTGGAGATATTGAAAGTTTTTTCTTAAGATATTGATCCAGTTTACTCATATAGGGTGTCTGGACCATTAGTTCATCAGAATTACTACCAGGTTCCGGGTCACAACAGAGTACCGACAGGTAAATTACCTTGATGTGAACTGTTGCCACATTTTGTGAATGCTAGAAACGGGAAGGGTCTGGTTACCCCCATCATGTCTGCTTCATAAACTTGCTCGAATAATAGGTGCTGTGTTTGTTGATCTGATATACCAGTTCCCATGTCATTTCATGATCTTACCGAGCAAGTATTTTTTCATGTGTCGAGAGTTAGACTGTCAAAATTGTGGTGTTCTCCACATGGTGTGTATCCTAAGTTGTATGATGTTTCTGCTGTATGAGCTTAGTTCGACATTTTTTGGGCCATTAGACCTTGTGACATGTGAGGACTGAGGGTGTGCGATCATAAAGTAACAGATCTTGGAGACGAGATTATATGTAGAGTCCAGGGGAGGACGTGAAGAGTAAAACTAGGGAGACATGAAACCAAGGTGAAAAAGACAAAGAAGATTAGTAATCTAAACGCTCTTATAGTTCTTTACAGAGGGAGTACTATTTATACTATCATTTGACACTGCATTCCCTACGACTTTTGTCCCCTGGAGAAGCCAAGAATTGCAATGTTTTGTTAATCAAAGTTGTTTGTTGCCAGAACCATATGACTGGTTTAACTAGATGGTTTTCCCCTATTGTGCTTCATAGCAGTGTCATCGCCAAGTTTTTCTTCACCTGGATTTGTTATAAAAATGTCTGTTTGTTCTAGGGTTGGTCATCGCTCCCTGGTTCTGGTTGTATTTATTGGCGGTGTAACATCTGCTGAGATTGCTGCGCTTCGATTTCTTAGTGCACAGGTACGTATGTGCAAATTGATTTCCATTTTCTTTCCGATGTGAATAGGAAATGGACGCCAGGATGCTAGAATTTCGGTACATTTTCGAGTTCCAAATTTGGAAAATAAAAATAGGAAGAGTTTGTTCCAGTTCCTTTCTACCTTATCCACACTTTTCACTATTTTTCATGTCTAGTTCTCTTTCATGTTTTTTCAAAGTGATTGTTGGGAGTCTGAGTTTGACTTGACTCTGTAGATGAGGTTTTGCTTGCAGCTCGACACACTACAGTTTATTTTAGGAAAATCCTGCCATAGACTCGAGTTTCTTACTTGCCATGTCCTGTGTCTTGTCTACCGCAGGAAGGAATGGGCTACGACTTCCTGGTTGCAACAACAAAGGTTATCATTGGCAACACATTACTGAGACCAATTATAGCCAGCAGCAAAGAGGGAATGATTTAGTTGTCTTTTCTGTGCACACCCCTTTTTCGATTGTACAAAGCAGCGCACACCTGAGCCCAAGATGGGATTTTCCTTGTTCAGTTCTAGGCCACTTTTATTCTGCCGCCGGAAATGCTATTGCTTGCGCTCTTGCGTTCATCAGTCTTGTTTTCTCGTCAGATAGCGCGTGTACATCGATATCTCCTGTACAGACACAGCCGCGCTAGTTCCTTCTTTGGTGCTGGATGGAAGTTCAGCATTATGTTTTTTCATGTATATTCTTGAAATACTTATCTTCATTTCTAACTCTGTTCTGCTTTCACCTTGTACATCAAGTGGCATTTCGGGCATGTTTAGTTCTTTTTTCTGTGTGGCAATGCTAACTCTGCGGTGCACCTGACTGTGTCTGTTTTATTTTGGTTTGTGAGCGGCTCTGTGTTCGGCGAAGTGTCCGCTCTGTCAAATGGACCTGTAGGAGATTGGTGGTGTTGGGCTACTGGATTACTGCAGTTTGCACTTGTCTGCTCTCACCAAAGCTATCTCTCTCCTCTATGCCGATTATAGCTGGAAATATAGTTGGCATAGTTTGTGAGCGGCTTGCCTGCAGTTTGCAAACTATGCTGAAATCTTATGCAGTTTGCACTTGTCTGCTCACAGATTCCTGGAAACCTACATTGGTCTGATTGATCGAATCGAGCTTGTCGTCGATGCCAAAGGAAAAGGTGCCTTAGAAAGTTCAGGCACAGATTATGCTGAATTTCTGGTGCAGGCAGGGACAAGTTGGGGTCAAACACCTCGTTGGTCTAGCGCGTCAATGCTTGATCTGTCTTCTGCCACTACTCTGGATGGTGGACTTCACATGCTCAAAGCGACGAGTCGTTTCTTCTCGCAGCCTGGAAAAGAGGGCCGTCGCTTCCTTTCTTCTCTCTTCGAGAGACAGGGAGAGAACGAAAAAGGGACAGTGGGAAAGGGGAGCCGCCGCCGCCTCCTCCACAGGTCCGTCCGAGGAACCACGCCGCCGCCATCTAGCTGGCTGCCATGCCGTAGCTCGCTCCCCGTCCTCGGTGTGGCCATGGGGTACCAGGCACAAACCGGCCTGGTTCCTGGGCTTGGTTGTCTTGCCATGTGTCGTCGCTGAACAGTCCAGTCCTGCCGACGCCATGGCGACACCGGCCATGCCAAGCATGAAGCACACACACGCACACCGCTGCGCGCACTCTCTGAGGCCACCTATGTTGAGCCCTCATGCTGCTTGTGCTCGGGGTGTGTGTGTCTACGCCAGCTACTGGGGCCAACCCCGTAGTGCTTCTCCACAAGCTCGACCACATCCAAGAGCATTCTCCCGAAGCTCAGGTGCTCCAGCTCCTTGACCATGCTCCCAATGCCGCCGCCGCGGCAACCCGGGTCTGCGTGGCACTGACCAACAACCAGGGGCAAAGGGCTGGTATTGAGGCTATGGTCATTGGCGGAGCCATGGTTCGGCAAGCCTGGGCAGCTGCCTGCGCTCAGCTGGTGAACTCCACTGAAACAGTAGAATAGTGCAGGATTCAAACTTGGTGGGCTAATTAAACTACTACAAGTTCAGGCCAGAAAATAATAATCGGTACAGTAATTCTAGATTTCCCATCAGGCACTCCTATAACTAGAGCCCTAGAAAAACCGTGGAGGCTAGCCTACCAAATGAGATATTAGGAGTAGAGATTTTGATGTGTATGATTGGTGATAAGAAAGGAAAAATCACATCAATGTAAGGAAATATCCCATCAATGCTTGATTGATTATGATTTATTTCTTATATGGTAATCAATATGATAGGGCCATGGAGCGGTGTTGCCTGGTTTTTCCCATTACGTGGGTGGTGAAGCGAAAAGGCACAGGTGGAGGGGAGACGGAAAAAAACTGGACGAAAAAATCGGACAAAAATGGGGATGAAAAAAACCGTGGAGGCTAGCCTACCAAAGTGAGACATTTGGAGTAGAGATAACTGAGCATTATTTCATGGGAAAATGTTTACACCCGGCGCACCGGCCGAGTCTTCCGCCGGTCGCGTGCGGGCCACGTGATCCAGCTGGATCGAACGACCAGGGAGTCACGATTCAAGGGATTTTTTTAAGCCCACCACCCCTCCTATCTTATCTCCTCCGGAAACAAACGTGGTCCACTTATTTGCTACAGTGCATCGCCTCCTACCTCTAGAAGCGCTCCTGCAAGTAGCTCCACCGCGTGATTTTTTTTCAATCTCCTCACCACGATCACAAACTCTCCCGCAACTGAGGTGCTTGGACCATGTCGGGGGCGCCGCGACGGAGATGCTGGGACCGTGCCAGGGGCGCCGTGCCGACGAGTCTCCATGGATGACCATTGGCGAAGGTTGCGATGCCAACGAGCGGATAACGATGCTGGAACTAGCATTTTGTTTTGCTTCAACCGGCCAAATCCAGAGCTGGAACAACTGTTGTTTTTTGCTGCAACCAATAAGCGAGTTGGAAACACAGCTGATTTTTGCTACAACTAGATCATTTTTTTGCTACAACCGGTGTCGCTTTTTGCTACAATCTTCGGCGTGTAGTTTTGTGGCCCATGACAACAAACAACTGCAACCGGGGGAGATGAGGAAAGTTGCAACCCACGCTGCGAAAAGCTACGACCGGCAACAAAAACAGCTACTACTGTCAGAGTGACGTGCTGCAACCAACGACAACGAACTTGTGGCCGGCGACGGCAGATGCAAAAAAGCTTCAAACGGTGTGCGAAAAAGCTTCAACCGGCAAAGGAGTATGCTTCAAGCATGGAAAAGCTTTAGAAAAACTTTGAACCGTGAAAAAAATTTCAACCGACAAGGAAAAAGCTTCAATTTTGCAACCGTCGTTGTTTTTAGCTACTACGGCGATGTTTTTTGCTACATTCATTCAATGTCGTTTACTGGTGGCTGCCGTTCGCGCAATCCTGTGCTTCCAACAAAAAATGATGCTGCAACCGTAGTCTTGTTTTGCTACTACCGGCGCAGTGTTTTGCTACATCCATGAAGCACTCGCGACGGCGGCGAGGGCGTTTTTGCTGCAACCGTATTTGGTTGTTGCTACTACCGGCGTACTTTTTTGCTACATCCATCGAGAAGGAGCTGCGACCTAACGACGGTGGCGACAGTGTTTTTGCTGCAACCTTTGTCAGGTTTTGCTATGACCGGATAAGTTTTTTGCTACATCCGTTCAATGGCGTGATTGGCTGATGGGGAGTCGTCGACGCAATTTCGTTCAGCGAGCATCAACGGCGAGGGGCGGCGGCGGAGCTACAACCGGAGCCGATGAGAGCTACAACCGCAGGTGCAGCTGTTGCATGGGTCGAGGCAGCGGCGAGGAGGACCGGTGAGGTGGGAACCAGCGGCGGGGCGGCGGAGGACCGGCGGCGGGGCGGCGGTGCGGTGGCCACCGCGATGAGGACGGTCGGCGAGGGTGCGGATCGGCGACGAGGAAGGCCATCGGAGGGGAGATGAGGCACCGGAGGGGAGCTGCGCGAGATGGCGGAGATGCGGGGATCTACACGAGCGTGAGATGCGCGAGGAGGAAAAAGATCGGGGACGAATCGTTTTTTCCGCTGGATCGAACGGCCAGAACAAGTGGCATCCTGCGGCTAGGGTGCGACCGGCCCAAACTTTGGGCCGGTGCGCCGGCGCAGATTACTCCCCTTATTTCATCCGTACATGGTCACCAAATCCATTACATTGGGGCTAATTAAACTACTACAAGTGCATGTCAGAAAATAATAATCGGTACAGTAATTCTAGGTTTCACATTAGGCACTCCGAGCTCTAGAAAAAAGAACTTGCCTCGATGCATATAGCAGCATCCAGGCCAGTTTCCACAGTCCATCTAGCCCATACATCATTCTTGTCGAGCACCATATACTGATCTACAAACACTTTCAAAGTCGCTAGTTTCAAAGTCCCCAGGACACGTACACGAGATCCTAGAGGCAGTGCAAGAACATGCCGAGTCAAGGGAAGTTCGAATACTGCTGTGCCACTCGGTATTCTCATGAAATGAACATCATCATCCTCAACTTGATTTTTGAAAATAGTGAAGCCGGCTGGATTGTTTTCAACAGATAATACAAGCTCGCCCTCCACTTTAGGGCGCACACAAAAGCTGCCATCTTGGTGAGAACAAAGTCGAAATCGGATTGTAGAGCGAACCGCATTGCTGAAAGTCACTGATGTGATGTTCACAAAGCCACCTCTGATAGAAATCAAACTGCACATGGGTTTGTCAAGGTAATCATTATCCAACAATAACGTGGTCTCGAATACTATCCCAGGTGTATCAGGGTCGACTTGAGGCTCGAAAGATGATTCAACCGGAACATCAGTTTCAATGATCAACCACCCATCATCAGCAGTCATGGGACGGCTCGGGCCTTAGAACGAGAGAGTCCTGCATACATATGTATATATATTATAAAAACATCAGCAGTAAATTCACTAAATAAAAGAAAAGGATGATTTAGTTGTGTTTATGAATAAATATCATACGATGAAATCAGAAGGTTTTCTTTCCATATTCTCTGATAACCAAACGGAGCGTCTTTTGATAAACTGGTCATTTTCTCCTTCCTTGGACTCGTAGACTAAAGTACCACCTTGATAATCATAAATCACGATAGTCTTTATCAAGCACAAGTTTGTGTGGATAGAGGAAATATTGAAGAGAGTCTGGCCTGTATGAAGATATGGTTCTGAGGGGATATATTTCTTAATGAAGTTAAGAATATCTTCCTCGGGTGAATTCCCAGTCAAAGTAGTTTCACTCGCACTGATCAATCCTTGCACCTCACCCAAACTTGGTCCGTGCAAAGAAATCAAGGAAGACTTAACAGCAGGAACATTAGCAGTTTTAGCGCGGATCGGCTCTAGCGGCACCTCGATCCACCACGTAACAAAACTCCAGAAGAGCTGACAACAGGGCCAAATGAAGTTTCTCCACATGTCACCGGCAGTGGCAGCGGCATCGGATCCAAACCATGTCCATGTGAAGACATGGAAGAATCGGATACTAACGACAGCAGCTGACCCAAACCAGTTGCACGTGCAGATCCTAGAGAATGAGGTAGCAATTGCACCATCAAAGGTTCGACGCTCCTTTTGCTGATGATCAAAGATTCCACCCCTCTTTTCGTGATGATGAAAGGTTCCATGCGTCTTTTGCTGATCAAAGGCTGAACCCAGTTTTTGCCAACGGTCAATCCTGCCATGAAAGCCATTGCTATTTTGCTCAGCTCACTGCTATCGGTACAATTTTCATTCTGTTCTCCACCATCACGGCCACCCTCCAGGCTGCCATCATCACAACTATCGAGTGGGCATCGAGATCCCGCACAGCCGCCGCCGTGCGTGGGCATCGACGCTGCCGTTTCTGGATGACGCGCGGGAAGAAGGTAGCCGGCGGAACACTTACGGATGTGCACGTGTGAAGGGCCTCCGCACCTCCCACGTCGCCGTCAGCGCCACAAGATCCGCCGCCGGCGCTCACGTCACGTCGCTGAAGTCGCCGCACCGGATGAATCGGGGAGGAAAGAGGGAACGAGCTAGGTTTTCGGCCAACAGCACTTCTGTTTCGGGCTTTCAGCCGAGAGCGGCTCAGAGCACCAGACGGGCTGCGGCGGCTTCACGGGCCAAATTCTGGCCATGGGCTGCTGCCCAGGATATCACAATCCGCTGGATTTTTTTTTCCTTCTACACGTTTTTTGCTGCTGGCCTTAAACTGTAACGGGCTGCCGTAGGTCTTCTCGGCCGAAATTATTCCTTCGGGGCCTTATGTTTATCAGTGCATTTTCTATGATATGACCCTTTTGTTTTTCTAAGGAGTAATGTACTAGTATTTAAGTGAGACAAAAATGTTCCATAAACTATGTCAGGATACATTTAAAGAGAAATATTTATAGGTATGCCGTGGGTTATTATGGGCCAAAATTATGTTCTTTAGGCAAAAAAAGGTGCATTTGATTTATGTTATAATTAATGTTTTCTGCATCGACAATATGTTTTTGATGTCTGAAGATACGTTAAAATCATGTTTAAATTTTTATTGTAGGAAATTTTATGTGGTGGTAATGTTAATATCGTTTTTATTTGAGTGAAGTTTATGTTGAGTTCATTCTTATGGCATTTTTGTAATGTTGTGGTCATTATTAATGGGCTAAGGCCACCTCAAGGAGACTGTTGATGGTCGCATGGCTCAATTTTCTGTGCCACACTATATGTTATAATAATGTTGGGGCAATATCCCTATTGGGAACAAAAGACAAAAGTTTTTGGTTGGTGCCTTTTATGTCTTAACAAAATATGCATACAACTCTAAATAATGGTTTATGTAATTATGATGGTTCTCTTAACAAAGGAATTTTGTTTAGGGATTTTTTTCCAAAGGTCACGTGGTCTTATAAATTGGAGAGTTCTATGATGATTAATATTACTGACATTACCACTTTGAATGTCATCTATATTATTGATATTTATTCAATAGCATTTTCATTAAGAACTTAATGACAAATTTTATACTTATGTTTAATGTTATTATCAATGTCAACTTTTGTGCCAAAAGGTGTCCTTGTGTCTGATGATGTTACTTTATTGATAATGTTGGTATTAATTTAGCCGATGTTCTTGATGGTCATATGTGATTTTATGCATCTCTAATCAAAATGGAACCAACAAGAAGTTTTGATTATAGATTTAATAAGCAAATGTGAAAGTGCAATCATGCCCTTAATCATATTTTGATATTGGTGACAAAATAAATATAGGAGACTAATTATGGTTGCTAAGTGAATAAACATGCTATTAGTCTCCTTGGCATCATTATGTAGGGGTCATGGACACATCAAACGAGATATGACTCAAGAAGATGACAACAAGAGAAGAAACTTAGAGTATTTTATATAAATTTTGAGTTACAGGGATCCCACACTATTAAGAGGGGATCCAAGTTTACGTTCAAGATTTGCTCAAGTGTCAACATCATGTCAGTATCAAACTACATGTACTATAACGCCCGTATAATTAAGCTAAGCATATTGCCCCTTGATAAATTAAGCTAAGATAAGCTATAGTGATTTCACCCTAATGATGCCATGCGAACTTATTTTGCTAAGCTTATTGCCCCTTGATAAAAAAAATCAAACTCAAATTCATATTCAATTTACAAGTCAAATTATTATTTCTTCAAACAGTAAAACAAAAATGTTGGTGTTGTTGCAAATATTCACTAAGTAATTGTCATGAAGAAACCAACATCATTTGAAATATTTAAATGTCCTTAATACCATTTAAATAGAACCATCAACATTAAATTGATCCATTTCAATTTTAAAAATATTTCAAAATTTCAAAATAAATTGAAACTTGGTGGGCGAGCTCAAAACATTGCCTACTATTTATGTGACAAGTTTCATCTACAACAAAAATCCTTTATTAAAATAATATGCAAAATAGTAAAGAAAGAATAAACATAAATAAAAGAAAAGAAAAATAGCAAAGACCCACTCTGCACTTTGGGCCATCACGGCACAGTGCGGCCTGGCCCAGCCCACCTGGGTCATCCCCTACCGCTGTTCACATAGGCGAGGTGGACTCCGTGCGGCAGCCCATGGCCAGGATGGCCACATGCCACCGTCCAAACCTCCCCATGGCGCCTATAGGACCCTCACAACCCCCTGTTGAACCATAGCTGACCATCTTCCCCCTTCGCACCGTTTTTATTTTCTCCCACGCAAACCCGACGTCGCCTTCGCCATGGACGACCTCCTCTGCGTGGCCACCAAGCTTCTCCTCGCCTAAGATCACATCTAGGAACTTCGTCTTCGTCGCCCATGTCGCCTGCGGCTACGAGCTCAAGTCGGGAGCCCCTACATCACCGGGATCGATGTCGTCTTCAAGCTCTGCCCCGCCGCTCGCTGACTGGAGCCTCGCCAAGCCCGCTTTGCACCTCTATAGTCTCACTATGAGCCCCGCCGTCTTTCCCCTCTATCTTTCTGCTCGCGTGCGCCCCCTAGCTAGCTCCCTGGCCATAGACGGTGCTCGTCGCCACCATCCACATCACTGCCGCAACCACTACTTGCCAAGCTTGCATTCGAGCACCGCATCGAGCTCTTGGAGCTCCCAGGAACCTAACGATGTCAACTGTTTGCCTTGTCATGCTCCACAGCCTCGATAGCATCCATCCCAAGCTCCGGCCGCCGCCTTGCCTCAATGCCGATGCCAACTCTGGCCATCTCCAGATGAACCGATGCCACCGTTGCACGCGCGTCGCCTCTCTGATTGAAGTGTGTCATCCGCGTGCCAAATGGTCACCGGAGACGCAATCCCGAGCCCCACTGCCGCTCTTGTGGTCGCCGGAGCTCTACACCGGCGCGCCACCACATTTGGTCCATCTTGAGTCACTGACTCGTGGGCCCGGCATGCCAGGAACGTCACTAGAACTAACAAAAAATGTAATGTGTCACTGACATACGGCCCCCATATTAGCATTTAGTTAATTTAAATAATACCCTATTAATTAACCCCTGCCACTGACCACTAGGCCCCACCTCCTAGTTATAGTTAATTAAACTAATTAAAATGTCGACAAAACCCAACTGACCAGTTGATATGTCTCCAATGTATCTATAATTTTTTTATTATTCCATGCTATTATAGTATCAATCTTGGATGTTTATATGCAATTATATATCATTTTTTGGGACTAACCTATTAACTTAGTGCCAAGTGGCAGTTGTTCTTTCTTGCCTGTTTTTGGTTTTCCAGGAAATCAATACCAAACGAAGTCCAAATGCCATGAAACTTTTTGACAAATTTTTCTGGACAAGAGAGACCCTCGAAGCTTCTGGAGGAGACCAGAGGAGAAACGAAGAGACCACGAGGCATCGGGAAATCAATAGAGAGCCACCCAAAATACTTTTTCCGCCGCCGCAAGTTTCTGTTGTTCCAAGATCCCATCTGGAGGCCTTTTTTGGTACTCTGCCGGAGGGGGAATTGATCAGGGAGGGCTTGTACGTCAACCTTGTTGTCCTTCCAATGACGTGTGAGTAGTTTACCACAGACCTACGGGTCCATATTGATTAGCTAGATGGCTTCTTCTCTCTCTTTGATCTTCAATACAATGTTCTCCTTGATGTTCTTGGAGATCTATTCGATGTAATCTTCTTTTGTGGTGCGTTTGTTGGGATCCGATGAATTGTGGGTTTATGATCAGATTTTTCATGAATATTATTTGAGTCTTTTCTGAATTCTTATATGCATGATGGTTATAGCTTTGTATATCTCTCCGACCTATCCATTTGTTTCAGCCAACTAGATTGATTTATCCTGCAATGGGAAAGGTGCTTTGTAATGGGTTCAATCTTGCAGTGATCGATATCTCAGTGACAGAAAGGGACAAGACACGTATTTGTATTGTTGCCATTAAGGAAAAACGACGGGGTTTATTCATATTGACTGGATTTACTTTGTCTACATCATGTCATCTTGCTTAAGGCGTTACTCCGTTCTTTACAAACTTAATACTCTAGATGCATGTTGGATAGCAGTTAATGTGTGGAGTAATAATAGTAGATGCAGGCAGGAGTCGGTCTACTTGTCTCGGGCGTGATGCCTATGTACATGATCATTGCCTTGAATATCGTCATAACTACGCTCTTTTCGATCAATTGCCCAACAGTAATTTGTTTACCCACCGTATGCTTTTTATTCGAGAGAGAAGCCTCTAGTGAAAACTATGACCCCCAGGTCTATCCTTATCATATATTAAAATTTAAAAATACCTTGCTACAATTTATTTACCATTCTTTTATTTTATGTTTTTATCTATCTGTCATTATCACACTTGATCCTTGCAATTAACCGCCGAGGGGATTGACAACCCCCTTGATCACGTTGGGTGCAAGTATTTATTCTTTTGTATTCACAACGTCTTTTGTGGTTCTAAGTGTATAACTCTTCGACACCAGGGAGGCTGAATGGCAGGGCTAGAGCCAAATGTCAAGTTTGTGCTTGCTGATGTTGCAAGAGGAGAAAGATCGGGAAATAAATGTGGTAATGCCATAAATGCTAGGACTTCGAATAAGGGGCCTTTGAACCTTGCTGCAATCCGTAGACGCACTACTAGTGAAACCTTTTTGAAGCAGATGGATGGGTGCATGGCAAGTCAATTTAACTTACATGGACATGGCAGAGATATGGGGGTGTATGCCAATAGTTTTATATAAAGGATCAGTGATGGATTAATAATAGCGGTCATTAATTGGATACGCCACGCTGACCATTAATTGGTAATCCGGATCATATAAAGTTACCAAATATTGATAGTCGAATCATTTTCCTCTCAAAAGGGTACACGACTCACAACATGAAACCTGAGTTAGTGAGAAGCCTTGGCCACAATCAGAAAGACCTATAGATTATATCAATCCAATATATCATAAGTACCTTATTATTATGGATAATGATGTCTTTCCATTAACATGAAGTTCTCGAAATCAAATGATACATTTGAACAAGCAACACAACAACGAAGACTGAAGCAAACATAGATCGAAAAGTTATACATTATTATTTCCTCCACCACTTAAGTAAGATGAATTGCGCTAGACCATGTCATTCTTCTTCTTGTTGATGACCTCCTGAATGATAGGGCCAAGAGCCTCCATCCTCATTGGTTTGGGCACAAATAAATCAGCACCAGCACTCATGAATGCCTCCATGGCATGGTCATCGGCAGAAACCCCAACCATCTTCACATCAGTTTCCCCCATAGCACGAATCTTCACAATTGCCTATCGAGCAATATAAATATTAGATTGTCTTTTTTGTAAATAAGAGGATTATATTTATATATATACATGCCAAATACTTGCATATACAATGATATAGAATTAAGTACCTCTGGACCAGTCATGATGGGCATATTCTTATCGAACAAAACAATGTCAAACTTTTTCCCCGCAAGGAACAAATCAACAGCTTCCTTCCCATTCATGGCTAGAGTAACCTCACAGTGAAGTCTGAGAAGAATTGTTGAGAGGACCAACCTACAAACTCCGATGTCCTCTACAAGTAGTGCCTTGATAGAGGTGGATCCTTTGGCCTTCAGCTCCATGATCACCTAAATGAATAACAAACACAAGAATATATTTTATTCTTGATACATGCATGCCATATTAGTACTTGCAAGCACATTGTTATTCTTGAAAAGAATCAACTAGCAAAATCTTAATATATTACTAAACTCATAGTTTAAACATCGCATAACACAATGAAACAAAATTGTCTATTTCAAATGAAACAATGACAGAGAACGATCGATTGTGCTATGCATGCAAAGTTTCCCATGTTCATTCCTCTTTCTATGATGTGCAGGACTGAAAAAAACCGATGAGCCTAGATAACATCAACATGGAAAATAAACAATGAACATGCCAACAATAATACATAAATGCATATAGATGGGTTCTAAGAACAACAACCATGAAGATATTTATTAACATATCAAATTAAAATGGATTCCACCCTATACTGGTATAGATCCACCTCTAACATTCTCATGGATGTAAAGCGTGGACACTAAAAGCACCAGAAGCCTCGTGATGAAACTAAAAGCACCATACTAATGATCAAACAAGGCAGGAAAACAAATAATGGAACATGTACCTGAAGGTTAGAGCCAGATCGTGCTGGAGGAGATCGGGGATCTTCCTACTCTTCCCACTAGATAGTCTGGTGGTTGGGTGCTGGTATGCCTTGTATGACAAGGTATTTATAGATGGGAAAAGCTAAGTGTGGCCAATGGACAATCTATCTCCACCGCCTTCACACGCGTAGAAAATCCGCACCGATCTTCGCCCAAGTTTAAATGGGGAAATCAATATTGGTCGCGAATATTTTGTTACTAATGAGTCATGTCCCCACATAAATATTCTCGATTGATGTTTATATGCAACTTAATGTTTCATATCTAAGGTCCTGTATTAAACTATATGTCCTCAAGTTACTAGAAGTTGCATGAGTTATAATTCCAAAATTTGAATGTTGGCCAATATACTATAGTTAATATTTCATTTTGAGAGACATGCATGTTACAACGCATAAACTCACAACACACACACACTCACTCACCCCTATGAAGGCGCACACATATACCTACCACTGGGAGCAGCTATGTGATGCTGAATCAATAGATGTTGAGATTGACAATGCCACCACATGCACTTCATTGTAAAAGTCCAAGCCATTGCATTGAAATAATAACTTAAGAAATACTGAACTAAATATAGAAAATATTTGAGCACCCATGCGATGTGTAGAACTTGAACCCCAGGTAGGCTTATTGCCCTAGAAAGTACTTGGCCATCTAAGGCCAACTCCTACGTACGACTCCAACTGGCTTGGCCGCGTCCATTTGGAGCTAAATAGACACAAAACGCGACCCAACACGCGGGAGAAAATGGAAAAATGTCCTTTTCCTGTCCGCTTTCGAACCATTCCCGGTCCAAATTTGGGCCGCGTTTGCATCGAAAAGGACACGGGCGGACGAGCGTGACATGTGCCCTTGTCCTTCCCTGGCCCGCCCGTCGGGGACATGGTCGTCCCTTTTTCTTCTCCTCCTCCCCTCCCCCTTGCCCCCACCCCCGCTCTAGCCGCCGCCGCCATTTTCTCGGCCACCTCGCTGACTCACTGTCTCGCAGTCTAGCCCAATCGACCACAGCACGACGGTCGGATATGTGCCTCTCTCGCCCCGGCACCAGCGGTCAATCGCTATATCTGCGGCTGCGGGATTTGGTGCACACGACTACCGGATTTGGCTAATGCGGCCGCATGTGATTGTGCCTTGCCATGGATTGGCAGGGTACCGGTTTGCACAACCATGGCAACGCCTCCGCGTTGCATGCAGGTACCGAATCTGCCTTTTGCCGCTCGGATCTACCCCGGCGACGGTTCGTCCGCAAAGACATGGCCGCCTCTATCCCGGCTGGCCCTGGCCCAGCAGCTAAACGGTATTAATTTAGCTGATGTTCGTGATGGTCATTATGTGATTTTATGCATCTCTAATCAAAATGGAACCAACAAGAAGTTTTGATTATAGATTCAATGAGCAAATGTGAAAGTGCAACCATGCTCTTAATCAAAATTTGATGTTGATGACAAAATACATACATGAGACTAATTATGGTTGCTAAGTGAATACACATGATATTAGTCTCCTTGGCATCATTATGTAGGGATCATGGACACATCAAACGAGATATGACTCAAGAAGATGACAACAGAGAAGAAGTGTAGACTCTTTTATATAAATTTTGAGTTACAAGGATCCCGCACTGTTAAGAGGGGATCCAAGTGGTATGTTCAAGATTTGTTCAAATGTCAACATCATGTCACTATCATACTACAGGTACTGTAACGCCCCTATAATTAAGCTATAGTGAATTCACCCTAATGATTCTCCGCAATCTTATTTTGCTAAGCTTATTGCCCCTTGATAAAAGAAATCAAACTCAAATTCAAATTCAAATTGCATGTCAAATTAATATTTCTTCAAACAGTAAAACAAAATGTTGGTATTGTTGCAAATATCCACATAGTAATTTTCATGAAGAAACAAACATAATTTGAAATATTTGAATGCTCTTAATACCATTTAAATAGAACCATCAACATTAAATTGATCCATTTCAATTTTAAAAAATATTTAAATATTTCAAAATAAATTGAAACTTGGTGGGCTAGCTCAAAACATTACCTACTATTTAGTGACAAGTTTCGTCTAGAACTAAAATCATTTGGTATTAAAAGAAAATGCAAAATAGTAAAGAAAGAATAAACGTAAATAAAAGAAACGAAGAATAGCAAAGACCCACTCTGCACTTGGGCCATCACTGCATAGTGCGGCCTGGCCCAGCCCACCCAGGTCGTCCCCTACCACTATTCACAAAGGCGAGGTGGACTCCGTGCGGCAACCCATGGCCAGGATGGCCACATGCCGGCCATCCAAACCTCCCTACGGCACCTATAAGACCCCTACGACCCCATAATGAACCTGAGCTCACCATCTTCCCCCTCTGCACTGCTTTTATTTTCATCCACGCGAACCCGACTTCGCCTTCGCCATGGACGACCCCCTTCGCGTGGCCACCGAGCTCCTCCTTGTCTGAGTTCATGTCTAGGAGCTTCCTCATTGTCTCCCACGTCGCCTGCAGCCACGAGCTCAAGTCGGGAGCCCCTACATCGGCGGAATCGACGTCGTCCTCAAGCTCTGTTGCGCCGCTCGCTGCTCGCCGACCAGAGCCTTGCCATCCCGCTTTGCACCTATATAGTCTTACTATGAGCCCCGCCGTCTTCCTCCTCTATCTTTCTGCTCGCGTGCGCCCCTAGCTAGCTCCCTGGCCATTGACGGTGCTCGTTGCCACCATCTGCATCACCGCCACAGCCACTACTTTCCAAGCTTGCATTCGAGCACCACATCGAGCTCCTAGAGCTCCTAGGAACCCAACGCCACCGTCCATACGCCTTGTCGTCCTCCGCAGTCTCGCCAGCGTCCACCCAAAGCTCCAACCGCCGCCTCGCCGACAATGCCAACTCCGGCCATCTCCAGATGAACCGATGCCACCATTGCACGCTCGGCGCTTCTCTGATTGAAATGCGTCCTCCGCGCGCAAAATGGTCACTGATTACGCAATCCCGAGCCCCGCCACCATTCTTGTGGTCGCCGGAGCTCTACCGCCGGCGCGCCACCACGTTTGGACAGTCCTGAGTCACTGACACGTGGGCTCGGCCTACCAGGAAAGTCATTAGCACTAACAAAAAGTGTAATACGTCACTCACACATGGCCCCATATTAGCATTTACTTAATTTAAATAATACCCTATTAATTAACCCTTGTCACTAACCACTAGGCCCCACCTCCTAATTATAGTTAGTTAAACTAATTAAAATGCTGACTAAACCCCATTGGCCAGTGGGTCCCATTGGTCAGGTTTGACTAGTCAACCTGACTGTTGACTGCTGACTCAGCAATCAATAGGCCCCACCTGTGAGTCACACAACTGTGTAATCCATAGTTACCGATTTATGCATGTACTTTTGCTGGTTATCATGTCTATGTAAGCTTTGTGTTCTCCTTTGCAATATTCGATTATGCTATGCAAAGGAAAATCAAGGATTACTATTCTTTGTACATATGTAGTGTATTTTTCATTCCAGTAGTAATAGTTCAAGTAGAGGCCAGATGTAGTGACATAGATGGTCGAAGGCCATTTGGGGCAGCCCCTCGCTCGTGGTGCTCCTTGGTTGTTCAAGAAGGACCTCCTCAACGAGATAATAGATCCCTAAACTAACTTTACTTCTCCATTCCGTAGCAAAAGCTTCACTCCTTTTTTTGATCAATTCTTTTATGCAGCTCGCACGTGCCCTCTTTCTTCTGCATGAACCCGATTGGATGTATGGCGTGTTAATCTCACTCATTGGAAGTAGGAGATGACACAACGCTCCTCTGTACTTCCTTCAAGAACCTCATAGTAGATTGTAAGATTTTAAATGTATAACTCGTCAACACCAAGGAGGCTGAATGGCGGGGCTAGAGCCAAATGTCAAGTTTGTGCTTGCTGATGTTGCAAGAGGAGAAAGGTCGGGAAATAAATGAGGTAATACCATAAATGTTAGGATTTCAAATAAGGGGTCTATGAACCTTGCTGTAATCCTTAGACGCACTAGTAGTGAAACCTTTCTCAAGCAGATGGATGGGTGCATGGCAAGTTAATTTTACTTATATATGGACATGGCAGAGATATGGGGATGTTTGCAAATAATTTTATATAAAGGATCAGTGATGGATTAATAATATCGGTCGTTAATTGGATACGCCACACTGACCATTAACTAGTAACCCGGATCATATAATAGTTAAAAAATATTGATAGTCGAATAATTTTCCTCTCAAAAGGGTACGTGACTCACAACATGAAACCTGAGTTAGTGAGAAGCGTTGGCCAAAAACAGAAAGACCTATAGCTCATATCGATCCAATATATCATAGGCACCTTATTATTATGGATAATGATGTCTTGCCATTAACACGAAGTTCTCGAAATCAAATGATACATTTGAACAAGCAACACAACAACAGAGACTGAAGCAAACATAGATCGAAAAGTTATACATTATTATTTCCTCCACCACTTAAGCAAGATGAATTGCGCTAGACCATGTCATTCTTCTTCTTGTTGATGACCTCCTGAATGATAGGGCCAAGAGCCTCCATCCTCATTGGTTTGGGCACAAATAAATCAGCACCAGCACTCATGAACGCCTCCATGGCATGGTCATCGGCAGAAACCCCAACCATCTTCACATCAGTTTCCCCCATAGCATGAATATTCACAATTGCTTGTCGAGCAATATAAATATTATATTGTCTTTTTTGTAAATAAGAGGATTATATTTATATATATACATGCCAAATACTTGCATATACAATGATATAGAATTAAGTACCTCTGGACCAGTCATGATGGGCATATTCTTATCGAACAAAACAATGTCAAACTTTTTCCCCGCAAGGAACAAATCAACAGCTTCCTTCCCATTCATGGCTAGAGTAACCTCACAGTGAAGTCTGAGAAGAATTGTTGAGAGTACCAACCTACAAACTCCAATGTCCTCTACAAGTAGTGCCTTGATAGAGGTGGATCCTTTGGCCTTGAGCTCCATGATCACCTAAATGAATTACAAACACATGAATATATTTTATTCGTGATCCACGCATGTAATATTAGTACTTGCAAGCACATTGTTATTCTTGAAAAGAATCAACTAGCAAAATCTTAATATATTACTAAACTCATAGGTTAAACATCGCATAACACAATGAAACAAAATTGTCTATTTCAAATGAAACAATGACAGAGAACGATTGATTGTGCTATGCATGCAAAGTTTCCCATGTTCATTCCTTTTTCTATGATGTGCAGGACTGAAAAAACCGATGCGCCTAGATAACATCAACATGGAAAATAAACAATGAACATGCCAGCAATAATACATAAATGTATATAGATGGGTGCTAACAACAACAACCATGAAGATATTGATTAACAGATCAAATTAAAATGGACATTTCCACCCTATACTGGTATAGATCCACCTCTAAAATTCTCATGGATGTGAAGCGTGGACACTAAAAGCACTAGAAGCCTCATGATGAAACTAAAAGCACCAGAAGCCCGATGATAGAACAAGGCAGGAAAACAAATAATGGAACATGTACCTGAAGGTTAGAGCTAGATGGTGCTCGAGTAGATTGGGGATCTTCCTACTTTTCCCACTAGATAGTATGGTGGTTGGGTTATGGTATGCCTTGTATGATAAGGTATTTATAGATGGGAAAAGGTAAGTATGGCCAATGGACAACCTATCTCCACGGCCTTCACACGCGTAGAAAATCCGCACCGATCTTCGCCCAAGTATAAATGGGGAAATCAATATTGGTCGTGAATATTTTTTTATTAATGAGTCATGTCCCCACATAAATATTTTCGATTGATGTTTATATGCAACTTAATGTTTCATATCTAAGGTCATGTATTAAACTATATGTCATCAAGTTACTAGAAGTTGTATGAGTTATAGTTTGAAATTTTTAATGTTGGCCAATATACTATAGTTAATATTTATTTTGTGAGACATGTCATATGTCTCCAACGTATCTATTTTTTTATTATTTGATGCTATTATATTATCCATCTTAGATGTTTTATATGCATTAATATGCTATTTTATATCTTTTTTGGGACTAACCTATTAACCGAGTGCCCAGTGTCAGTTGCTGTTTTTTTCCTTGTTTTTGTCTTTTACAGAAAATCAATACCAAACAGAGTCCAAACGAAACGAAACTTTTTAAGTATTTTTCTTGGACCAGAAGACAACTACGAAGCTTCCGGAGGAGGCCAGAGGGGCCACGAGGGAGCCACAAGCTCACATAATTCACCCTAGGAGGGGGTGGCGCCCCCAGGCTTGTGGGCCCCTCAGGACTCCCCTAACCCTAACCTCAGTTCCATAAATACCCAAATATTCCCCGTATACTAGAGAGCACACCAAAAATACTTGGCGTGACAATTCCACGACAGTTGGCGCCCACCGTAGATTCAATCAGAGTCCTTCCGGCTCATGCTAGATCAGAGCGCTTCGAATGATGTCATGAGGAGAAGGCATCGGACTCGCCTGCCTCCGGTTTACGAGGCAAGAAATCTCTTTAGCACACCTGGAACAGGGACCAGTAACCAGCCAGTGGTAAACCAGGTGGAAACACCTGGAACGGGGGCGCCGGTTCAGCCGCGCACGACGGACCCGCCTTGTCAAGACAATATCCCACCATAGCACGTGCCGACACCACCGGGTCATTATTCTAACCCCCTGGATAACATGATCGCTGCCACTTCATGATTGGCGGCTCTCCCATTTGAAGCCGAGTCTCCAGCAGCAGTTGAGATGCGAAGGGCTAGAGAGCTTCTTCAGACGGCATTGGTTCAGCAGCAGGCTTATTATTACAGTCGTGAAAGGATTCATTCAACCCCACGCCCAAGCCGGGGTTATAGCAGGCATATTGAGGAACCGGCCGTGTCAAGCAGTGGACGGAACCGTAACCCGCCCCGTGGACATAACACGGCGGGTGGTGGGGTTAATGCCCAAAACGTCGTGGATCAAGGAAGAGCGCGTCGGGAGGCCGAGCTGGCAGCTCAGTATGCGGGTCATCAGCATTCCCTGGTTCGTCCGACAACTTCGGTGGAGACAGGTGTGACCTTCAGGACTTTGGGTGTGCCGTGTTTGTCTCCGGCTCTACATAACGTATGATTACCCAAGGATTTCAAAGGTCCCCGTAAGGTGCCCAATTACACTGCTGACTTACCCCCTGAGGGGTGGGTTGAGAGTTATGAGATGGCGATGGAACTGTTGGATGTTGACGATGCTGCGTGCGCTAAGTACTTCACCATGATGTTGGAAGGGACAACTCGTACTTGGTTGAAGGGGTTGCCAGCTAATTCCATTGGGTCATGGGCTGAGTTAAAATCCTGTTTAGCCAAAATTTTAAAGATACGTGCAAGCAGCTGATACGTCTCCGTCGTATCTACTTTTCCAAACACTTTTGCCCTTGTTTTGGACTCTAACTTGTATGATTTGAATGGAACTAACCCGGACTGACGCTGTTTTCAGCAGAATTGCCATGATGTTGTTTTATGTGCAGAAAACAAAAGTTCTCGGAATGACCTGAAACTCCACGGAATATCTTAGAATAAATAATAAAAATCCTCGCTAAAGATGAAGACCAGGGCCCACACCCTATCCACGAGGGTGGGGCGCGCCTCTCTGGTGCGCCCCTACCTCGTGGGCCCCTGACACCTTCCGACGCCAACTCCAACTCTATATATTGGCTTTCGGGAGAAAAAATCAGAGAAAGAAATCATCACCTTTTACGATCACGGAGCCGCCAAGCCCTAATCTCTCTCGGGGGTTGATCTGAGTCCGTTCGGGGCTCGAGAGAGGGGATTCAATCCTTTGTCGGTGTCAAAACCGGCGGATCTCGGGTAGGGGTCCCGAACTGTGCGTCTAGGCGGATGGTAACATGAGACAAGGGACACGATGTTTTACCCAGGTTCGGCCCTCTCGATGGAGGTAATACCCTACCCTGCTTGATTAATATTGATGATATGGGTAGTACAAGAGTAGATCTACCACGAGATCAAGGAGGCTAAACCCTAGAAGCTAGCCTATGGTATGATTGTTGTTAGTCCTACGGACTAAAACCCTCTGGTTTATATAGACACCGGATAGGTTAGGGTTACACGAGTCGGTTACAATGGTAGGAGATCTACATATCCGTATCGCCAAGCTTGCCTTCCACGCCAAGGAAAGTCCCATCCGGACACGGGGCGAAGTCTTCAATCTTGTATCTTCATAGTCTTGGAGTCCGCCGTGGCGATAGTCCGCTATCCGGACACCCCTAGTCCGGGACTCCTCGGTATCCCTGAACCAGGCTTCAATGACGACGAGTCCGGCGTGTTGATTGTCTTCGCATTGCGGGCGGGTTCCTCCTCCGAATACTTCATAGAAGGTTTTGAACACAAGGATAGTGTCCGCTCGCAAAACAAGTTCCACATAACACCGTAGAGAGAATAATTTTTGCACAGATCTGCTGACGTATTCTGCGGCGTGACATCACACCACGGCCAGGCCTTTATATGAATCGTTTTTTACCATTCCACCTTAGCGCGGTTAGCGAGGCGGTTTCCTTGGCATGTCTTATCAAAGCATAGATCGTGCCCCCTTATTCCGGGATTCTCATCAATACGGACGTGGGTAACCCAACCGTGCCCGTTGGCACGCCTCCTCTATCAAAGGCGAGTCCTAATCGACCACGGGGTGGGCTCTTGGTATTCAACCTCTTTATAATGAGACCAAGGCCCTCTTATTTTTACACCCTCCATCGAGTTCGCCTCGCCGAGTTCCAACACCCAAAGCTTCAGATTTAGGCGCCGGACCTTCGACGATGTCCGCTCCGACCAGACGGCCGATGGATGTCTTCCTCCGTCACGAAAGAAGACGTGCTAAAGCTGCGAGACGCCGGTATCTAACCGCGAGATCTCGCATAGGCTACTTGCTCGAGGCAGGTCATTCCCACTCCTGAGCCCGGCGAGAACGTGGTGTTCGTGTCTCACTTCCTTGAGGGTTTAGGCTTCCGACGGATCCCTTTGTGCAGGGGCTCATGTTTTATTATGGGCTGGATTTC
Source organism: Aegilops longissima (assembly GCA_021605205.1). Taxonomy (NCBI): domain Eukaryota; kingdom Viridiplantae; phylum Streptophyta; class Magnoliopsida; order Poales; family Poaceae; genus Aegilops; species Aegilops longissima. The sequence goes on from CM038677.1 coordinate 37,446,172, forward strand.
CATGACTTGAATCCGGAGTCCATCCTCCATATCTCGTCATCCATTGTCGTATGTGAGGCCTTCCTCCATATTACCCCCCACTTTGGATTGTGGCTCAAGACCTTCAAGGTGGAGCCAAGGATGATCGGGGGGCAACAAGCAAAGTGCGGAGGGGCAGTCATAAGAAAATGTGCTGATGCTCCATGGCCCGAGGGCTCTTTTCAAGAGGAGCTTGGTTTGTGGCAACGGGAGTGGTTTTATATCACCGCTCCCCGGGGCACCAAATGGGCGGCGCTCCCTGCCTTCCGCTTAGGTCCACCACAGCGGCTGGCGTCATGGGTCAACAAGGGGCTCGACTGGGGGCCGTCCAAGGACGTTCCCTTGCTGCAGGGCCGTATTCGAGACCTCCAAGAGAGGGAGATCAATCTGATTGCAGTGGCACAGGTTATGTTGATCCGGCGCCTTCAGCCCTGCAAACGTCGCCCCCTCCGCCTGTGGGAATTCAATCCGGAGGGACCACGAGCTCTCCAAAATTTTATGGGCACGACGCCCGTGGAGATGTATAAACTGTTCTTCGGATCACAAGAGAAGTGTCCGGACCTGACTGAGGACGCAGGACTAAGCTGCAATCGCCTAGATACTCAAGTAAGTAGTCCTGTAACCGGACAAGCTATTCATTCATTTATCTTATATATATGCCCTTTAAAGGAGCCGTTTCTTTGAACAGGAGAGGATAACCAAGGCAAAGTTAATAAGGTGTCCGGCTCCCCTCCGGGAGACCACGTCGGATCCCATGCCGACCAAGATGTTGAAGGTTGCGCCTTTTGAAGAAGGCGAAGGGGGGAGCAGGGAAGCAACTGCCTCTACGAAGGAGGCTATCAAGGAAGGAGGGATTAAAAGTCCCGTCTTTCGAGGAGAGAAGAGGACTGCTTCGGAAGATCCGGAGGTTAAGGCCTCAAAGAGGGGAAGGGAATCTTCGTCGGAGAGTCCGACGCTGGGAAGTAACCCAGCCGCACTATTTCCCCAAGGGGATCAGCCCTCCAGCGAGCCGTAAGTAAAAAGAAGGGGTCTTGTAAATAAGGAACATCCCTGTATTTATTTATGAAGATAACCGAAATTGTACCTTGTAGTTTGGACCTCAGCCCTTCTCAGCTGAGCTCGTCTTCGGGGGATCTTCTTCCGGAGATGATGGAGAGAGAACGCCCACCTGTCGCACCCTCATGTAAGCGGACGACCCGGAGGTGTCGTCGCGAGGGTTCCCCAAGTCCGCGGGGCCGCAAGGTCCGACGCCAAGTGGTGTCGGTCGGAGGAGTGAAGGATCTGCTCGGGCGAGCGGCGGCTATCTCGAAGATCACCGTGCTCTAATGGGTACGGTGATTGAAAGAATTGCATCCGCGGAGAGCGGATTGCATGAAGCCGTCGAAGCTTCTTGACGGGTTTGAGGTACGCAAAATGATGTACCATCAGACAGTTATGCATATAAAATCGCCTGTATAGATAGTAGCCTCGAGACTCGGTATGTTGTCAAAATTGACAACGTGCGAGATCAAATCTCGATTATAACATATCGCCGCTCCTAAACAGGTGGCGGGCGTCCGATGGCCAGCCGGATGATGAATATGCCGAACTAAAGCGGCAACTTGACGAGGCGGATGCGGACATCGCGCTGGTCAATAAACGGTTTGACGAGTCACAAGGTATGCGACTTCTATGCGGACACCTGGTAAGGGAGCTTGACACCCATGTCTCACTATTTGTATGCTTAATGCAGATGGTGCCGCTGCTGTGGAGGAGCTGCGGGCGGAGCTCGCCCGAGCGAAAGAGCAAGCCAGAAATAGTAATGCGGCCGCTTTAAAGGCGACCGAAGAGCTAGAAGCCGAACGGGCTGCTCACTGCCGAAGCAAAGAGGAAATGGCCGATATGGCCAGAAAGTTGAGGAATACTATTGATCGCTGCGAGGTTCTTGAAAAAGAACGTCAAGCGGAACAAGAGGGCCTGAAAAAGGCCGCCGCCGAATCCAAGAATGCCCAGTCGGCTTTGAGAGCTGCCAAGGAGGAACTGAGTCAGGCCGGGGCAATTGCGGCTGGGAAACCGTTTCTGCTGCGGAGGAAATATACGGATCCAAAGTATGCTCAGTTGGATAAGTTGTGGAGTTCGGAGGATGCTTATCTGGACTTGGCGGCGAAGCGCCATGGACGCGTTGAGCATTTCGGGGCTAGAAGGGGCATGAAGGAAGAGCTATATTGGTCGCAATTCCATAGTCCGGGCGTCCTCTGCCGCTGACCGATCGGTTGGCCGAATGGGCCGAGCTGAATCGATTGTCCGGATTTGCCATGAAGCATGTCTTGACTCACTTGTGGCCGGGCAGACCCCAGCCGAAGAGCTATTTTGGTTTAGTGCAGCAGTTCCTTGGTGCGGTACCGCGTATCGATGCAATGAAGCGATCGGCGTGTATTGAGGGAGTGCGGATGGCTCTGGCCCGTGTCAAGACATACTGGGCAGAGATGAAGGCCACCGACGTTGCATCCCAAGATTCGGACAGAAGCCGAGTACCTGCCGAGCACTACTTTGAAGAAGTCCGCGGGCGCTGTTTAATAGAGACGCAGTGCTCGAAGGATATTATGTTTAAATGACATGTATGATTTGTGAAAACAATGTTTTCAATATAATATAAGAGCTTTTTATACTTGTGCGTTCAAGTAGTAAACTACTCCTGTCGGCCGTTTATGTATATGTGTATATAACTTTGAAAGATGGCAGTCCTTGGCTTCAGCCCCATGCACATGGTGCGGGGTGTTTGCAAAGAGGGCGCTTTTCACATAATCCAACGTCTTGGTCCTGTTAAGGAGGTGGTAGCGTAGCAAACTAGGCAACCGGACTATAATGCTTTATCACTTTCACTTAGCCATAGGAGTTCGAGGGTGGGGCTACTATATAGCCCCTGGGGGCACCGCACTCTCCCGAATTCGGGGTACGTATGTGCCTGACCGAAAACCGGTCCTTCGTGAATGCGGAGGAATCCTAAACATTCCAGTGAGTCATCGAGTGGTTGACCAGTATCTCGCTATATCATGACAGTCAGTTTTCGGCTTTCTCTACTGAGGTGCTCGCCTGGCCGAACCGGGGCACAATCGCAGTAGTTCTCCTGGTGCCGCATTAGCCGTGAAAACAGAACGTAAGGCAGCAAAACACAGGAGCCGGGCAACCCAACATTTGACAAAAGACATGATTCGGAGCTGATGCATATAAGGCCTAACTCGAGACGCCGAATACTCCCTAAGGTATTCGGTCTTTATGAAAATGGGCAGAATAATGCCCTAAGCCCCGTGTCCGTGCACGCAAAAAATTCTGGTGCGGCCAATGCCAAAACGCCAGCCTCCTCCTCGGTTATAGTAAGGAACCGGGGATGTATATCAACAAGAGACAGTAAAAAGGTTTTCGCAGGGTCTTAATCTGAAAAGAATCCTTGCAGCGGGTCCCTCTCTGCGTCTGCTTTGTGTCTCCGTTGTGCCGTATCCTGGGGCGGGTGTAGCACGTTGTTCATCTGTAAAAGAGAGGAACTTAGTTTGAAAGAAAACGATCGTGCGAAAAATGTACTTTACATTAAATAAACAGAGTACGATTTTGAAGAAGTGAAGAAAATTGAGATTTATTGTCTCTTGTTGTATATGCATGCAGCCCCTTGTATGAGGGTATGCCGCTAGTAGGCGCCGGACTCGTCTAGCCGTGTCCAGGGTTTGAATGACTTATTCAGTTTCTTTGACTATCGAAGCCGGATAGGTGTGGGGCTGTCAAGGCGGTCTCACGTTCTTCCATGCTCGAGTAACACTTAATACTCCCTTTTAATGAGATGATGCCGCGTGGACCAGGCATTTTAAGTGTTAGAGATGCATAATGCGGTATTGCGTTAAAGCGGGCAAAAGCTTCACGTCCCAATAGTGCTTGATGGCTACTTTTAAATGGGGCGACATGGAAGACTAACTTTTTGCGACGGAAGTTGTCGGGTGAACCGAACACAACTTCTAATAGTAGGGAGCCCGTACAATGGGCATATGGGCCTGGCACTACCCCTTTAAAGGAGGTGTTGCTATGGCGAATTTTGGTTGGGTCTATCCCCATCCTGCGGATTGTGTCCTGATATATCAGGTTTATGTCACTGCCGCCATCCATGAGGACTTGTGTAAATTGGAATCCGTCAATTATGGGATCCAATATCAAGGCAGTCCATCCTGCGTTCCGAATACTTTCGGAATAGTCCTGATGGTCGAAGGTGATTGGTTTTGACAACCAGTGTTGGTACTCCGCTAGGGTAGTATGTGCGGTGCGTATTTTAGTGGGCGCCGCTCTGTTTTTCCCTTTGATCACGTGAAGTGACTTTACTGTTTTAACCTCTTGTGGGAAATTCTTTTGTTTTCCGGGGCTCTGCTTGTGGTGCTCGTCATCATCTTCACTTGGTGTGTCGAGCCCCTTGTGTTCGGCGTTGAGTCTGCCGGACTGTTTGAAGACCCAACAATTTCTGTGGGTATGGTTTGCAGGCCTCCCGGGAGTACTGTGGATTTGACATATCTTGTCCAAAATTTTGTTGAAGTTGGATAGCTCATCACTATTGTCCTTAAGGGGCAGCTTTTTATTGTTCTGCCGTGAGCTTTTGAATCCGGCGTTGACTGCCGCGCTCTTTGGACCGTTCCTCTTAATCCGGCGCTGGTCCTTGTTGCGCCGTGGTTTCCCATTTTCATCCCTGATTTCGGATGTACTTGGGTCGCTGGTGCTGCATCTTGCTAGCCAACTATCCTCTCCCGCGCAAAAGCAGGTCATGAGGCTTGTTAATGCGGCCATTGTTCTTGGTTTTTCTTGGCCGAGGTGTCTGGCGAGCCATTCGTCTCGGACGTTGTGTTTGAAAGCTGCTAAGGCTTCGGCGTCCGGACAGTCGACTATTTGGTCATTTTTAGTAAGGAACCTGTTCCAGAATTTCCGGGCTGACTCTCCGGGCTGTTGAGTTATGTGACTTAGATCGTATGCATCCGGAGGGCGGACATAGGTCCCCTGAAAATTTTCCCGAAACGCATCCTCGAGCTCTTCCCAGCTTCCAATGGTATTTTCGGGGAGGCTTTTAAGCCAATGCCGAGCTGTCCCTTTGAGTTTAAGGGGTAAGTATTTTATGGCGTGGAGATCATCTCCTCTAGCCATGTGTATGTGGAGGATGTAATCCTTGATCCGAGACTCGAGTGCTGTTGTTCCGTCGTATGCCTCTATGTTTACGGGTTTGAATCCGCTGGAAATTCATGATCCAATTACCTCATCGGTAAAACATAGGGGTGTCGCGCCCTATATTTGGGTGTGCCGTGATCTTGAATTTTGGCGTGTTGCATTGCTTTGACGAGCCTGCTTTCTTGGCCCATAGATGGACCTAATGGGCCATCCTTTTGATGTGAATCCTTATGCGGATCGCATATTGGCTTGTGTCTTGGCGCCATTCGCGCTCTCTTTTTTCCGTGGGGTCGTCCATCCGACCGGGTGGCCTTCTTACTTTTTAATTGTGGGGGCTCTAAGGCCTCCTCGTCGGATTCGGGCAGTAGCTTTCTTTTCGCGTAGCCCTTTGTTCGGCGACTGTCGCCGTACTTGTCTGCAGTGCTGAATACTTTGCTCCATCTGATCCTGAGTGCATCTTCCGCTGTTTTGAGCTTCCGCTTCCTTTTTCAGGCTACGCGCGAGGGCGGCGAGCCTTTTCGGAGGTCATTTTGCTCCAATAGTTTGTCCGGCTGAGATCGTCCGGACTGTTGTCTTCTTGAGGGACAGATTGTTTATCCAAGTTGTCTTGTTGGACGATTGCTCGATAGCTTGTTAAATCGTCCACCAGTTCGCCCTGCTCTATGGCGGGTCTTTGTTGGCGGGACTTGGTTCGGCGTTTACGTTGCCGCTTTGACTGCTTTTGAGGATTTATCCTTCGTAGCGTCCCGTTGTTCCTCGTCTTCATTTCCTTTAGGTGTATCCACCATGTATACATCATGAGATGAGGTGGTTGTCTAGCATCCTATAGGTGCTGGTTCATTGTTGTCTCCTACATCGTCGTCCACACCGTCGATGTCTTTGGAGTCGAAATCGAGCACGTCGTGTAAGCTTTCGACGGTGGCTACGAAGTGGGTGGTGGGTGGGTGTTGAATTTCTTCGTCGTCCGTATCCCAACCTTCCTGACCGTAGTCCGGCCAGGGCTCTCCGGATAAAGAGAGAGACTTTAGTGAATTCAGGATGTCGCCAAAGGGCGAGTGCTGAAAGATGTCCGCGGCCGTGAACTCCATGACCGGTGCCCAATCGGGTTCAATTGGCAGGGGCGCGGAGGGTTCGGAGTCCAGAGAGGAGTCCGGTACCCAGGAGTCGAGGTCTTCGCAAAGGATAGGGATGGAGTTCGGCTCAATCGCCGTAGAGATCGTAGCCCCCGAGGCGGTGTCCAACCACTCGTCCTCGATCGGGGAATCCGGCTCTGGATTTAGGGTCGGAGCGGATGCTGGTGCGGCCTCCAAGGCACTGTTCGGCTGCAGAGCTAGATCATGCCCATCGAGACAGTGCGGCATGCTTGGCTGCGGCTCGAATCCGTCGAAGTTCAAGTCTCCGCGGATATCGGCCGTATAGTTCAAACTTCCAAATCTGACCCGATGGCCAGGGGCGTAGCTTCGATCTGCTCCGATGGATGGCCAAAATTGGCCCGCAGTGCAAAGCCGCCAACACGAAGATCTGTCCGGGAGAAAAGTCTCACCTGGACGCGTCGTTGTTGATGATCGAAGGAGCCATCGGGCCTATCGGTGACGATCTGAGGAACTCTCAATGAAAGCACCAATGTCGGTGTCAAAACCGGCGGATCTCGGGTAGGGGTCCCGAATCTGTGCGTCTAGGCGGATGGTAACAGAGACAAGGGACACGATGTTTTACCCAGGTTGGGCCCTCTCGATGGAGGTAATACCCTACTCCTGCTTGATTAATATTGATGATATGGGTAGTACAAGAGTAGATCTACCACGAGATCAAGGAGGCTAAACCCTAGAAGCTAGCCTATGGTATGATTGTTGTTCGATCCACGGACTAAAACCCTCCGGTTTATATAGACACCGGATAGGTTAGGGTTACACGAGTCGGTTACAATGGTAGGAGATCTACATATCCGTATCGCCAAGCTTGCCTTCCACGCCAAGGAAAGTCCCATCCGGACACGGGACGAAGTCTTCAATCTTGTATCTTCATAGTCTTGGAGTCCAGCCGTGACGATAGTCCGGCTATCCGGACACCCCCTAGTCCGGGACTCCCTCAGTCGTCGTCGTCATCATCAACCATCCTCCATCACCAATTTCATGATGCTCACCGCCGTGCGTGAGTAATTCCATCATAGGCTTGCTGGACGGTGATGGGTTGGATGAGATTTATCATGTAATCGAGTTAGTTTTGTTAGGGTTTGATCCGTAGTATCCACTATGTTCTGAGATTGATGTTGCTATGACTTTGCTATGCTTAATGCTTGTCACTAGGGCCTGCGTGCCATGATTTCAGATCTGAACCTATTATGTTTTCATGAATATATGTGTGTTCTTGATCCTATCTTGCAAGTCTATAGTCACCTACTACGTGTTATGATCCGGCAACCCCGAAGTGACAATAATCGGGACCACTCCCGGTGATGACCATAGTTTGAGGAGTTCATGTATTCACTATGTGCTAATGCTTTGTTCCGGTTCTCTATTAAAAGGAGGCCTTAATATCCCTTAGTTTCCAATAGGACCCGCTGCCACGGGAGGGTAGGACAAAAGATGTCATGCAAGTTCTTTTCCATAAGCACGTATGACTATATTCGGAATACATGCCTACATTATATTGATGAATTGGAGCTAGTTCTGTGTCACCTTATGTTATGACTGTTACATGACGAACCGCATCCGGCATAATTATCCATCACTGATCCGGTGCTTACGAGCTTTCCATACTGGTTCTCGCTTATTTACTTTCTCGTTGTTACTGTTACAATCACTACAAAATACCAAAAACATTACTTTTGTTGTCTTTACTTTTGTTACCGTTACCACCACTATCATATTACTTTGTTACTAAACACTTTGCTGCAGATACTAAGTTTCCAGGTGTGGTTGAATTGACAACTCAGCTGCTAATACTTGAGAATATTCTTTGGCTCCCCTTGTGTCGAATCAATAAATTTGGGTTGAATACTCTACCCTCGAAAACAGTTGCGATCCCCTATACTTGTGGGTTATCGGAATCCCATGTCAATCGTGGATTTGGCCTCCTGTGTCCAAGAAGAAGGTGAATCGACAACCCATTGGGTACGCCGGGTTTCAACAATCCTGCACTCATCGGATCGCATCAATGCTGATTCAGCAGTCTTGATGTTGGAGAACAATTGTCGTTTCACGCCCCTGAAGCAGAAATTAGGGCGGCTCAAACGTCACTGCAATGACATGGGGACACTTATCGCGGCTCTGGTTAAGTATGCTGACTCTAATGGTACCAAGGACCCCGAGTCTAATGATGAAAAACCAGGAAAGGGAAAGAAGAGCAGCAGCACCAAGGGGCAGCAACATAACCCGGCGAGCCATGGAAACAACGGTAAGCACAAAGCTGATAATAGTTTGGACTTTGTGGCTAACACCAATACACAGAATAATGGTCAGCGTCATAAGGGTAAACCGCCCCCACGGACTGGAAGGTCAGGCCTCAATCTCGAGCAGCTGCTAAATCAGCCCTGCCCAAGACATGGGACGCGAGAAAGACCGTCTGGGCACCTCTGGAAGGATTGCTACATTATGAAGGAGTTCAAAAATTCAAATCTTTTTCAAGACAGTCATTGGCTGGGTGGTGGCTCAGGACCCGGCTCTCATGGACCGGGTTATGGCGGTGGCGGTTCAAGCTCTGGATTCCAAGGTAGTCAAGGAAATCAGGGTGGCTACCATCAACAATCAGGTCAGGGGAATCAACAGCAGCAATCTGGGTATCAGAGTAACCCAAGGCAGTTGAGTAGTGGGCAGTACCATGTTTTCACCACAAGTTTATGCAAACGGGATCAGAAGCTTCATAAAAGGGCGGTGAATGTCGTTAAACCGGCAGTTCCCCGTTACTTGCGCTGGTCTGAACAGCCCATTGTGTGGAGTCGGGAAGATCACCCGCCCCGGGTTGATAATCTAGGTCACCTAGAGTTGGTGGTCGCACCTCAGTTTGGAGGGTATAAGTTCACCAAGGTACTCATGGACAGAGGGAGCAGCATCAATATCCTTTATTATGAAACTTTCCGTCGCATGGGGTTGACAGATAAAAATCTTAAACCGTCGAGCACTGTTTTCCACGGCGTGGTGCCTGGTAAATCGGCGTACCCAGTTGGTAAGATAGCTTTGGAAGTTGCTTTTGGAGATGATCATGACTCTAGGTCGGAGACATTGACCTTTTAAGTGGTGAAAATTAAGAGCCCTTATCATGCTCTGTTTGGACGGCCAGCTTATGCTAAGTTTATGGTCAGGCCCTGTTATGTTTACCTACAGATCAAGATGTCGGGCCACAAGGGAACTATCACTGTGCACGGAAGCCAGAAGATTGCTTTGGAGTGCGAGGAAGGTGTTGCAGCATATGTTGAGGCAGTTTGTGCAATAGAGGAGTTAAAATTTTACAAAGATAATGTTGATCCGGCTGACATGACATCTTTGAAAAAGCCAACCACAGAGCATGACCCGGCCTTGAAGTTTAAGTCGGCAGCTGATACTAAGATGGTTGATTATGTTCTTGGTGATTCATCCAAGCAGTTCAGCATTAGTGCTAATCTGGATCCAAAATAGGAAAGCACGCTCATCGAGTTCATCCGTGAGAATCTGGACATCTGTGAATGGAAACCTTCTGACATGCCAGGTGTACCGAGGGAACTTGCTGAGCACACTCTTAATATTGATCCTAAGTTTAAACCGGTCAAGCAGTTCCTTCGTCGTTTTAATGAAGAAAGGCGTAAGGCCATTGGTGAAGAGGTAGCCCGGCTCTTGGCGGCTGGGTTTATTGTTGAAGTTTTTCATCCTGAGTGGTTGGCTAACCTGGTGCTAGTACTTAAGAAGAACGGCACTTGGAGTATGCGTGTGGACTACACAGATTTAAACAAGGCTTGTCTGGCTGATCCTGTTGCTCTCTCTCGTATTGATCAGATTATTGATGCTACGGAGGGTTGTGATCATTTGAGTTTTTTGGATGCTTATTCTGGTTATCATCAGATCAAGATGGCAGTTAAGGACCAGGAGAAGACGACTTTCTTTGGAGCCTTTTGGGCTCAAGAGTGCCCAGACGACTTACCAGCGATGTGTGCAGAATTGCCTTCACAATCAGATTGGGTGCAATGTTCATGCTTATGTAGATGACATTGTGGTGAAGTCAAGAAAGAAGGAGACCCTGATTGATGATTTGAAGGAGATGCTTGACAATCTCCGGGTCTACAAGATGATCCTTAACCCGGCCAAATGTGTCTTTCGTGTGCCAGCAGGAAAGCTCTTGGGTTTCCTGGTCTCCAACAAAGGGATTGAAGCTAACCCGGAGAAGATCAAGGCCATTACTTCTTTGGCTAAACCGGCATGTGTTAATGATGTTCAGCGCCTGGCGGGTCGTATTGCGGCTCTGAGCCGGTTCATAAGCCGGCTTGATGAGAAGGCTATTCCTCTTTATCAGATGATGAAGATGACGGATCACTTTGTTTGGAGTGATGCTACTAATCAAGCATTTGAGGATCTGAAGAAACAGTTGGCTGAGCCGCCCGTTCTTACTGCTCCTATTGATAAAGAGCCGTTATTGTTATATGTGGTTGCTAATGCCCGGGCGGTCAGCGTAGCCATTGTGGTGGAACGGAAGGGGGCAGGCAAAGAGTACCCGGTTTAGAGGCCGGTTTACTACATCATTGAGGTGTTGATCGAGTCCAAGCAGAGGTATCCGCATTGGCAGAAGCTTGTATATGGGGTGTTTATGGCCAGTCGGAAGCTTAAGTAGTACTTTTTGGGTCATCCTATTACTGTGGTTAGTTATGCTCCCTTAGGGGATATTATTCAAAACAGAGAAGCTACATGTCGAATAGCCAAGTGGGCCATTGAGCTTGGACCTCATGGTTTGAAATATATGCCCCGCATGGCCATCAAGTCTCAAGCACTGGTGGATTTCATCAATGACTGGACAGAGCTGCAGATGCCTGAGGAAAAACTGGATAACATGTATTGGCATATTCACTTTGACGGGTCCAGGCAATTGGAGGGCTCGGGGGCTGGAGTTGTGCTAGCTTCCCCTCGAGGTGATAAATTTTGTTATGTTCCCGTTTGATGTTCCCTTGCACTAACAATGCAGCTGAATATGATGGCTTGCTCCACGGTCTTCGGATGGCTAAGGAGGCCAACTTAAGGCGGGTAAGGTGCTTTGGTGACTCCGATTTGGTGGCTCAACAAGTCTCTGGTACTTGGGATTCTAAGGATCCACTCATGGCAGCTTATCAACGAGAGGTGGACGTTATTGCTGGTCACTCTTCAAGGGTTATCAAGTTGAGCATGTTGATCGGAGAAAAAATGAAGCGGCTAATGCCTTAAGCCGGTTGGGTTCTCAACGTAAGCCGGTGCCGCCTAATGCCTTTCTTGACATTTTGCATAACCCGTCGGTCAAGATACCTACAGAGGAGGATTTGGCTATTCCTGACCCGGAAGCTCAGTTGGTGGCAGCCGTTCATGCTATTCCTGATTGGACAATCCCTTATTTGGCTTATATGACCCGGGGCGAGTTACCTGAGGATGAAACTTTAGCCAGGCAGATAACCCGGCGGTCTAAGTCAATGACAATTGTCAATGGAGAGCTGCATCATTGTAGTGTTATAGGGGCTTTTCAACGTTGTTTCTCCAGAAGAGGGCCGTGAGATTTTGCGTGAGATTCATGAAGGAGACTGTGGTCATCATGCCGGTTCAAAGTCTCTCGTGGCTAAAGCTTTTCGTCATGGATTTTATTGGCTGACAGCTCATGCTGATGCTGAGGATCTGGTTAGTAAATGTGATGGTTGTCAAAAGTTTTCATGACGCGCCCATGTGCCGGCTCAAGAATTGAGGATGATTCCAATTACTTGGCCGTTTGCAGTTTGGGGCCTGGATATGGTTGGAGCTTTCAAAAGGTCCAAGGACAAAAAGACACACCTCCTGGTGGCGGTTGACAAATTTACAAAGTGGGTTGAGGCAGAGCCGGTCAGTAAATGTGACGCGGCGAAGTCGGTGCAGTTCATGAAAAAGGTGATTTTCCATTTTGGCTTTCCCCGCAGTATCATAACTGATAATGGCACTAAGCTGTCCAAGGGTGCTATGAAAGAATTTGGTCAACGTGAGCACATCCGGCTTGACGTGTCATCAGTGGCTCACCCCCAATCTAATGATCAAGCGGAGAGAGCCAATCAAGAGATTTTTCGAGGCATCAAGCCTCGGCTTATGGTTCCCCTGCAGAGGACGCCGGGTTGTTGGGTGGAGGAGTTACCTTCCGTGTTATGGAGCATTAATACCACCCCCAACAGGTCTACGGGTTACACGCCTTTCTTCATGGTTTATGGAGTAGAGGCGGTTCTCCCTAGTGACATCCGTCATGACTCGCCCCGCGTGGCCGCTTATGTTGAAGCTGACAATGAAAAAGCACGTCAGGAAGCACTTGACTTGTTAGACGAGGAGCATGGCATCACAGCGGCTCGTTCGGCAATTTACCAGCAAGATCTGTGCCGTTACCACAGCCACCGGGTTAAAACCAGAACTTTCCAAGAAAGCGGTCTAGTGCTTCGGCTCATCCAGGATCAGACTGATATGCACAAGCTATCCCCACCTTGGGAAAGACCCTTTGTGGTCAGCAAGAATCTAAACAACGGGTCATACTACCTCATCGATGTTCGAGAGCACAAAGACTCACGTAAGTCAGAGAAGGAGACCCACCAGCCCTGGAATATTGCTCATCTTCGGCCTTACTACACCTGAGCCACCGGCTCTTCTGATGTACATATTTTGACAATGTATATATTATGATCAATATAATAAAGTCGGCATCCCTGTTAAAGCAGGTGAGGGAGTCCTGGATTAGGGGGTATCCGGACAGCTGGACTGTGTACAACGTCCGGACTATTGAAGCGTGAAGATACAAGACTCAAGACTTCGGCTCGTGTCCGGATGGGACTTTCCTTGGCGTGGAAGGCAAGCTTGGCGATCCAGATATTATATTTCCTTCCTTGTAACCGACTCCATGTAAACCCTAGCCCTCTCCGGTGCCTATATAAGCCGTAGAGGTTGGTCCTTAGTAGGCCAGACGCTCCGGCTTGGCGGTTTTATCATGGCCGCCCCATCGGCGGTGGCGCCGACAATGCCTTCTCGGGTCATCAATCATGACCTTCGCGTCAGTTGGGAACTTGCCGAACAAATGGATCCAATGGAGCTCTCCTCCCTTAACGAACTCTTGGATCACATTGCCGCTTTGGGAGTCGCTATAGACTATGACCGGATTGGGCTTAAACCCGACCAGAGGGACATCAGGTCCCCGCTGGCCACCCACGAGATAGCGATAGTGGAGGAACCACACGCTGATTGCCCCTCAACTTTGAGGACAAGTTGTGTTCGGATTACCGAACTCCTTGAGCCAAAAACCCGCTCAGAAGAAAACCTGACCCAGGTCCCGGACTTAGAATCAAGCATCAGGCCGAAGAAATTGGGCGCCCCGGATACTGAGCTGTTTAGCTCGGGGCCGCCTGCGCCCTTGGGCGTCAGACCGGATCAAAATCCGGACTCTAAACCGGACCTAAACTGTCTCTCTCGCATCAGGCAAGAGCCCTAGGAAACCGTACATCACTACTGGGCCAGATTCCTCCTTGCGCTTAACAAGGTCAGGGACTGCCGCGAAGAGGACGTGGTCTCACTTTTCTGCAAAAACTGCACGGATGAAGGACTCCTCAATGCTATAAGCCGCCGCAACATAGTACGCTTCGCGGACTTGGCAACCATAGTATGGAAGTACTGTGCGATGGAGAGCGCTTGGAAGACCCAATCAGAATTCTGGGATAGTACCGCTCTCGCCAAAACCTTCGTCCGAACTAAACAGACGAACTCTCGTAAGTCGTCCGACCCAACCCCCAAGAAACCAAAGCCCACTCCAGGGCGGAGATCCGTATTGGAAGGATGGCTCGACGGGCCATGTAAGCTCCATGGTACTCCGGATACAACACCTACTCATAGCCTTAAGGCATGTTGGATACTCCGGCAGGTGGCAAAAACTGGCGACGATCTTCTTGTGGGACATAAAGCGAACCAACATCCCGCCAGCGAACACAATACGGTACTAACAGTCTTCGAGACTTTCGCCTCCAACAATAGGCGCAAGCGAGCTCGCCGAAGCTCCGCTGAGATTTACCATGTGGCAAAAATAAACCCTTGGAACGACACTGCTATAACTTTTAACGCCAGTGACGAACCTCGATCCCGGACTGTCCGGGCGCCAGCTGCTCTGGTTCTTAGCCCAATCGTGGACGGATTTCGGCTCACCAAAGTGCTCATGGACGGTGGAAGTGGATTAAATCTGATCTATGAAGAAACACTCAACAAGATGGAAATTGAGAAAGGCCGCATTGAACAAAGCGGTACAACCTTCAGGGGAATTATCCCTAGTTGGGAAGCACGGTGTGCGGGAAAAATCACACTTGATGTGGTATTCGGCACTCCGGAGAATTATAGGTCCGAAGAAATCACATTTCAAGTGGCCCCTTTCAGCAGCGGATACCACGCCCTTTTAGGGCGGGACGCGTTTGCAAGCTTCCAAGCTATACCCCATTACGGGTACATGAAGCTCAAAATGCCCGGGCCCAATGGAATCATCACTCTAGCATGTGATCCGGACGTCGCACTTCGCACCGAAAACAAAACCGCAGCACTAGCCCTGGAGGCATTATCGGAGGCCCTAGCAGCCGATGAGTTAGCAACACTGCGGGCCACAATGGACAGGGACGACGTGATACTAGACAAGCGACCTAAGTCCACCTCATTTAAACCTGGAGACGAGATAGTCAAATTCCAGGTCCATCCAACGGACCCCACGAAGACAGCTTCCATCGGGACACAGCTGAGTCCCGCGATTGACGCTGCACTGTGAGATTTCTTACGCGAGAATTGGGACATTTTCTCCTGGCACCCATCGGACATGCCAGGCATCCCGCGCAGACTGGCCGAACACAGCCTCAATATTCTAAAAGGATATAAACCAGTCAAGCAGACCCTAAGGCGATTCTCAGAGCCCAAACGGCAGGCAATGGGGGAAGAGTTAGCCAAGCTACTCGAGGCCGGATTCATCAGAGATATCAAACATCCGGAGTGGCTGTCAAATTTGGTGATGGTACCAAAGAAGGACAAATCCTGGCGCCTATGCGTCAACTTCAAAGACCTCAATAAGGCTTGTCCCAAGGATCCCTTTCCCCTCCCTCGCATCGATCAAATTATCGATGCCACAGCGGGACATGACTCGCTGTGTTTTCTCGACGCATATTCTGGATACCATCAAATAAAGATGGCAGAGTCTGACCAAGCTGCAACAGCTTTTATAACGCCATATGGCCCTTTTTGCTTCAACACTATGCCCTCCGGGCTCAAGAATGCCGGCGCAACCTATTAACGCATGATTCAAACATGCCTGGAAAAGCAAATCGGCAAAATAGTAGAAGCATACGTGGACGACGTGGTCATAAAAAAAAGACACGTAGAAACCCTAATAGATGACTTGAGGCTTACATTCGACAATCTCCGGACATACAACATCAAGCTGAATCCGGAAAAATGTGTTTTCGGCGTCCCCTCGGGGAAGCCACTCGGCTTCATCGTTTCCAACAGAGGAATTGAAGTGAATCTGGCAAAGATCCGAGCTATGTCGCAGTTGGCTATACCAACAGACCTCAAGCACATTCAAAAACTAGCGGATGCGTGGCTGCTCTCAGCAGCTTTATCTCCAGGTTAGGAGAAAAGGCACTACCGCTTTATCGCCTTCTTCGGCGCACCGAACACTTCGTATGGATGGATGCAGCCGCGGCCGGACTGGATGAAATAAAGACCTTATTGGCAAGTAATCCAGTATTAACAGTGCCGAATATCGACGAACCTATGCTATTGTACATAGCTGCAACGCATCAAGTCGTAAGCACAGTGCTCGTCGTTGAACGAGAGGCCGACGGATACAAATACCCGCTCCAGAAGCCGGTCTACTACGTGTCCATGGTCCTAACCCCATGCAAATCCCGATACCCTCACTATCAAAAAATAGCATACGCCATGTTCATGGCATCCCGGAAGCTACGACACTACTTTCAAGAGTGTTCGATTACGGTGGCCTCCGAAGTACCACTCAATGACATAATAAATAACCGCGATGCAACGGGCCGGATTGCCAAGTGGCCTATTGAGCTCCTTCCGTTCGACATAACGTACAAACCACGGCAGGCCATCATGTCGCAAGTGTTGGCTCACTTCGTCGCCGAATGGACAGAAGCCGAGCTCCCTAAAGAGTACGGCGCATACTCAAACTGGATCATGCACTTCGACGGCTCTAAAATGCTGGCCGGATTGGGAGCAGGTGTAGTCCTGACATCTCCCACCGGAGACACGGTCCAGTACGTCCTCCAAATATTATACACAGACTCCAACAATGCAGCCGAATATGAGGCTCTATTGCACGGTCTTCGGATGGCAGTCTCTATGGGCATTCAACGCCTAGAAGTGCGCGGGGACTCAAACCTCGCAATATCACAGATAAATGGAGATTTTGATGCCAAGGACCCGAAAATGGCAGCCTACCGAAATGCCGTCCTCAAAATGTCAGCTCGGTTCAAGGGGCTCGAATTCCACCACGTGGCTCGAGAAAACAATCAAGCGGCGGATGTCCTCGCTCGCGTCGGAGCTAAACGCGACCCTGTCCCACCTAATATATTCCTGGAACGGCTGTTCAAGCCATCCGTGGTATGGGAAGGGGAGTCCGGCAACATTAGCACGGATCCGAATACACCCCCAGACTCCGAACCATCAGATATAGTCGGAGGCTCTACCCCCGAAATAACGTCCTCGGCCCACGAGATCATGGTCGTAATCGCCCTGTGGACCGAGCCCTTCTTGGCCTCCCTAAATAGGCAGGAGCTCCCCGAAGACCAAAACGAAGCACGCTGCATTGTCCGGCGCTCTAAAGCTTACAAGGTCCACGAAGGGGAGCTCTACAAGAAAAGCACTACCGGAGTACTACGAAGATGCATCTCCGAAGAGGAAGGGCGGCAGCTCTTGGCTGAAATCCATGCCGGCCTGGGCGGGCACCACGCAGTGGCCCGGGTATTAGTCAGCAAGGCCTTACGTACAGGCTTCTATTGGCCGACGGCCCGAGCGGATGCACAAGACCTTGTCCAACATTGCGTCGGTTGCCAGCTCTTTGCCAATCAGAGTCACATGCCCCCTACCGCTCTCCAAACAATCCCCATAACTTGGCCCTTTGCAGTCTGGGGGCTGGATATGGTCGGACTGTTGGGGAACGTAGTAATTTCAAAAAATTTCCTACGCACACGCAAGATCATGGTGATGGCATAGCAACGAGAGGGAGAGTGTATGTCCACGCACCCTCGTGAGACCGTGGCGAAGCGTTATAACAACGCTTTGATGTAGTCGTCGTCTTCACGATCCGACCGATCCAAGTACCGAGCGTCACGGCACCTCCGTGTTCAGCACACGTTCAGCTCGATGGCGATCCCGGGCTCCGATCCAGCAAAGCGTCGGGGATGAGTTCCGTCAACCGACGGCGTGGTGGCGATGATGATGCTCCATCGACGCAGGGCTTCGCTAAGCTCCGCGACGATATGACTTCACCGGCGCGGGCTTCGCCTAAGCTCATGACGATATGACCGAAGTGGAATATGGTGGAGGGGGCACCGCCACGCTACGGAACGATCCGTAGATCAACTTGTGTGTCCATGGGGTGCCCCTGCCCCGTATATAAAGGAGGGAGGGAGGAGGAGGCCGCCCTAGGAGGGCGCGCCATGGGGAGTCCTACTCCCACCGGAGTAGGATTCCCCTTCCTAGTCCAACTAGGAGTCCTTCCATGTATTAGGAGTAGGAGACAAGGGAGGGAAGAGAGAAGGGAAGGAAGGAGGGTGCGGCCTCCCCCTAGTCAATTCGGACTAGGCCATGGGGCGCGCGCCTGCCCTAGGCAGCCCTCTCTCTTTCCAGGCCCAATAAGGCCCAATACTTCTCCCGGCGAATTCCGTAACTCTCCGGTACTCCAAAAATACCGAATCATTGGAACCTTTCCGAACTCCGAATATAGTCGTCCAATATATCGATCTTTACGTCTCGCCATTTCGAGACTCCTCGTCATGTCCCCGATCTCATCCGGGACTCCGAACTCCTTCGGTACATCAAAACTCATAAACTCATAATATAACCATCATCGAAACCTTAAGCGTGCGGACCCTACGGGTTCGAGAACTATGTAGACATGACCTAGAACTATTCTCGGTCAATAACCAATAGCGGACCTGGATGCCCATATTGGCTCCTACATATTCTCTGAAGATCTTTATCGGTCAAACCGCATAACAACATACGTTGTTCCCTTTGTCATCGGTATGTTACTTGCCCGAGATTCGATCGTCGGTATCCAATACCTAGTTCAATCTCGTCACGGCAAGTCTCTTTACTCGTTCTGTAATGCATCATCCGTAACCAACTCATTGGTCACATTGCTTGCAAGGCTTATAATGATGTGCATTACCGAGAGGGCCCAGAGATACCTCTCCGACAATCGGAGTGACAAAACCTAATCTCGAATACGCCAACCCAACATGTACCTTTGGAGACACCTGTAGTACTCCTTTATAATCACCCAGATTACGTTGTGACGTTTGGTAGCACCAAAGTGTTCCTCCGTAAACGGAGTTGCATAATCTCATAGTTACAGGAACATGTATAAGTCATGAAGAAAGCAATAGCAACATACTAAGCGATCAAGTGCTAGGCTAACGAATGGGTCATGTCAATCACATCATTCTCCTAATGATGTGATCCCGTTAATCAAATGACAACTCATGTCTATGGCTAGGAAACTTAACCATCTTTGATTCAACGAGCTAGTCAAGTAGAGGCACACTAGTGACACTATGTTTGTCTATGTATTCACACATGTATTATGTTTCCGGTTAATACAATTCTAGCATGAATAATAAACATTTATCATGAAATAAGGAAATAAATAATAACTTTATTATTGCCTCTAGGGCATATTTCCTTCAGTCTCCCACTTGCACTAGAGTCAATAATCTGGTTCACATCATCATGTGATTCAACACTAATATTCACATCTGTATGTGATTAACACCCATAGTTCACATCGTCATGTGACCAACACCCAAAGGGTTTACTAGAGTCAATAATCTAGTTCACATCGCTATGTGATTAACACCCAAAGAGTACTAAGGTATGATCATGTTTTGCTTGTGAGAGAAGCTTAGTCAACGGGTCTGTCACATTCAGAGCCGTTTGTATTTTGCAAATATTCTATGTCTACAATGCTCTGCACGGAGCTACTCTAGCTAATTGCTCCCACTTTCAATACGCATCCAGATTGAGACTTATAGTCATCTGGATCGGTGTAAAAAGCTTGCATCGATGTAACTCTTTACGACGGGCTCTTTTATCACCTCCATAATCGAGAAATATTTCCTTAGTCCTCACTAAGGATGTTCTTGACCAATGTCCATGATCTACTCCTAGATCACTATTGTACTCCTTGCCAAATACAGAGCAAGGTATACAATAGGTCAGTACATAGCATAGCATACTTTATAGAACCTATGACTGAGGCATAGGAAATGACTTTCATTCTCTTTTTCTATTTTCTGCCGTGGTCGGGATTTGAGTCTTACTCAATTTCATACCTTGTAACACAGGCAAGAAACTCTTTCTTTGACTGTTCCATTTTGAACTACTTTAAAATCTTGTCAAGGTATGTACTTATTGAAAAACTTATCAAGCGTCTTGATCTATCTCAATAGATCTTGATGTTCAATATGTAAGCAGCTTCACCGAGGTCCTTCTTTGAAAAACTCCTTTCAAATACTCCTTTATGCTTTGCAGAATAATTCTACATTATTTCCGATCAACAATATGTCATTCACATATACTTATCAGAAATGCTGTAGTGCTCCCACTCACTTTCTTGTAAATACAGGCTTCTCCAAAAGTCTGTATAAAACCATATGCTTTGATCAACTCATCAAAGCGTATATTCCAACTCCGAGATGCTTGCACCATTCCATTGATGGATTGCTGGAGCTTGCACATTTTGTTAGCTCCTTTAGGATTGACAAAAACTTCTGGTTGCATCATATACAACTCTTCTTTAATAATATCCATTAAAGAATGTAGTTTTGACATCCATTTGCCAGATTTCATAAAATGTGGCAATTGCTAACATGATTCGGACAGACTTAAGAATCGCTACTGATTGAGAAAATCTCATTGTAGTCAACACCTTGAACTTGTCGAAAACCTTTTGTGACAAGTCGAGCTTTGTAGATAGTAACACTACTATCGTGTCCGTCTTCCTCTTGAAGATCCATTTATTTAACATGGCTTGCTGATCATCGAGCAAGTCAATCAAAGTCCATACTTTGTTCTCATACATGGATCCTATCTCAGATTTCATGGCCTCAAGCCATTTCGCGAATCTGGGCTCATCATCGCTTCCTCATAGTCCGTAGTTTCATCATGGTCTAGTAACATGACTTCCAGAACACGATTACCGTACCACTCTGGTGCGGATTTTACTCTGGAAGACCTACGAGGTTTGGTAGCAACTTGATCTGAAGTTTCATGATCATCATCATTAACTTCCTCACTAATTGGTGTAGGAATCACTGGAACTGATTTCTGTGATGAACTACTTTCCAATAAGGGAGAAGGTACAATTACCTCATCAAGTTCTAGTTTTTCTCCCACTCACTTCTTTCGAGAGAAACTTCTTCTCTAGAAAGGATCCATCTTAGCAACGAAAAACTTGCCTTCGGATCTGTGATAGAAGGTGTACCCAACATTTTCTTTTGGGTATCCTATGAAGACGCACTTCGCCGACTTGGGTTTGAGCTTATCAGGTTGAAACTTTTTCACATAAGCATTGCAACCTCAAACTTTAAGAAACGACAACTTAGGTTTCTTGCCAAACCATAGTTCATACTTTGTCGTCTCAACGGATTTAGATGGTGCCCTATTTAACGTGAATGTAGCTGTCTCTAATGCATAACCCCAAAACGATAGTGGTAAATCGGTAAGAGACATCATAGACCGCACCATATCTAATAAAGTACGGTTACGACGTTCGGACACACCGTTACACTGTGGTGTTCCAGGTGGCGTGAGTAGTGAAACTATTTCACATTGTTTTAACTGAAGACCAAACTCGTAACTCAAATATTCTTCTCCACGATCAGATCGCAGAAACTTTATTTTCTTGTTACGATGATTTTCCACTTCACTCTGAAATTCTTTGAACCTTTCAACTATTTCAGACTTATGTTTCATCAAGTAGATATACCCATATCTACTCAAATCATCTTGTGAAGGTCAGAAAAATAACGATACTTTCCACGAGCATCAACACTCATTGGATCGCATACATCGGTATATATGTGTTATTTCCAACAAGTCAGTAGCTTGTTCCATTGTTCCGGAGAACGGAGTTTTAGTCATCTTGCCCAAAAGGCACGGTTCGCAAGCATCAAATGATTCATAACCAAGTGATTCCAAAAATCCATCTTTATGGAGTTTCTTCATGCGCTTTATACCGATATGACCCAAACGGCAGTGCCACAAATAAGTTGCACTATCATTATTAACTTTGCATCTTTTGGCATCAATATTATGAATATGTGTATCACTACGATCGAGATCCAATAAACTATTTTCATTGGGTGTATGACCATTGAAGGTTTTATTCATGTAAACAGAACAACAATTATTCTCTGACTTTAAATGAATAACCGTATTGCAATAAACATGATCAAATCATATTCATGCTCAACGCCAAAGCTAAATAACATTTATTTAGGTTTAACACTAATCCCGAAAGTATAGGGAGTGTGTGATGATGATCATATCAATCTTGGAACTACTTCCAACACTCATCGTCACTTCCCCTTCAACTAGTCTCTGTTTATTCTGTAACTCCTGTTTCGAGTTACTAATCTTAGCAACCGAACAAGTATCAAATACTGAGGGGCTACTATAAACACTAGTAAAGCACACATCAATAACCTGTATATCAAATATACTCTTGTTCACTTTGCCATCCTTCTTATCCACCAAATATTCAGGGCATTTCCACTTCCAGTGACCATTTCCTTTGCAGTAGAAGCACTTAGTTTCAGGCTTTGGTCCAGCTTTGGGCTTCTTCGCGGGAGTGACAACTTGTTTGCCATTCTACTTGAAGTTTCCCTTTCTTTCCCTTTGCCCTTTTCTTGAAACTAGTGGTCTTGTCAATCATCAACACTTGATGCTCTTTCTTGATTTCTACCTTCGTCGATTTTCAACATCACGAAGAGCTCGGGAATCTTTTTCGTCATCCCTTGCATACTATAGTTCATCACGAAGTTCTACTAACTTAGTGATGGTGACTAGAGAATTCTGTCAATCACTATCTTATCTGGAAGATTAACTCCCACTTGATTCAAGCGATTGAAGTACTCAGACAATCTGAGCACATGCTCACTAGTTGAGCGATTCTCCTCCATCTTTTAGCTATAGAACTTGTTGGAGACTTCATATCTCTCAACTCGGGTATTTGCTTGAAATATTAACTTCAATTCCTAGAACATCTCATATGGTCCATGACGTTCAAAACGTCTTTGAAGTCCCGATTCTAAGCCGTTAAGTATGGTGCACTAAACTATCAAGTAGTCATCATATTGAGCTAGCCAACCGTTCATAACGTCTGCATCTGCTCCTGCAATAGGTCTGTCACCTAGCGGTGCATTAAGGACATAATTGTTCTGTGCAGCAATGAGGATAAACCTCAGATCACGGATCCAATCCGCATCATTGCTACTAACATTTTTCAATACAATTTTCTCTAGGAACATATTAAAATAAACATATGAAAGAAACAAACATAGGGAAGCAACAACGCGAGCTATTGATCTACAACATAATTTGCAAAATACTACCAGGACTAAGTTCATGATAAATTAAAGTTCAATTAATCATATTACTTAAGAACTCCCACTTAGATAGACATCTCTCTAGTCATCTAAGTGATTACGTGATCCAAATCAACTAAACCATGTCCGATCATCACGTGAGATGGAGTAGTTTCAATGGTGAACATCACTATGTTGATCATATCTACTATATGATTCACGTTCGACCTTTCGGTCTCCGTGTTCCGAGGCCATATCTGTTATATGCTAGGCTCGTCAAGTTTAACCTGAGTATTCCGCGTGTGCAACTGTTTTGCACCCGTTGTATTTGAACGTAGAGCCTATCACACCCGATCATCACGTGGTGTCTCAAAGACGAAGAACTTTCGCAACGGTGCATACTCAGGGAGAACACTTCTTGATAATTTTAGTGAGAGATCATCTTATAATGCTACCATCAATCAAAGCAAGATAAGATGCATAAAGGATAAACATCACATGCAATCAATATAAGTGATATGATATGGTCATCATCATCTTGTGCTTGTGATCTCCATCTCCGAAGCACCGTCATGATCACCATCGTCACCGGCGCGACACCTTGATCTCCATCGTAGCATCGTTGTCGTCTCGCCAACTATTGCTTCTACGACTATCGCTATCGCTTAGTGATAAAGTAAAGCAATTACATGGCGTTTGCATTTCATACAATAAAGCGACAACCATATGGCTCCTGCCAGATTGCCGATAACTCGTTACAAAACATGATCATCTCATACAATAAAATATAGCATCACGTCTTGACCATATCACATCACAACATGCCCTGCAAAAACAAGTTAGACGTCCTCTACTTTGTTGTTGCAAGTTTTACGTGGCTGCTACGGGCTGAGCAAGAACCGTTCTTACCTACGCATCAAAACCACAACGATAGTTTGTCAAGTTGGTGCTGTTTTAACCTTCGCAAGGACCGGGCGTAGCCACACTCGGTTCAACTAAAGTGAGAGAGACAGACACCCGCCGGTCACCTTTAAGCAACGAGTGCTCGAAGCGGTGAAACCAGTCTCGCGTAAGCGTACGCGTAATGTCGGTCCGGGCCGCTTCATCTCACAATACCGCTGAACCAAAGTATGACATGCTAGTAAGCAGTATGACTTATATCGCCCACAACTCACTTGTGTTCTACTCGTGCATATGACATCAACGCATAAAACCAGGCTCTGATACCACTGTTGGGGAACGTAGTAATTTCAAAAATTTCCTACGCACACGCAAGATCATGGTGATGGCATAGCAACGAGAGGGAGAGTGTATGTCCACGCACCCTGTGAGACCGTGGCGGAGCGCTTATAACAACGCGGTTGATGTAGTCGTGCGTCTTCACGATTCGACCGATCCAAGTACCGAACGACGGCACCTCCGTGTTCAGCACACGTTCAGCTCGATGACGATCCCGGGCTCCGATCCAGCAAAGCGTCGGGGATGAGTTCCACAACCGACGACGTGGTGGCGATGATGATGCTCCACCGACGCAGGGCTTCGCCTAAGCTCCGTGACGATATGACTTCACGGCGCGGGGCTTCGCCTAAGCTCCGCGACGATATGACCGAAGTGGAATATGGTGGAGGGGGCACCGACACGGCTAAGGAACGATCCGTAGATCAACTTGTGTGTCCATGGGGTGCCCCTGCCCCGTATATAAAGGAGGGAGGGAGGAGGAGGCCGCCCCTAGGAGGGCGCGCCATGGGGAGTCCTACTCCCACCGGGAGTAGGATTCCCCTTCCTAGTCCAACTAGGAGTCCTTCCATGTATTAGGAGTAGGAGACAAGGGAGGGAAGAGAGAGGGAAGGAAGGAGGGGTGCGGCCCTCCCCTAGTCAATTCGGACTAGGCCATGGGGCGCGCCCTGCCCTAGGCAGCCCTCTCTCTTTCCGCAGGGCCCAATAAGGCCCAATACTTCTCCCGGCGAATTCCGTAACTCTCCGGTACTCCAAAAATACCGAATCATTCGAACCTTTCCGAACTCCGAATATAGTCGTCCAATATATCGATCTTTACGTCTCGCCATTTCGAGACTCCTCGTCATGTCCCCGATCTCATCCGGGACTCGAACTCCTTCGGTACATCAAAACTCATAAACTCATAATATAACCGCCATCAAACCTTAAGCGTGCGGACCCTACGGGTTCGAGAACTATGTAGACATGACCTAGAACTATTCTCGGTCAATAACCAATAGCGGACCTGGATGCCCATATTGGCTCCTACATATTCTACGAAGATCTTTATCGGTCAAACCGCATAACAACATACGTTGTTCCCTTTGTCATCGGTATGTTACTTGCCCGAGATTCGATCGTCGGTATCCAATACCTAGTTCAATCTCGTCACCGCAAGTCTCTTTACTCGCTCTGTAATGCATCATCCGTAACCAACTCATTGGTCACATTGCTTGCAAGGCTTATAATGATGTGCATTACCGAGAGGGCCCAGAGATACCTCTCCGACAATCGGAGGACAAAACCTAATCTCAAATACGCCAACCCAACATGTACCTTTGGAGACACCTGTAGTACTCCTTTATAATCACCCAGTTACGTTGTGACGTTTGGTAGCACCCAAAGTGTTCCTCCGGTAAACGGGAGTTGCATAATCTCATAGTTACAGGAACATGTATAAGTCATGAAGAAAGCAATAGCAGCATACTAAACGATCAAGTGCTAGGCTAACAGAATGGGTCATGTCAATCACATCATTCTCCTAATGATGTGATCCCGTTAATCAAATGACAACTCATGTCTATGGCTAGGAAACTTAACCATCTTTGATTCAACGAGCTAGTCAAGTAGAGGCACACTAGTGACACTATGTTTGTCTATGTATTCACACATGTATTATGTTTCCGGTTAATACAATTCTAGCATGAATAATAAACATTTATCATGAAATAAGGAAATAAATAATAACTTTATTATTGCCTCTAGGGCATATTTCCTTCACGGACCTCTTAAAGGGGGAAGCCATAAGAAGAAATACTTATTGGTCATGGTGGACAAATTCACCAAATGGATAGAAGCTAAACAAGTCAAAATGGCCGAATCCGGACCAGTAATAGACTTCATATCCGGGGTCGTACACCGATACGGTGTCCCCCACAGCATCATCACTGATAATGGCTCAAATTTCACAGCCGACGAAGTGAAAACTTGGTGCGCAAAAATGGGCATCAAGCTCGATTACGCTTCCGTCTACCATCCACAAACTAACGGCCAGGTAGAGCGGGCAAATTGTCTCATTATGAGCGGCATCAAACCCAGGCTAGTGCGATCCTTGATAGAATCGGATACGCACTGGGTGGAGGAGCTTGACTCCATACTCTGGGGGCTACGGACCACGCCAAATCGCACCACCGGATACACACCATTTTTATGGTGTACGGCGCGGGAGGAGTATTACCTTGCGACATAATACATGATTCGCCACGCGCACGCATGTACGAAGAGAATGAAGCCGAGTTAGATCGGCAGGATAATTTGGATGCCCTGGAGGAGGAGCGCGATGTCTCAAAAGCCCGTTCCGCATTCTATCAGCAGCAGGCTCGACGATACCAAAGCAGAGAAGTGCGGGCCAAAACTTACAATATTGGCGAGCTCGTTCTACGACTACCAGAGAATAAGAAGGACAAACTCAAACCCAAGTGGGAGGGTCGCTTCGTCATTGACAAAGTTCTCACCGGAGGAGCGTACCGCTTACGTAATGCATCCGATAACACACTCGAGCCGAACCCATGGAACGCGGCAAGACTACGGAGATTCTATGCCTAGCGCCGAACACAGTGTTCCTCTCCTAACCCCTCCCTTTTAATTATGCCCCATCCTATTTTCCTTTCTCGACCTTTTTTTTTCTCGTCACACAAAGTATTTGATATAGTGCGGATTTCCGGATCACTCCGGCCGCACTAAGTGTGTAGGCAATACCTGGGGCTTCCTATACGGAAGCTAAAAATGATTACTCACATGGCTTTCTGCCTGTCGGATATGCATTCTTTTTTCCATATGTGCCTTTTCTTCAACATTATATGCATCGATATGACTTAAGATGTTGCCAAGCTGGGTTGCCTGGCTCTTGTGTTTATGCCCTACGTTCCCGTTAATTCGGCTAGGGCATAAGGGGAGCACCTCTGCGATTGTTACTGCCGGTTCAGCCGGATGTGTACCTCAGACTGGGTGAAGCCGGAAGCTAGCTTCCTTAAGAGAATATTCGGTCGGTGAACAAAAGATGTATTCGTTTATCATAACATAAATCCCCAGAATTCTTGTATCCTGCGCCATCGTTCGCAGTCCGGACATGTGCATCGTCGCATGCGTACCCAGGGAAAGGAACCCCTAACGGAACTATTCTCTTTGGAAGATGTTTCTTACTATCCATGTAATATAACATAACTAGTTGGGTACTTGTCTGTTCGAGCACTTATGACCCCTACGCCTTGTTTCCACGCATACCCCGGTTTTGTATAGCTGAGCGGGTATTCGGACAGACCCGGACTATAGGATCCGGGGGCTGAAGCGAAAAGGTCCGTCATGACAAATGATTTTAATCTGGCTAGGGGCTAGTCATGCCCATTAAATCACACAGTCATTTGGGCTGATTACATTCCTCTTCTATACCGTCACAGGCTATCTAGTTTACAATCCTATTGAGAATACTTAGCGGCCAACGCTACCTGGTCATACACCAGACTAACGGGAATTTCTTGCCCATCGGGCCCCGCCGGTCCCATTTCGGCCATATGGTTCGGGTCGAGCTTGGTGTAGCGCGTCTTCACCATTGCCCGGGCTTCTCTTGCTCCTTGTCGGCATGCTGATATCTTCCATAGACGGAAGCGCCACCGGGCTCCTTGAAGCAGGTCCGCAAGTTCCCCCATGCCATTCGGCAGAAGGCTTGATGGCCACAAAGCCTGAGCAACACCCTGCATCACTTGCCGAGCTCGCTCGTGCAGTTGCGAAAGATCTTGCAGTAAATAATTTGCAGATGAGGGCATCTCCTCTTCAGGGCGACCCGTTAACATACCTGCAAGAAAAATTCTTTCAATATACTTCCACGCTGAACTGTACAACAGTTCGTCTAGGCACTTACTGTAAATGCCGCGTCGAAATCTCTTGTTCTCCTTCATGGAGTCCGCCAGCTGAGCACGGAGATCTTTTAACTCCACGTCCAGCTGGACTTTGGCGTCTTGAAGATCGTTCTTCTCCCGCCTAACTCGCGTAAGAATGCGCTCGCCAGCCTCCAGCTGCTTTTTGATATGCGATGCGTCCTCCCCTACGCCCTCCAGACTCACCCTGGGATTGTCTGCAGAATTTTTTGTTAGACTTGTCACATCAGCCATATACTAACTGGTGCATCTTCGTGCAATTGTGACAATTGTTACCAGGTAAGGGCTTTTGGGGCTCCTCTAATTTGGCAACTGCGGCCCTCACTTCGGCCTTGCATCCCTCCAGCTCCCGAGACAATTGCTCGTTCTTCTCTACAAGGACCTGTGCATAAATTGATCCTTAAAACAGTTGTTTCAACCGTTTCAAGTCTCAGGGGCTACTGCTACACCTGCTTATCAAATTTTCTTACCCGTATGCTTACGTATAAAATAAAATTGGTGCCGAATCAAGGTGTGGCGGTTGCCACACCTTGATGACTGGGCTCCTCTACCAGTGCATCCTCCTTCTTCGTCGTGATGTCCTCGAACTTTTGTGTCATCTTGGTCGTTGTCTCTTCTCACTTCTCCTTCTCCTCCTCCCACTTCCTCCCCTGAAACCATCTCCCGGCCTTCTTGGCTGTCTCAAGCCCTCGTTTTGTTGGGTCAGCTGGATCACCATCTTCGTCTTCATTGGCGATGCCGGTAGTCTTGACGGGATTGGCAATCGATAGGAGCCATTGTGGTTTGCATTCAACTACCCAACAATGCATGAAGATGAAGTGCTTCTTCTCCATCTTCAAGAACAATGTGCATGCACAATATGGGTAGCAAAAAAAGACCCGTTCAACTAGTTGCATATCCGGCAAAATGACCAACATGTAGAGCATATCCGTCCAAATGACCAACATATATCATAGTTTACTTGCGAGGTGATTTACGCACCACTTAGCCATCGGCCATAGAGTTGTTTCAAATGGCCGCAATACTTTTTGACAGCCTCTTGAACGGTGTGCCATCGATGGTTCAGCGACTTCGGACCACGATCCCGGATCACTTCTGTGTGACAAGGATCAAAGTGATTGTGCTCATGGAACCAAGCATGAACATCCGCCCAGAAGGTTGAGCCCTTTTGGTCCGTGCCATGAAACAAATCAAGCTAATGGTCAACCAAGCATCACACAACAATTCATCCTCCCTTAGATTGAAACTTTATCCCCTACCCTTCTTCTCTGTTGGGTCGGCACCGGCCAGCCAATCATCCTGCTCAAGGTCCGGATGCTCGGTGTACGAGTCCAGCTGTTTGGTGTACTTGCTAGATTGCTCGTAGTATGTGCATGTGCCAGTCTCCGGCTAGGAGTCATCCACTTGTCAGTCCTCGAAGCTGCCTTCGTTGTGGATCATGTCCAACATCTCCCCATCGTTAGCCACCACCGCACCGCTTCAATGTTGTGCCTTCCAGACGGCATGCTGCAGACCCGTCGCATCCGCTTTGGACCTGCATGAATGCAGCACCCAGCGTGGCGGCACTATCGAGAGGATGCGTGTGAGAGGATTTTAGGTGGGACCACGTTGTCGGACGCATACATGGCACGAGTCCGGACGCTCGCAAACCTCCCCAAGTTTGGTGCCGGTTTTCGGGAATTCAGACATGCGTACGCATCCGTGAAGGTATGCGGTGCCACATTGGATGGCAAAAATGGTCCGGGCACGTTGATCTAAAGTTTGCGGGTATTTTGAGGCATGCCCTTGAGATGCCCTTAGGTACACCGGCATGTCCACAATTTTATTTTCCTGAACCTAGATATGCTTATCGTCGTCAAACACCAAGTCATGTTCGAAGTTGACTCAAGGATGAAACCAACATTTTCCAACTGGAAATTAACATGAAAATAAGTGTCAAACAACCAGCAATGTAGATATACAATTCAGATAGCATATCTTGGTCTACGCTGTCTATAAAAGCCGACTGGAACTGGCCGGTTCCCATGGCTCTGGCAACTGCAAGGGGCCATGTCCTCTGCCCAGATTATCAGATGCCAGGTGCTGATGATTTTATACCTTTGCAGCATTCTATCAAGGATAAACAAATGTCCTTTGACTTTAAAAAATTAAGGCGAAAATATGTTCAGTTTATGTAACTGACATTTTGATTACGTACATATAGTATTCTCTGATCATATCTTCATCATGTCTAGGTCCTTCCACGATGAACTTCCACCTCTAAAATACCTCCGAACAATTACTTGCCCTTGTGGTCTCTCTCAGACAGTGTGATACATCACAGCGCCTTCAATTGACGCATCCTCTCCCTGTTGCATGTGCCGTAAACAAAGGCATGATCAGGAAAGCTACAGGAAACCACGCAACATTACAAAGGTTATGCCGTGTTAACCTTTTCTTTCCAATAGAACATGCCATACTTCCTGCGACACGATCCAGAAGCTCTAAGGAATGTCCAGATCAATCTATGAACCAATGTCGAAATTTATAACGTTACCTACAAAAACAGAGCCACGCTTGAGCATTTCTGTCCTGCTAGTAAGCACGAGTGCGTGACAACACTTGTGTTTCAAAACTTATCTAGCAGAAACAAATATACTATAAAATGAGTTTTATTGCAAAATCAAAGGCGCTATGCTAGGGAAATATTGAATGAATAGAGCGTACAATTCTGAAACTTCGGTAACAAATCTGGAATTCTAGATCAAGATCATGTGCATGGCATTGTACACACTCTAGTGCATGCACTTGTGTGCAATAGTGCGGCCTACATCAAGAAGCGTGTGTTGTTGCAAGATAATATTATGCACACAAAGTATACACAGCAGGAATTAACATCCTTTAGTATGACCTTAGGCTTAAATGACACATCAGCTGCATGGATAAGTGAACCGAATGATTGTCATGATCACTCCTGCATCATGCTTCACCCCAGCAGTGTTCATTTTTCTTAATTCAGGAATTGCACTTTACAAATGATACATATCTGAACTTCATTAGAGTAATATACTAAAATTTGCAATCAATATGGGGGATCCGTTTTGTTATTCAGATAACAAAATAGCCATGGCAAAGGAAGAACTAAGTGTACTGTGATACTATCTTAATACAGAAGTATCAAACCAAAGGTTGGATCTGCAACAAAGACAATAGTTCGGTCATCAACTTGCCAAAAATCCTTGATAGTCAATCCTATTCCTATAAGAAAGAGCATTAATCAATTTATATGTGCTACGACACATGTGCACAATCATGAGAGTGCGAACCAATGTATCCTATTAGCTATAACAGAGAAGAATAAAAGATTATATGATAATAGCTTGATAAAAGATTATATGCTTATATATGTCATGTTGGACAATGATAATCGCAAGTACAAGCTCTACATTGGTTTTGAGAGTAAATAATTGCCACATAAGACGAGAATAATCCTACTCCATATTACACATGGTTTCTGTACATCAAGCAAACATGCAGATTGTTGAATAAAAAGAATCAGCACAGATTCAAAAATTAATCTGCATAAGTCCGGCAAACTCGGTACATCAGCATTTGCGATCTAATTGAATACATACTCAGCTGCTCTCGTCGGCCAGACTTGTATTCCCCATGGTCAAAAGGTGCTATCTTAGGATCAGGAATATATCTAAGTCCGTGGTTTCTATAATGATTTTAACCATTAAATTTGTCACAGTATGTGAGAAACTGGAAAGAATTGTGTACTGGACATAAATTGCATACAGTATGTGGCCAGTCAAGAAAATTTTACTAGCTATAGCGATATTCATCGTCAGCAATATTTGACCACAGAAATGCCATCCTTGCATGTATCTATGCACATATATGAACTGAAGAAAATAATAAAATAAAATACAATGCGACTCGTATGAATGTGAAAAAGACGAAGAAAAAGTCACCTGGTGTATCCGGATAATTTTGTGTGAGAACTCTCAACTTATACCCAGTGACATTCATGGGCAGATCTGTCAGCTTAATTAAAGCACACTTGAATGTCATTCATTTCTGGATATAATCACGCTTATCCGCTGGGCGGTTTGGAATACGAGAAATAATACCATATGGTGAGCTGGCCCGACATCTGCAAACCCAAAGACCAGGGTGGCCTTGGGATCTTGTCATCCCGACGCATGAACATTGCCCTCCTGACCCGATGGCTGTGGCGTATTGCCAATGGGGAGGGAGGCCTCTGGCTCACCATCATCCGTAATAAGTACCTCCGTGGCCAACCTCTTGCCTTTTGCCAACGTACGGGTGGATCCCAGTTCTGGCAGTCCGTGATCCAGCTTCTGCCCATTCTACGCATCAGCACATCCATCTCGGTTGGCTACGGGGCCTCGACCTTGTTCTGGTTTGACTGCTGGCTAGGGAGCTCCCCTGGCTGCGCGATTCCCAGATCTATTTGCCATTGCGGTTGACCCTCGGGTCTCTGTCGAGACGACCCTTATTGACTTAGGGCGTCTCGCCTTCCGGCGCCCCTTTGGCCCCATCGAGGTGGCCGCCTGGGACTCCCTCCTCCAAGACATCACACTCCGATGAACATCATGGAGGACCGGGATTTTCTTTCCTGGCACCTCGAGCCCTCTGGCCGTTTCTCCACGAAGTCCCTGTACGACGCCATTGCTCCCTCGACGGCCCCGGAACCGTTTAGCCTGATCTGGGACATCCGACTTCCGCTGAAGATCAGGATCTTCCTGTGGCAATGGATCCGTGGACGTCTCCCCTCTGGGGTTGAAGTCCTCAAGCGTAATGGCCCGGGTGATGGGATGTGCCCCATCTGTGGCACGATTGAGGATGCTAACCACATCTTTTTCTCGTGCTACTCTGCCCAGTTCCTCTGGGCCTGCTTCCGCGAAACGGTTGGTGGACAGCGGTGTAATACCAACTTCCCCGACCTGCTTGCCGAGCTTAACGCCTCCCCTACTTGCTACCGCCATATTAGATGGCTGTGCATTGGGGTTCTTGCCTGGATGCTTTGGAACATTCGCAATAAGCTTGTTATTTAGAAGGTTCCCCTCCGACGTGCGACTGACGCAATCTTCAAACTGTGTGGTTACCTACAGCTTTGGCGGCCGCTTAGCCGCCCACAGGAACGGTACGTCATCACCACCCAGCTCTCCGATCTTCGCTCGATGGCGCTCGCGTGGCTCCCCACTACCGCCGCCTCCTCCCCGAGCCTGACTAGACCAATTGGCGGCTTTTGGCGTGTGTGTTTCGGGTTTAGGTCTTGTTGTGCTGTGCCCTCAGCATTGACCCTTTCTTGTACTATTTGTTCCTGTGGACATCCATGTGTGTGTGTGTGTGTGTGCGTGGTTTGTGTTGGACCTTGTTGGATGCTTGTTGTGCGGTGGCTTTATAATATAAAGCGGGGCGAAGGCCTTTTTCGGTAATACGAGAAATCATTTCATTTTCAAAGCCCGCCAACCAAGTCTATCTATATTCATGCAGAAGGAGATTTAAAGAGCAGCTTCAGTGGATGAAATACAGAGTGCATCGAAAAAAAGTATCAGGGTTTTGATGAATGGATTAAATCCTTTTGTAAACCGTTAAGTCTTGTAGACTTGCTTTGTACGGTCCTTTTTGTTCTTTTTGGTTTTCTATGTTTAGCTCCTTGGTAATCATGTACAGTGGACTTTTCTTTATACTCAAAATACATAAAATATAATGTACAAAGAAATTTCTATAGTTCCGCCTAAAAAAATGGAGCCAGTTTTCTTGCTGTCGACCCACCCGTAGCTCCCGAGCCGGCGCCAACTCTTTTATGTTTCTGGCAAAGTCTCAGAGTCGAGGAGCCGCCTTTGGTTCTCAAATTATTACTTTGTAACTGTATGTGTTAACAAAGCTATAAATCACTCATATACGAATTAACAAAAAGTTACTGGATTGAAACTGAAAGAGCTACATGTATATTGATCACATATAATCATAGGTTGTCTCTCTTGTTCTTCTTGCTAACGCCAACCAACCTTTAACATGAAACTCTAGCGATAGAACAGACAACACGACAATACCAATGGAATAGAACATTGATCGATCATCTAAACTCTATTCGTCCACCCCTTGAGCAAGTTGGATGTGCTACTTCATGGCATTCTTCTTCTTATAGACCTCCTGAATTATAGACCCAAGACAATCAATCCACATTGGTTTGGGCACGAACGAATCAGCCCCAGCACTCATGAACTCCTCCATGGCACGATCATCAGCTGACACCCCAACAATCAATCCTTGTGTAGCACAATCAATATCCATTATTTTGCACCCTAGACATGTAGCAGAATTTTGTTATTGTTTTTGTTGTTGCTGTTATTATGTGCATATACATGGATGCCAACAACAGCAACAACATAAACAACAACAAAATCGTGCAACATCATCAAACTGTACTTGTTTCACCATAGACATGTATGAAACCTATTAATGATCAATCTCTTGTCTGTAAAGAATGTACACAGAAAAGAAAGTACTACAAGTCGAATGAGAAAAGAAGACAGAAAAACAAATGAAGGAATAGGGACCTTAAGACCAGATTTAGAGCTTATTATGGAGGAACAGGGGAACGATCGAGCTCCAGCATCAATTGTTGATACTTTTTGCATGACAAAAATAAAAGAGATCTAATGTGCTATATATGTATGATTTCACATGTTCTTTGAAGTAACATGTACCATCCAAGCCAAATATATGCACGGAGATTGCAATTCCCAAGAAGAATCAAAACAAAAATCATAAAATGAATTATCTTCTTATAAAAAATAAAAAATGATGAACACAAGCAAAAGAAATGTGGCACATTGAATGAATAAAAAACAGAGGTTCATTGTGCTGTGCTAAACATGGATAAATTGCCATGTTTTTCTTTGCAATATATAGCACCCAAAATATGAGGCTAGATAGCAACCACACATACAAAAAAGAAACGAAAAAAAACATAGGGAAGCAAAGAAACAATGCCAATGGCAACATGTATACATGGAACCATATACAAATGGATGTCAACAATAATAACATAAAATGTATTTTGCTACATAGATCAAAATGTACTCGGTTTCATCGTACACATGCTTGTATAGCACTTAATCAGAAAGCATGGACACAGAAACAACGACTTGTCGGGAGAGATTAAGGCAGAAAAGCAAAGGAAGGAATTGAGGCCTTGAGGCTAGCTAGCGCTTATCGTGGAATAGGAGGAGAGATGGAGCTCTTGCAGCTTGAGACTCTGTTGTTGGTGTGCCTTGTACCACCGTATGCCCAGGTATTTATAGGAGGGCAAGGGACGAAAGGCCTCATAGCCACCCATCCTCTCCACCTTCCGTTCAAAATCACATCAAAACGCTCTATCCCGCTCTCTCCCAAAATAAAAATCAAAATTTAATACTGGATTCGTATCTTTTGGGATTAATGAGCAATATCTCCTGAAATGCAGTGTATATACGCACTGGCCGTTGTTTACATGCAAATACTAGACCCACCTTCCCGCAAAAAAAAAAAGATACTAGACCCACCGTTTTTTTGGTGTCAAATGTTACTGCATCACAGAAGATCACGCCTCTATATTTGTCTGAGCGGCTGGCAATTAATCTGGAAATCACCTCATATATTGTGGCAATTACTTAGTTATGGCAGGGAACCCATTCCAGATCGATAACAGAAAGAGCGGGGGAATTCCCCAGATCAGTTTTTTTTCCTTCTATCACTAATTGGGTACCGTATGTGTGCATGGGCCCAATATATCAATCCAGCTGAACCAAATACAAGAGCAATTAGACCAAATTATATATGTACTGCGACTGAGGGTTCAAACAAGAACTAGTTTGATCCAAGAATAAGTCTAATTTTATTGATGCATAAAGAAAAATTAAGTTGCATTTCACACAAAAAATGAATATAAACCGCTAAAAATGAAAATTCAAAACTGAAATGATTGTTTTGTTGTGAGAGTTCCAGTCCCTAGTATATGGGTCAACGTGTAAGTTTTAAAAACAGCATTACAATATTATTATTTAAAAAAAGGGTGGGTTTTATCGGCTCAAAATAGAGTATCAAGAAGATACATAACACAAAGATCACACACCCGGCCTCTCCATAACTAGGATGCACACAACCAACACCAACTCACACACACGATAAAACATGCGGCAACTAGCAAACTCATATAAGACCAAAGCTATGTGTAGGCGAGAAAAAAAAAAAAAAAAGCCCCAAAGCGATAAGATCCATGATCGGCAAACTACAACAATGAAGATATCCACACCAACCACTACCAGAAACACGAATATTTCTGTCGGCCGTGTAATTTTCCTGTCGGGCCCGCAACTGGATCACAGGAAAAATATAATTCCCTGTGGGCTGAGGCCGACAGGAAAATAATTTAGCTTTTCGCCCCACTTCTCTACCTAAATGGGCCTTCCCGCGCTAAGGAATTCAGCCACACGCGCTCCGCCAATTTTCCTGTGAGTTATGGGCTCACAGGAATAGGCCCATTACAAAAACGAAATAGGAAGGAAACCCTGGATCCCCAAATCAGAACCCTCATCTCCACTCCGCTGCCGCACTCCAGCTACCACGCTGATCCCCAAATCAGAACCCTCAACGCTGCCCCAGCAGCACCGGTCGCGGCCTTCGTCGTACCAGTCCGCCGCTCCACCTGCTCGCCTACTGTCCTTTCATCCTCACCGGTGGAGCGACCCACTCCGTGTCCTGGTCGGCGCCTGTGCGCGTCCGCCTCATAGCACGCCCGAGCACCCCCTCCTCGAGTCGTCACCATCTAGGAAAGCAGCGACGGTATTCCCTTCTTCTTCGCCCCTTCCTTCTCCTCTCTGCCTCAGTGCCTCCCTTACAGATCCAACACCTCCCCTCACAGATCTGCCTCACCAAGATGACGACGGCTGCCTCAAGTTGAGGGACACATCCAGTTGGTGATAGACCAGGGGAGACGTTGCTCCATGAACATGGGAGTACAAACAGGAGCAGGTGGGTAAACTCTCCACGGAGCTCAACAGAATAAAAATAGGTAATCCTTCTCCCATGCCGTCTTGCATCTTTATTCCTGGTTCTTGCTTTTCTATTTATGAAAGTGCAATGCCATATACTGTACTATTTTAATGCTTGCATACAACTATAATTGCTGGGGTTTTTTCTGCCAAATATTGACTTGTGTTATTCTGAACTTGTGTACATGAAAGCACAATGACCAGCTCATCTCCACTATGATGCAGGGGAAGAAACTGAATCTGGGGAAGACAATGTTAATATCATCAGGTTGTTATGCTTAAGTACAGATACAGTTAGATGTGAAGATCCAAAACAGGGTTTATAATCACTCGGCCGTTTCTGTTTCTTTATTAAGTTATCATGATAAGACCGGATACAGTTAGATATGAAGCTCCTTGTTTCTCACCCTTTATGTTAATGTGATATTCAGCAGGGTAGCTCTTTAATTTATATTTTTCTTTCTCTTAGGCAGCAATGATGCTCCTTATATTGATGTGATATTCTACCATGTTTTATCCTATACATTACAATGCCATTCTGTATCTAGTATGCTCAGGATCATTTGATCTGTCTTGCGCTTGTGTTTTCTTTGTTGGTTCAGTTTTAATGGTACTTATCCTTATAGTTCCTTGGGATTTTTGTTTATCATACCTTTTGACCTTTCATTATGTTAGTATTTTTGACTTATTCGGCAGTTAAATTGCAAGTTCAAGGAATATCATTGGCACAGCAGAGAGGTTGCAAACAAGAAGTTGAGTTTATCACCCGGTGGCATTAAATTGTATCATTATTCTTCCAGATGAAGAGGTACCATTCCCTACTATTACAAAATCAAATAATTTACTGTTATGCCGATAAGCGTGGTAAAGTTGTGTGCTCACGTCATATCATCAATCCGTCCTCATTTGTTATGCATGTAATCTACTGATTGTAGTAGCCTTATGTAGAAAAACAGTTATTTTATTTGTGTTCTCCCTTCGCAGAGCCATCTTGGGTGAAACCACTATTACCACATTTGAGGGACTGCAACCATTTATTGCTGCCTGAATTTGTTAAATTAGTTTGAAAACAGCCATATGTTTCCATAAATTCTGAATTCTTTACTACACTAAGATTGAGCGGAATACATGGTGTGATTAGCATTTGTTCTGTTTTCCGTTGAAATACATGTAATATTACCACCTAAACCCTACTTATCTCTAATTTGATTATGTAATGAGCACTGTCTTTATACATAATTTCACAGACAGAAAATAGCCTTTGCAAAGGACAAGAGGGCGACAACAGAATTAAGATTGCTTTCGTGTGTTTGTTGAGTTGGCCTTGAGCTGCTGGGTGAAGGTATGGTTTTTTTCTTAATTGCCAAGTGCATCAATTGATTGTCGTGTGTTCTTTTAATTTCGTGCGTGGAAATTAATGAACTGGTACAAGTTTCAAACCAGCTGCTAAAAATATATTGTTTTAGCTGTATGTCAACCAGCCATCACACATAAAGACGGTTATGATTTTGAGTACCCATTTGAAAACTGATTTGTTTTGAAATGTTGGAATGGAAACAAGGAACACAACACTCAGAAAGTGGTCTGATGTTGAATTTAGTTGTCCATTGCCTCCGGCGAATGTCATCTCCCAGCTCGTGGCCTTGCCCCTAATATTTTTCTTACTATACTAAGCTGCAAAAGCTGTTTTGTTGATTTTTTAACTCATGACAATACTTCAAAGAGAAGTAATTATAATAAAATTGTATCTTCATGTTTTTTTTTCAGAAAGTAGCCTCCATGCTTCTTAAATCTGGGTACTGTTTTGTACAGAAGCTTTCATCTACAGAGAAGCACATCTGTTTCAGGTACATACTATTAAAACTTATGAGCAAGTTTGCTGCAATGATGTTCCATATATATGGTTCGCAGCTCCATCAATTAAATTTGGTGTCAACTTTTTGTACAATTCTGTGACTTATAGTTTCACCCAGTTATTATGTGATGAATTTAGAGGGATGGAGGTAAGGTTTGGCCAAGTTAATTTGAGAAACTAAGATGTCGAATAGGTTCTTACTATATCACAAATCAATGGTCCTAGTTCTTGCAATCGTACTTTTTGCAATTGACATTTGACATAAAATGTACAACCTCAATGAGTCCTTTTTTTAACAGATTGATGAGTCTATTTGGTGCAAGCTAATCTGGAAAAGAAGACAATTCAAGCTGTAATTGAGTAACAAATGTGGTCATGTTTTTCATATGTAGTTGACGAACTTATGTGTTATTAGATGTGCTCTTCCTACTTCGTTGTATGCAAATTAGACGGATTTGTATACAAAGTACATGTGATTTATTAAAACTGTGATTAATGTAACATATTAAGCTGTGTGTATGGTCTTGACTTGTTGTGAAATAGATCAATTATGCAAAAAGTATTTCTATCATTTTTATTTATTTTTGTTCGCCCAATTCTATTTTCCTGATGGTTTTGTCCCGATAGGGATTTACATTCCCTGTCAGCCTCCCAATAGGAATAGGTTTCCTGTCGGCCTTCCGACAGGCATATTCACCTATCCCTGTCAAGCTATGGCTGACGGGTATTCCTGTCGGTTGGCCGACAGGGAATACTATTCATGACGGTTTTCCTTATTTTCCCGTCGGTTTCTGACCCACAGAAATATTTGCGTTTCTGGTAGTGAACCATCTCATGGCATCACATGGACGACGAGGTTTTTCAACAGCAACAACTTCGGGAAGGGTGCGACACTCAAGTGCGGCGGTCACCGGATCCAACCACCAAGGCTAAGATCTAGGTTTTCACCCTGAAGAGCAGTCTAAGCATATCCGAGCAATGTCTTGAACAAGGTAACGACATAAGAAAGCATCGTCATTGTCAGGTATCACCACTTGGGTGTGACCTACTCTTTTCAACCTGGAGCTGAAGACCGGGTGCTCAAATAGCACCACCTTTGACGTCACTCATGTGTTGTCGCCACCACTTTTCCATGAACCTAGCAGCAACATGCGATGTGACGCCGCCACTGCACACCATCCCTCTGTGTCAAGACATTGTCCATAAGTTTTATCTCACCGAAGTCAACAATGGGATCAGGAGAGATGAACCCTCCCAGAGACATTTCGATGACCATCATCGCACTAGTAAAAAAGGGGGCAAAGACCTAGGCCTGCTCAGCCCATTAGTCCCGGTTCTTCCACGAACCGGGACCAATGGAGGTATTTTTCCCGGTTCGTGAGCCCAGGGGGCCGGCCGGGCCACGTGGGCCATTGGTCCCGGTTCGTCTGGCCCTTTTGGTCCCGGTTTGTGGGACGAACCGGGACCAATGGGCCTCGCTCCTGGCCCACCACCATTGGTCTAGGTTGGTGGCTTGAACCGGGACCAAAGGCTGCCCTTTAGTCCCGGTTCATGCCACCAACCAGGACCAATGATGTTCCTATATATACCCCTCGCGTAAGAGCAGAGCACACTGCTCTGTTTTTTGTCTTAGCCGAGGGGAGAGGGCTTGGTGGTGCTCTAGCTCACCTCCTATGCACACAAGGTGTTCGATGGAATGCCCGAGCCACACTACTTAAGCTTTCTCCTCTCCAAGCTCAACCTCCAAGCTCCATTTTCCTCAATATTTGTCTAGGTTTAGCGGTCCGTCACGCTCCGTCCCCGTCTTCACCGCCGTTGATCACCCGTGCCGATCTCATCGCCGGCACCACCGTGGTGAGCCTCTTGTTCTTATCTTCTTTCTGAAAGGAAAAATATTCTTACTTGTATGTTTAGATAGATACTTGTATTATTTTCTTACTTTTATTATTGCATCTTATATAGTGCGATGGTTTTGGTATCCGCCCCCGTCGGCCGTCGTCCTGTCTATGATTCGGATGTGGTATATATTATCTTTTCATAACTATTGGTTCATTTATTGTTTATGAGAATTATGCCGACCAACGTGACATAGATTTTATTTATCTAGGAGGTTGTTGAACCAGAAATGCCAACCGACCCTATTGTTGAGAGGTTAAATTTAGTTGAAGAAGAAAACAATTTCTTGAAGGAAAAAATAAAAAAACTTGAGGAGGAGAAGATGATATTGGAGTTGCATGTTGCGGATGTGTCGATGATCACAAGATCAAGATGGATGCAATGCGCTTGAAGATTAGAAAGATTAGAAAATATGCCATTCATACCGAGGCTTGGTATCATTATGCCGTTGGATCAGTTGTTACCTTGGTTGCGATTATGATCGTATTTGTTTTCGCATTGAAATGTTTTACATAGTTTCAATGTATGGTTTAATTAATTTAGATGCTCTGCAGAGCTTTATGTTGTTAGATGAGAACTATGTATGTACTTTGCTTTTTATGTGATGATGAACTTCTATTAATTTGGTCACTTAATTATCTATTCATGATGTTCTGTAATGATTTTTGACACACTTAATTATATATAATGCACGCAGATGAACCAGCAATGGATGTACGGTGATGACACACACCTCCGAGTACACTAAGGCGTGCATGATTTTCTCAAGTGGCTGAGGCAAACAAGCAGAATGGTTTTATGTGTTGTCCATGCCCTATATGTGGGAATACGAAGTATTACTCTGACTGGAAAATCCTTCGCACCCACCTACTTTACAAGGGTTTCATGCGACACTATAATGTTTGGACGAGGCATGGAGAAATAGGGGTTATTATGGAAGACGGCGAAGAAGAAGAGTACGATGACAACTATGTGCCCCCTGAATACGGTGATGCTACTGAACATCAAGAGGAACCAGACGATGTGCACGATGGTGCTGCAATGGGCGAAGCTGCTGAAGATCAAGAGGAACCAGACGATGTGCTCGATGATGATGGTCTCCGCCGGGTCATTGTCGATGCAAGGACGCAATGCGAAAGTCAAAAGGAGAAGCTGAAGTTCGATCGCATGTTAGAGGATCACAAAAAAGGGTTGTACCCCAATTGCGAAGATGGAAACACAAAGCTCGGTACCATACCGGAATTGCTGCAGTGGAAGGCAGAGAATGCTGTGCCTGATAAAGGGTTTGAGAAGCTACTGAAAATAATGAAGAAGAAGCTTCCAAAGGATAACGAATTGCCCGACAGTACATACGCAGCAAAGAAGGTCGTATGCCCTCTAGGATTGGAGGTGGAGAAGATACATGCATGCCCTAATGACTGCATCCTCTACATGGTGCATACAAGGATCTGAACGCATGCCCGGTATGCGGTGCATTGCGATATAAGATCGACGAGATGACCTCGTGATGTTGACGGCGAGCCTCCGGTGAAGAGGGTTCTGCGAAGGTGATGTGGTATGCTCCTATAATACCACGGTTGAAAGTCTGTTTAGAAACGGAGAGCATGCCAAGTTGATGCGATGGCATAGTGAGGATCGTAAGAAAGACGGGAAGTTGAGAGCACCCGCTGATGGATCGCAGTGGAGAAAAATCGAGAGAAAGTACTGGGATGAGTTTGCAAAGGACCCAAGGAACGTATGGTTTGCTTTAAGCGTGGATGGCATTAATCCTTTCGGGGAGCAGAGCCGCAATCACAGCACTTGGCCCGTGACTCTATGTATGTATAACCTTCCTCCTTGGATGTGCATGAGGCGGAAGTTCATTATGATGCCAGTTCTCATCCAAGGCCCTAAGCAACCCGGCAACGACATTGATGTGTACCTAAGGCCATTAGTTGAAGAACTTTTACAGCTGTGGAATGGAAACGGTGTACGTCGTGGGATGAGCACAAAAGGAGGAATTTGACCTAAAGGCGTTGCTGTTCGTGACCATCAACGATT
Organism: Aegilops longissima; assembly: GCA_021605205.1. Classification (NCBI taxonomy): domain Eukaryota; kingdom Viridiplantae; phylum Streptophyta; class Magnoliopsida; order Poales; family Poaceae; genus Aegilops; species Aegilops longissima. The sequence goes on from CM038677.1 coordinate 37,489,351, forward strand.
GGCCCGCTCTCAAGAACCTTCGTGACAGACAAACAAGGGATACCACGCATGCACGCACTGTTTACTTGACACCGATAGTATATACCGGGAAGCTGCAGGAAGAATGTGTACCGGGCCATCGCCGATTTCTTCCGACCAACCATCAATGTAGAAAGAAAGGCAAGCATTTCAAAGGCGAGGCAGATCACCGGAAGAAGCCCGCCATGCGTATCGGTGATCACGTATTTGCTATGGTCAATGATTTACACGTAATCATTGGAAAGGGTCCCGCGGACTAGTTGTTCTGAATGACGCTGAGAATCACGCACCCATGTGGAAGAAGAAATCTATATTTTGGGACCTACCCTCTGAAAAGACCTAGAGGTCCGCTCTTGATCGACGTGATGCACGTGACGAAGAACCTTTGCGTGAACCTGCTAGGCTTCTTGGGCGTGTATGGGAAGACAAAAGATACACCGAGGCACGGAGGACCTGCAACGCTTGCGACGAAAAAGAGGGCATGCCTCCGAAGCAGATGAAGGTCCTGCCAGCTACGCTCTTGAAAAGAGAAAGAAATCTTCTTTGAATGCCTGCTCAGTATGAAGGTCCCGACTGGCTTCTCGTCGAATATAAAGGGAATAATAAATATCCCAGAGAGAAAGTTCCAAAACCTAAAGTCTCATGACTGCCATGTGATTATGATGCAACTGCTTCCGATTGCATTGAGGGGGCTTCTACCGAAAATCGTCCGATTAGCCATTGTGAAGCTATGTGCATTCCTCAATGCAATATCTCAGAAGGTGATCGATCCAGAAATCGTACCAACGCTAAGGAGTAATGTGGCGCAATGTCTTGTCAGTTTCGAGCTGGTGTTCCCACCATCCTTCTTCAATATCATGACGCACGTCCTAGTTCATCTAGTCGACGAGATTGTCATTCTGGGGCCCGTATTTCTACACAATATGTTCCCTTTGAGAGGTTCATGGAGTCCTAAAGAAATATGTCTCAGAATCGCTAGGCCGAAGGAAGCATCTCCATGGGCCATCAAACAGAGGATGTCATCGGGTTTTGTGTTGACTTCATTCCTGGCCTTAAGAAGATAGGTGTCCCTAAATAGCGGTATGAGGGGAGACTGATTGGAAAAGGCACGCTTGGAAGGGACTCAATAATATGCAGGGACGGATATTCTTGGTCTCAAGCACACTACACAGCTTCTACGTAACTCGACCTTGGTGACCCGTATGTCGATGAACACAAGAACGATCTGCGCTCCAAACACCGGAGCAAAGGCGACGATCGGATTACATGTGAACACATCAGGACTTTCAGCAGTTGGTTGGAAACACGTCTCAGAGGTGACAACACTGTTTGTGATGAGCTGTACTTGTTGTCCAGGGACCATCTTTGACTGTAATGATTTGGAAAGGATACGAGATAAATGGGAATACATTTTACACGATTGACCAAGATCAAAAGAGCACCAACCAAAACAGCGGTGTCCGCTTTGATGCAGCAACCGACAGGGGAAAGGACACATATTATGGTTACATAGTGGACATATGGGAACTTGACTACGGAGTAGATTTTAAGGTCCCTTTGTTTAAGTGCAAATGGGTCAATCTGTCAGGAGGCGGGGTACAGGTAGACCCAAAGTACGGAATGACAACAGTGGATCTGAAAAATCTTGGGTACACTGACGAACCGTTCGTCCTAGCCAATGATGTGGCACAGGTTATCTATGTGAAGGACATGTCTACCAGACCGAGGAAAAGAAAATATAAGGAAGCGAATACATCATACGATGAGCCAAAGCGCCACATAGTTCTTTCAGGAAAAGGGACATCCCAGGGAGTGGAGGGCAAGATGACATGTCTCAAGAGTATGAAAAGTTTCATGAAATTCCTCCTTCAAAGTGAAGGCTGACCCAAGCATCCCGATAAACGATGAAGATTATCCATGGTTACGCAATAAGCAAATGACACAAGTGAAGAAAAAGTGAAGACTTTCTCCATAACTATATTATGATGATACCATGCCAACTTTGTAATGCATTTAGTATGATACCATTGTCCGTTTTGTACATGCACATGCTATGCCAACTTTTTCAGAGTTCATTTGAAAACTATGAATTTAGGTCGAATTTTCTCTATAGGTGCATCTATGTTCATATATTAGTCCCTGGCCCATGCGGCTCGCCCCTGGCCCATGACCATTAGTCCCGGTTGGTGCCACAAACCGGGACTAAAGGGTTGGTCCTCGTTGCGCTCAGAGTTTAGTCCCACCTCGCCAACCGAAGGGCGCTCACACCGGTTTATAAGCCCGTCCCTCTCTGCCTTGTTGAGCTCCTCTCAAAGTGAAAATAGATGCCCCTATACAGGGAATTTGACATAAATTCATAGTGAATTTCTCTGAAATTCATAGAATTTGATTATGAATTTAGGTTTAATTTTCTCTATAGGTGCATCTATGTTCATTTTTTTAGTAAAGTTAATCACAAACTTGTGATTCACACAAATTTCAAAGAATTCAAATTTTAACTATTCAAATCTGAAAACTAATGGCACAAACAGAAAGTTTATATTTTTCTAAAACTAATGGCACTAACAGAAATTATATAATTTTGCTGACCTAAAAGCAAAAAGAATTAAAACATAAAGCAAAAACCAAAAGAAAATAAATAATGCAGAAAACAAAACAAAAAACTGGAAAAAAATAAAAATAGCAACAATAAGTATTTTTTGTAAGTAGAAACAAAATAAAATAAATAAAGCAACAAAGAAAACAAAAAAGTGTTTTCAAATTTGAAAACTAATGGCACTAACAGAAATTTTATAATTTTTCTAAAACTAAAAGCAAAAGGAATTAAAAAATAAAGTAAAAAACAAAAGAAAATAAATAATGCAGAAAACAAAACAAAAAACTGGAAAAAAAATAAATATAGCAACAATAAGTATTTTGTTGTAAGTAGAAACAAAATAAACTAAATAAAGCAACAAAGAAAACAAAAAAACAAAAAAACAAAAAAGTGCCACCTACTGGGCCCCCACGGCCCGAATACGACTGGAAACCCTACCATGGGCCAGGATCCAGGCCCGCGGGAGGCCCATTAGGACCACAGGCACACATTGCACGGTTAGGCCCGAAAGCCTGCTTTAGAGAGGAGCTCGAGAGGGAAGGCGCACCGCACCTTATAACCAGGTGTGGCTCCCTCTCAACTAGCGAGGTGGGACTAAGCATTTGGGCGCGGGGCAGCACAAGGCCTTTGGTCCCGGTTGGTGGCACCAACCGGGACTAAAGAGATTGGTCCGCTTGGTGCCTGAACAAGAGACCAATGCCCCCTTTAGTCCCGGTTGGTGCCACCAAACGGGACCAAAGGTCGCCGCTTCAGCCCTTTGGGCTGCTTGAAAAGAGGGGCATTGGTCCCGGTTGGTGCCACCAACCGGGACTAAAGGGGGGCATTGGTCCCGGTTCGTGGCACCAACCGGGACCAATGGCTTTGCTATATAAGCCAGCACTTAGGAAATTTCAGATTTCCCTCGCTAGTTTCCCCCGACGACGCCGAGCACATCGACGCCGCCAGGCTGCCCCGACGTCGCCGCCCCGCCGCCGTCGCCGCCGCCCGCTTGCGTCGTCGCCGTCGCCGCCCGCCCTCGCCGGTCGTCGCCCGCCCTCGCCGTCGCTTTGTGCCGTCGTCGCCGCCCGTCGCCGCGCCCTTACCGCCCGCCGCCCCGTCGCCGCCGTCGCCCACGGGGAAAAGTAAATATCGATGATGTTGATGATATGATGATGTTGATGATATGATGATGTTGATGATATGTTCATGTTGATGATATGATGATGTTTTTTTTCATATATGCATTTTTTCATATATGTATTAATTTTTTAAGTTGTTAGTAGATATCGATTTTAGGTTAGTGCATTTTATCACTGATTTTAGGTTAGTTGATCGATTTAGTGCATTTTATGTTTGTTGCATTTTAGGTTAGTGCATTTTATGTTAGTGGAGAGGAAAAAGTAAAATAAGGAAAAGGAAGAAAAGAGGAAGGAAGAAGAAGAAAAAGAAGGAGAGGAAAAAGGAAAATAAGTAGAGAAAGATGGAGAAGAAGAAGGAGAAGACGAGGAGAGGAAGAAGAGGAAGAAGAAGAAAAAAAGAGGAGAATAAGAAGGAATAGAAGAGCTTCTTCTCCTTTTTTTTCTCCTCTTTTTTTTTATTCTTCTTCTTCTTAATTTTTATCGGGAACGAGGGTGTCGAGGATCGCCGAGGGGTCGAGGGTCGGGAACTAGGGTAGAGGGTCGAGGGTCGTTAAGGGGTCAAGGGTCGAGGGTTTCAGGGTCGAGGGTTCGAGGGTTCTATAGGGTCGAGGTTCGAGGTCGCGCTAGGGTCGAGGTTCGAGGTCGTCGAGGTTCGAGGTCGAGGATCGCCGAGGGTCGAGAGGTTTCCTAGTGTCAAAGTATTAAAGAAATCCATGGCTTCATCATTAGCCGGAAGTAACCAGGGCATGATGGTACGAAGTCCTCCAAAGTTATTCTGGAATGGAGTCCCGGATCGGATAATTTGCCTTTTTGTATGAATTTCAGCAAAGACCTTCCAAATAACGATATTCGGAAGGTTTTTGCTGAACTTTGTACCAAAAAGCGAATTATCCTATCTGGGACTCCGTTCCAAAATAACTTTGGAGAGCTTCGTACCATCATGCACCTGTTACTTTTGCCTAATGATGAAGACATGGTTTTGTTGAATCCTTTGACACTAGGCAACCTCCCGACCCCTCGGCGATCCTCGACCCCTTGACCCTCGATCGCTCGGTGATCCACGATCCTCTACCCTACCGCGGGCATCGATGCCCACGTCACTTGTGGAACCTTGGACCCTGTATCAGGGAAGTGCATTTGGACGGACGAGCAATTGGACATACCAATCAAGAGGCTTCAGCAATATATCGAAGTAGCGTAGCAAGGGACGTTCTTTCTAGACAGAGAGAACGACGAGCTCACAATGGCCCTCGGGAATCTTGAGCACCCTGGATGGACACGAGGCACGCCAGGCTCCGTTTCGTGGAAGGCTGGGTTTCCGGACGCAGGCGGTTAAAAATGCCAGGAGAGGAGGAAGAAAGTGCAGCAGACCGAACTGCAGGAGCTGCATGCAAGGGTACAAGCGATAGAGGAACGAGAAGCAGATCGCAGCAAACGACCTGCCGAAGCTTCCCCGGCTACCCCGCCATCTCAGCGGAGAAGCAGCGTGGCTTCCACCGAGCTGCTTCAGCCGGAGCATGCCTTGACGGCTCCTGCCAGCTATCCCGTGGACGCTATCACGGAGGCTGAAAATTGCCAAGCTACTCGAGGCCGGATTCATCAGAGATATTAAACATCCGGAGTGGCTCGAAAATTTGGTGATGGTACCAAAGAAGGACAAATCCTGGCGCCTATGCGTCGACTTCAAAGACCTCAATAAGGCTTGTCCCAAGGATCCCTTTCCCCTCCCTCACATTGATCAAATTATCGATGCCACAGCGGGACACGACTCGCTGTGTTTTTTCGACGCATACTCTGGATACCATCAAATAAAGATGGCAGAGTCTGACCAAGCTGCAACAGCTTTTATAACGCCATATGGCCCTTTTTGCTTCAACACTATGCCCTTCGGGCTCAAGAATGCCGGCGCAACCTATCAACGCGTGATTCAAACATGCCTGGAAAAGCAAATCGGCAAAACAGTAGAAGCATACATGGACGACGTGGTCATAAAAACAAGACACGTTGAAACCCTAATAGATGACTTGAGGCTTACATTCGACAATCTCCGGACATACGACATCAACTGAATCCGGAAAAATGTGTTTTCGGTGTCCCCTCGGGGAAGCCACTCGGCTTCATCGTTTCCAACAGAGGAATTGAAGCGAATCCGGCAAAGATCCGGGCTCTGTCGCAGTTGGCTATACCAACAGACCTCAAGCACATTCAAAAACTAGCCGGATGCGTGGCTGCTCTCAGCCGCTTTATCTCCAGGTTAGGAGAAAAGGCACTACCGCTTTATCGCCTTCTTCGGCGCACCGAACACTTCGTATGGACGGATGCAGCCGCGGCCGGACTGGATGAAATAAAGATCTTATTGGCCAGTAATCCAGTATTAACAGCACCGAATATCGACGAACCTATGTTATTGTACATAGCTACAACGCATCAAGTCATAAGCACAGTGCTCGTCGTTGAACGAGAGGCCGACGGATACAAATACCCGCTCCAGAAGCCGGTCTACTACGTGTCCACGGTCCTAACCCCATGCAAATCCCGATACTCTCACTATCAAAAAATAGCATACGCCTGTGTTCATGGCATCCCGGAAGCTACGACACTACTTTCAAGAGTGTTCGATTACGGTGGCCTCCGAAGTACCACTCAATGACATAATAAATAACCGCGATGCTACGGGCCGGATTGCCAAGTGGGCTATTGAGCTCCTTCCGTTCGTCATAACGTACAAACCACGGCGGGCCATCATGTCGCAAGTGTTGGCTGACTTCGTCGCCGAATGGACAGAAGCCGAGCTCCCTAAAGAGTACGGGGCATACTCAAACTGGATCATGCACTTCGACGGCTCTAAAATGCTGGCCAGATTGGGAGCAGGTGTAGTCCTGACATCTCCCACCGGAGACACGGTCTAGTACGTCCTCCAAATATTATACACAGACTCCAACAATGCAGCCGAATAGGAGGCTCTATTGCACGGTCTTCGGATGGCAGTCTCTATGGGCATTCAACGCCTAGAAGTGCGCGGGGACTCAAACCTCGCAATATCACAGATAAATGGAGATTTTGATGCCAAGGACCCGAAAATGGCGGCCTACCGAAATGTCGTCCTCAAAATGTCAGCTCGGTTCAAGGGGCTCGAATTCCACCACGTGGCTCGAGAAAACAATCAAGCGGCGGATGTCCTGGCTCGCGTCGGAGCTAAACGCGACCCTGTCCCACCTAATATATTCCTAGAACGGCTGTTCAAGCCATCCGTGGTATGGGAAGGGGAGTCCGGCAACATTAGCACGGATCCGAATAGACCCACAGACTCCGAACCATCAGACATAGTCGGAGGCTCTACCCCCGCAATAACGTTCTCGGCCCACGAGATCATGGTCGTAATCGCCCTGTGGACCGAGCCCTTCTTGGCCTCCCTAAATAGGCAGGAGTTCCCCGAAGAACAAAACGAAGCACGCTGCATTATCCGGCGCTCTAAAGCTTACAAGGTCCACGAAGGGGAGCTCTACAAGAAAACCACTACCGGAGTACTACAAAGATGCATCTCCGAAGAAGAAGGGCGGTAGCTCTTGGCTGAAATCCATGCCGGCCTGGGCGGGCACCACGCAGTGGCCCGGGCATTAGTCAGCAAGGCCTTCCGTACAGGCTTATATTGGCCGACGGCCCGAGCGGATGCACAAGACCTTGTCCAACATTGCGTCCGTTGCCAGCTCTTTGCCAATCAGAGTCACATGCCCCCTACCGCTCTCCAAACAATCCCCATAACTTGGCCCTTTGCAGTCTGGGGGCTGGATACGGTCGGACCTCTTAAAGGGGGAAGCCATAAGAAGAAATACTTATTGGTCATGGTGGACAAATTCACCAAATGGATAGAAGCTAAACCGGTCAAAACGGCCGAATCCGGACCAGTAATAGATTTCATATCTCGGGTCGTACACCGATACGGTGTCCCCCACAGCATCATCACTGATAATGGCTCAAATTTCACAGCCGACGAAGTGAAAACTTGGTGCGCAAAAATGGGCATCAAGCTCGATTACGCTTCCGTCTACCATCCACAAACTAACGGCCAGGTAGAGCGGGCAAATGATCTCATTATGAGCGGCATCAAACCCAGGCTAGTGCGATCCTTGACAGAATCGGATACGCACTGGGTGGAGGAGCTCGACTCCGTACTCTAGGGGCTACGGACCACGCCAAATCGCACCACCGGATACACACCATTTTTTATGGTGTATGGCGCGGAAGCAGTATTATCTTGCGACATAATACATGATTCACCACGTGCATGCATGTACGAAGAGAATGAAGCCGAGTTAGATCGGCAGGATAATTTGGATGCCCTGGAGGAGGAGCGCGATGTCGCAAAAGCCCGTTCTGCATTCTAGCAGCAGCAGGCTCGACGATACCAAAGCAGAGAAGTGCGGGCCAAAACTTACAATATTGGCGAGCTCGTTCTACGACTACCAGAGAATAAGAAGGAAAAACTCAAACCCAAGTGGGAGGGTCCCTTCGTCATTGACAAAGTTCTCACCGGAGGAGCGTACCGCTTACGTAATGCATCCGATAACACACTCGAGCCGAACCCATGGAACGCGGCAAGACTACGGAGATTCTACGCCTAGCGCCGAACACAGTGTTCGTCTCCTAACCCCTCCCTTTTAATTATGCCCCATCCTATTTTCCTTTCTCGACCTTTTTTTTCTCGTCACACAAAGTATTTGATATAGTGCGGATTTCCGGATCACTCCGGTCGCATAAGTGTGTAAGCAATACCTGGGGCTTCCTATACGGAAGCTAAAAATGATTACTCACATGGCTTTCTGCCTGTCGGATATGCATTCTTTTTCCATATGTGCCTTTTCTTCACCATTATATGCATTGATATGACTTAAGATGTTGCCAAGCTGGGTTGCCTGGCTCTTGTGTTTATGCCCTACATTCCCGTTAATTCGGCTAGGGCATAAGGGGAGCACCTCTGCGATTGTTACTGCCGGTTCAGCCGGATGTGTACCTCAGACTGGGTGAAGCCGAAAGCTAGCTTCCTTAAGAGAATATTCGGTCGGTGAACAAAAGATGTATTCGTTTATCATAACATAAATCCCCAGAAGTCTTGTATCCTGCGCCATCGTTCGCAGTACGGACATGTGCATCGTCGCATGCGTACCCAGGGAAAGGAACCCCTAACGGAACTATTCTCTCTAGAAGATATTTCTTACTATCCATGTAATATAACATAACTAGTTGGATACTTATCTGTTCAAGCACTTATGACCCCTATGCCTTGTTTCCACGCATACCCCGGTTTTGTATAGCTGAGCGGGTATTCGGACACACCCCGGACTATAGGATCGGGGGGCTGAAGCGAAAAGGTCCGTCATGACAAATGATTTTAATCCGGCTAGGGGCTAGTCATGCCCATTAAATCACACAGTCATTTGGACTGATTACATTCCTCTTCTATACCGTCCAACATGCTATCTAGTTTACAATCCTGTTGAGAATACTTAGCGGCTAACGCTACCTGGTCATACACCAGACTAACGGGAATTTCTTGCCCATCGGGCCCCGCCGGTCCCACTTCGCCATATGGTTCGGTCGAGCTTGGTGTAGCGTCTTCACCATTGCCCAGGCTTCTCTTGCTCCTTGCCGGCATGCTGATATCTTCCATAGACGGAAGCGCCACCGGGCTCCTTGAAGCAGGTCCGCAAGTTCCCCCATGCCATTCGGTAGAAGGCTTGATGGCCACAAAGCCTGAGCAACACCTGCATCACTTGCCGAGCTCGCTCGTGCGATTCTGAAAAGATCTTACAGATAAATCATTTGCAGATGAGGGCATCTCCTCTACAGGGCGACCCGTTAACATACCTGCAAGCAAAATTCTTTCAATATACTTCCACGCTGAACTGTACAACAGTTCGTCTAGGCACTTACTGTAAATGCCGCGTCGAAATCTCTTGTTCTCCTTCATGGAGTCCGCCAGCTGAGCACGGAGATCTTTTAACTCCACGTCCAGCTGGACTTTGGCGTCTAGAAGATCGTTCTTCTCCCGCCTAACTCGCGTAAGAATGCGCTCGCCAGCCTCCAGCTGCTTTTTGATATGCGATGCGTCCTCTCCTACGCCCTCCGGACTCACCCCGGGATTGTCGGCAGAATTTTCTGTTAGACTTGTCACATCAGCCATATACTAACTGGTGCATCTTCGTGCAATTGTGACAATTGTTACCAGGTAAGGGCTTTTGGGGCTCCTCTAATTTGGCAACTGCGGCCCTCAGTTCGGCCTTGCATCCCTCCAGCTCCCGAGACAATTGCTCGTTCTTCTCTACAAGGACCTGTGCATAAATTGATCCTTAAAACAGTTGTTTCAACTGTTTCAAGTCTCAGGGGCTACTGCTACACCTGCTTATCAAAGTTTCTTACCCGTATGCTTACGTATAAAATAAAATTGGTGCCGAATCAAGGTGTGGCGGTCGCCACACCTTGACGACTGGGCTCCTCTACCAGTGCATCCTCCTTCTTCGTCGTGATGTCCTCGAACTTTTGTGTCATCTTGGTCATTGTCTCTTCTCACTTCTCCTTCTCCTTCTTCCACTTCCTCCCCTGAAACCATCTCCCGGCCTTCTTGGCTGTCTCAAGCCCTCGTTTTGTTGGGTCAGCTGGATCACCATCTTCGTCTTCATTGGCGATGCCTGTAGTATTGACGGGATTGGCAATGGATAGGAGCCATTGTGGTTTGCATTCAACTACCCAACAATGCATGAAGATGAAGTGCTTCTTCTCCATCTTCAAGAACAATGTGCATGCACAATATGGGTAGCAAAAAAAGACCTGTTCAACTAGTTGCATATCCGGCAAAATGACCAACATGTAGAGCATATCCGTCCAAATGACCAACATATATAATAGTTTACTTGCGAGGTGATTTACGCACCACTTAGCCATCGGCCATAGAGTTGTTTCAAATGGCCGCAATACTTTTTGACAGCCTCTTGAACGGTGTGACATCGATGGTTTAGCGACTTCGGACCACGATCCCGGATCACTTCTGTGCGACAAGGATCAAAGTGATTGTGCTCATGGAACCAAGCATGAACATCCGCCCAAAAGGTTGTGCCCTTTTGGTCCGTGCCATGAAACAAATCAAGCTAATGGTCAACCAAGCATCACAGAACAATTCGTCCTCCCTTAAGTTGAAACTTTATCCCCTACCCGTCTTCTCTGTTGGGTCGGCACCGGCCAGCCAATCATCCTGCTCAAGGTCCGGATGCTCGGTGTATGAGTCCGGTTGTTTGGTGTACTTGCTAGATTGCTCATAGTATGTGCATGTGCCAGTCTCCGGCTAGGAGTCATCCACTTGTCAGTCCTCAAAGCTGCCTTCGTTGTGGATCATGTCCAACATCTCCCCATCGTCAGCCACCACCGCACCGCTTCAATGTTGTGCCTTCCAGACGGCATGCTGCAGACCCGTCGCATCCGCTTTGGACCTGCATGAATGCAGCACCCAGCGTGGCGGCACTATCTAGAGGATGAGTGTGAGAGGATTTTAGGTGGGACCACGTTGTCGGACGCATACATGGCACGAGTCCGGACGCTCGCAAACCTCCCCAAGTTTGGTGCCGGTTTTCGGGAATTCATACATGCGTACGCATCCGTGAAGGTATGCGGTGCCACATTGGATGGCAAAAATGGTCCGGACACGTTGATCTGAAGTTTGCGGGTATTTTGAGGCAAGCCCTTGGAGATGCCCTTAGGTACACCGGCATGTCCACAATTTTATTTTCCTGAACCTAGATATGCTTATCCTCGTCAAACACCAAGTCATGTTCGAAGTTGACTCAAGGATGAAACCAACATTTTCCAACTGGAAATTAACATGAAAATAAGTATCAAACAACCAGAGTCGATCGAATCGTCCAAATTGAAATCGACGTGGAATCAGCAATGTAGATATACAATTCAGATAGCATATCTTGGTCTACACTGGCTATAAAAGCCGGCTGGAACTGGCCGGTTCCCATGGCTCTGGCAACTGCAAGGGGCCATGTCCTCTGCCCAGATTATCAGATGCCAGGTGCTGATGATTTTATACCTTTGCAGCATTCTACCAAGGATAAACAAATGTCCTTTGACTTTAAAAAATTAAGGCGAAAATATGTTCAGTTTATGTAACTGACATTTTGATTACGTACATATAGTATTCTCTGATCATATCTTCATCATGTCTAGGTCCTTCCGCGATGAACTTCCACCTCTAAAATACCTCCGAACAATTACTTGCCCCTGTGGTCTCTCTCAGAAAGTGTGATACATCACAGCGCCTTCAATTGACGCATCCTGTCCCTGTTGCATGTGCCGTAAACAAAGGCATGATCAGGGAAGCTACAGGAAACCACGCAGCATTACAAAGGTTATGCCGTGTTAACCTTTTCTTTCCAATAGAACATGCCATACTTCCTGCGACACAATCCAGAAGCTCTAAGGAATGTCCAGATCAATCTATGAACCAAAGTCGAAATTTATAACGTTACCTACAAAAACAGAGCCACGCTTGAGCATTTCTGTCCTGCTAGTAAGCACGAGTGCATGACAACACTTGTGTTTCAAAACTTATCTAGCAGACACAAATATACTATAAAATGAGTTTTATTGCAAAATCAAAGGCGCTATGCTAGGGAAATATTGAATGAATAGAGCGTACAATTCTGAAACTTCGGTAACAAATCTAGAATTCTAGATCAAGATCATGTGCATGGCATTGTACACACTCTAGTGCATGCACTTGTGTGCAATAGTGCGGCCTACATCAAGAAGCGTATGTTGTTGCAAGATAATATTATGCACACAAAGTATACATAGCAGGAATTAACATCCTTTAGTATGACCTTAGGCTTAAATGACACATCAGCAGCATGGATAAGTGAACCGAATGGTTGTCATGATCACTCCTGCATCATGCTTCACCCCAGCAGTGTTCATTTTTCTTAATTCAGGAATTGCACTTTACAAATGATACATATCTGAACTTCATTAGTGTAATATACTATATTCAGATAACAAAATAGCCATGGCAATGGAAGAACTAAGTGTACTGTGATACTATCTTAATAGAGAAGTATCAAACCAAAGGTTGGATCTGCAACAAAGACAATAGTTCGGTCATCAACTTGCCAAAAATCCTTGATAGTCAATCCTATTCCTATAAGAAAGAGCATTAATCAATTTATATGTGCGACGACACATGTGCACAATCATGAGAGTGCGAACCAATGTCTCCTATTAGCTATAACAGAGAAGAATAAAAGATTATATGATAATAGCTTGATAAAAGATTATATGCTTATATATATCATGTTGGACAATGATAATCGCAAGTACAAGCTCTACATTGGTTTTGAGAGTAAATAATTGCCACATAAGACGAGAATAATCCTACTCCATATTACACAAGGTTTCTGTACATCAAGCAAACATGCAGATTGTTGAATAAAAAGAATCAGCACAGATTCAAAAATTAATCTGCATAAGTCCGGCAAACTCGGGACATCAGCATTCATGATCCAATTGAATACATACTCAGCTGCTCTCGTCGGCCAGACTTGTATTCCCCATGGTCAAAAGGTGCTATCTTAGGATCAGGAATATATCTAAGTCCGTGGCTTCTATAATGATTTTAACCATTAAATTTGTCACAGTATGTGAGAAACTGGAAAGAATTGTGTACTGGACATAAATTGCATACAGTATGTGGCCAGTCAAGAAAATTTTACTAGCTATAGCGATATTCATCGTCAGCAATATTTGACCACAGAAATGCCATCCTTGCATGTATCTATGCACATATATGAACTGAAGAAAATAATAAAATAAAATACAATGCGACTCGTATGAATGTGAAAAAGACGAAGAAAAAGTCACCTGGTGTATCCGGATAATTTTGTGTGAGAACTCTCAACTTATACCCAGTGACATTCAGGGGCAGATTTGTCAGCTTAATTAAAGCACACTTGAATGTCATTCATTTCTGGATATAATCACGCTTATCCGCTGGGCGGTTTGGAATACGAGAAATAATACCATATGGTGAGCTGGCCTGACATCTGCAAACCCAAAGACCAGGGTGGCCTTGGGATCTTGTCATCCCGACGCATGAACATTGCCCTCCTGACCCGATGGCTGTGGCTTATTGCCAATGGGGAGGGAGGCCTCTGGCTCACCATCATCCGTAATAAGTACCTCCATGGCCAACCTCTTGCCTTTTGCCAACGTAAAGGTGAATCCCAGTTCTGGCAGTCCGTGATCCAGCTTCTGCCCGTTCTACGCATCAGCACATCCATCTCGGTTGGCCCCGGGGCGTCGACCTTGTTCTGGTTCGACTGCTGGCTAGGGAAATCCCCCTGGCTGCGCGATTCCCAGATCTATTTGCCATTGCGGTTGACCCTCGGGTCTCTATCGAGACGGCCCTTATTGACTTAGGGCGTCTCGCCTTCCGGCGCCCCTTTGGCCCCATCGAGGTGGCCGCCTGGGACTCCCTCCTCCAAGACATTGCACTCCGATGAATGTCGTGGAGGACCGGGATTTTCTTTCCTGGCGCCTCGAGCCCTCTGGCCGTTTCTCCACGAAGTCCCTGTACGGCGCCATTGCTCCCTCGACGGCCCCGGAACCATTTAGCCTGATCTGGGACATCCGACTTCCGCTGAAGATCAGGATCTTCCTGTGGCAATGGATCCGTGGACGTCTCCCCTCTGGGGTTGAAGTCCTCAAGCGTAATGGCCCGGGTGATGGGATGTGCCCCATCTGTGGCAGGATTGAGGATGCTAACCACATCTTTTTCTCGTGCTACTCTGCCCAGTTCCTCTGGGCCTGATTCCGCGAAACGGTTGGTGGACAGCGGTGTAATACCAACTTCCCCGACCTACTTGCCGAGCTTAACGCCTCCCCTTCTCGCTACCGCCATATTAGATGGCTGTGCATTGGGGTTCTTGCCTGGATGCTTTGGAACATTCGCAATAAGCTTGTTATTCAGAAGGTTCCCCTCCGACGTGCGACTGACGCAATCTTCAAACTGTGTGGTTACCTGCAGCTTTGGCGGCCGCTTAGCCGCCCACTGGAACGGGACGTCATCACCACCCTGCTCTCCGATCTTCGCTCGATGGCGCTCCGCGTGGCTCCCCCACTGCCGCCTCCTCCTCCTGAGCCTGACTAGACCGACTGGCGGCTTTTGGCGTGTTTGTTTCGGGTTTAGGGCTTGTTGCGCTGTGCCCTCAGCATTGACCCTTTCTTGTACTATTTGTTCCTGTGGACCTCCGTGTGTGTGTGCGTGGTTTGTGTTGGACCTTGTTGGATGCTTGTTGTGCGGTCGCTTTATAATATAAAGCGGGGCGAAGGCCTTTTTCGGTAATACGAGAAATCATTTCATTTTCAAAGCCCGCCAACCAAGTCTATCTCTATTCATGCAGAAGGAGATTTAAAGAGCAGCTTCAGTGGATGAAATACAGAGTGCATCAAAGAAAAAGTATCAGGGTTTTGATGAATGGATTAAATCCTTTTGTGAAACGTTAAGTCTTGTAGACTTGCTTTGTACGGTCCTTTTGTTCTTTTTTGGTTTCTATGTTTAGCTCCTTGGTAATCATGTACAGTGGACTTTTCTTTATACTCAAAATACATAAAATATAATGTACGAAGAAATTTCTACAGTTCCGCCTAAAAAAATGGAGCCAGTTTTCTTGCCGTCGACCCACCCGTAGCTCCCGAGCCGGCGCCAACTCTTTTATGTTTCTGGCAAAGTCTCATAGTCGAGGAGCCGCCTTTGGTTCTCAAATTATTACTTTCGTAACTGTATGTGTTAACAAAGCTATAAATCACTCATATACGAATTAACAAAAAGTTACTGGATTGAAACTGAAAGAGCTACATGTATATTGATCACATATAATTATAGGTTGTCTCTCTTGTTCTTCTTGCTAACGCCAACCAACCTTTAACATGAAACTCTAGCGATAAAACAGACAACACGACAATACCAATGGAATAGAACATTGATGGATCATCTAAACTCTATTCGTCCACCCCTTGAGCAAGTTGGATGTGCTACTTCATGGCATTCTTCTTCTTATAAATGACCTCCTGAATTATAGACCCAAGACAATCAATCCACATTGGTTTGGGCACGAACGAATCAGCCCCAGCACTCATGAACTCCTCCATGGCACGATCATCAGCTGACACCCGAACAATCAATCCTTGTGTAGCACAATCAATATCCATTATTTTGCACCCTAGACATGTAGCAGAATTTTGTTATTGTTTTTGTTGTTGCTGTTATTATGTGCATATACATGGATGCCAACAACAGCAACAACATAAACAACAACAAAATCGTGCAACATCATCAAACTGTACTTGTTTCACAATAGACATGTATGAAACCTATTAATGATCAATCTCTTGTCTGTAAAGAATGTACACAGAAAAGAAAGTACTACAAGTCGGATGAGAAAAGAAGACAGAAAAACAAATGAAGGAATAGGGACCTTAAGACCAGATTTAGAGCTTATTATGGAGGAACAGGGAACGATCGAGCTCCAGCATCAATTGTTGATACTTTTTGCATGACAAAAATAAAAGAGATCTACTGTGCTATACATGTATGATTTCACATGTTCTTTGAAGTAACATGTACCATCCAAGCCAAATATATGCACGGAGATTGCAATTCCCAAGAAGAATCAAAACAAAAATCATAAAATGAATTATCTTCTTATAAAAAATAAAAAATGATGAACACAAGCAAAGGAAATGTGGCACATTGAATGAATAAAAAACAGAGGTTCATTGTGCTGTGCTAAAGATGGATAAATTGCCATGTTTTTCTTTGCAATATATAGCACCCAAAATATGAGGCTAGATAGCAACCACACATACAAAAAAGAAACGAAAAAAAACATAGGGAAGCAAAGAAACAATGCCAATGGCAACATGTATACATGGCACCATATACAAATGGATGTCAACAATAATAACATAAAATGTATTTTGCTACATAGATCAAAATGTACTCGGTTTCATCGTACACATGCTTGTATAGCACTTAATCAGAAAGCATGGACACAGAAACAACGACTTGTCGGGAGAGATTAAGGCAGAAAAGCAAAGGAAGGAATTGAGGCCTTGAGGCTAGCTAGCGCTTATCGTGGAATAGGAGGAGAGATGGAGCTCTTGCAGCTTGAGACTCTGTTGTTGGTGTGCCTTGTACCACCGTATGCCCAGGTATTTATAGGAGGGCAAGGGACGAAAGGCCTCATAGCCAGCCATCCTCTCCACCTTCCGTTCAAAATCACATCAAAACGCTCTGTCCCGCTCTCTCCCAAAATAAAAATCAAAATTTAATACTGGATTCGTATCTTTTGGGATTAATGAGCAATATCTCCTGAAATGCAGTGTATATACGCACTGGCCGTTGTTTACATGCAAATACTAGACCCACCTTCCCGCAAAAAAAAAAATACTAGACCCACCGTTTTTTTGGTGTCAAATGTTACTGCATCACAGAAGATCACGCCTCTATATTTGTCTGAGCGGCTGGCAATTAATCTGGAAATCACCTCATATATTGTGGCAATTACTTAGTTATGGCAGGGAACCCATTCCAGATCGATAACGGAAAGAGCCGGGGAATTCCCCAGATCAGTTTTTTTTTCCTTCCATCACTAATTGGGTACCGTATGTGTGCATGGGCCCAATATATCAATCCAGCTGGCTGAAAGTGAACCAAATACAAGAGCAATTAGACCAAATTATATATGTACTGCGACTGAGGGTTCAAACAAGAACTAGTTTGATCCAAGAATAAGTCTAATTTTATTGATGCATAAAGAAAAATTAAGTTGCATTTCACACAAAAAATGAATATAAACCGCTAAAAATGAAAATTCAAAACTGAAATGATTGTTTTGTTGTGAGAGTTCCAGTCCCTAGTATATGGGTCAACGTGTAAGTTTTAAAAACAGCATTACAATATTATTATTTTGAAAAAGGGTGGGTTTTATCGGCTCAAAATAGAGTATCAAGAAGATACATAACACAAAGATCACACACCCGGCCTCTGCATAACTAGGATGCACACAACCAACACCAACTCACACACACGATAAAACATGCGGCAACTAGCAAACTCATATAAGACCAAAGCTATGTGTAGGCGAGAAAAAAAAAAGAAAAAAGCCCCAAAGCGATAAGATCCATGATCGTCAAACTACAACAATGAACATATCCACACCAACCATCTCATGGCATCACATGGACGACGAGGTTTTTCAACAGCAACACTTTCGGGAAGGGTGCGACACTCAAGTGCCGCGGTCACCGGATCCAACCACCAAGGCTAAGATCTAGGTTTTCACCCTGAAGAGTAGTCTAAGCATATCCAAGCAATGTCTTGAACAAGGTAACGACATAAGAAAGCATCGTCATTGTCAGGTATCACCACTCGGGTGTGACCTACGCTTTTCGCCCTGGAGCTGAAGACCGGGTGCTCAAATAGCACCACCTTTGATGTCACTCATGTGTTGTCGCCACCACTTTTCCATGAACCTAGCAGCAACATGCGATGTGACGCCGCCACTGCACACCATCCCTCTGTGTCAAGACATTGTCCATAATTTTTATCTCACCGAAGTCAACAATGGGATCAGGAGAGATGAACCCTCCCAGAGACATTTCGATGACCATCACCGCACTAGTAGAAAAGGGGGCAATGACCCAGGCCTGCTGAGCCCATTAGTCCCGGTTCTTCCACGAACCGGGACCGATGGAGGTATTTGTCCCGGTTCATGAGCGCAGGGCGCCGGCCGGGCCACGTGGGCCATTGGTCCCGGTTCGTCTGGCCCTTTTGGTCCCGGTTGGTGGGACGAACCGGGACCAATGGGCCTCGCTCCTGGCCAACACCATTGGTCCCGGTTGGTGGCTTGAACCGGGACCAAAGGCTGCCCTTTAGTCCCGGTTCATGCCACCAACCGGGACCAATGATGTTCCTATATATACCCCCCGCGTAAGAGCAGAGCACACTGCTTTGTTTTTTGTCTTAGCCGAGGGGAGAGGGCTTGGTGGTGCTCTAGCTCACCTTCTATGCACACAAGGTGTTCGATGGAATGCCCGAGCCATTCTACTTAAGCTTTCTCCTCTCCAAGCTCAACCTCCAAGCTCCATTTTCCTCAATATTTGTCTAGGTTTAGCGGTCCGTCACGCTTCGTCCCCATCTTCACCGCCGTTCATCACCCGCGCCGATCTCATCGCCGGCACCACCGTGGTGAGCCTCTTGTTCTTATCTTCTTTCTTAAAGGAAAATATTCATACTTGTATGTTTAGATAGATACTTGTATTATTTTCTTACTTTTATTATTGCATCTTATATAGTGCGATGGTTTTGGTATCCGCCCCCGTCGGCCCTCGTCCTGTCTATGATTCGGATGTGGTATATATTATCTTTTCATAACTATTGGTTCATTTATTGTTTATGAAAATTATGCCGACCAACGTGACATAGATTTTATTTATCAAGGAGGTTGTTGAACCGGAAATTCCAACCGACCCTATTGTCGAGAGGTTAAATTTAGTTGAAGAAGAAAACAATTTCTTGAAGGAAAAAATAAAAAAACTTGAGGAGGAGAAGATGATATTGGAGTTGCATGTTGCGGATGTGTCGATGATCACAAGATCAAGATGGATGCAATGCGCTTGAAGATTAGAAAGATTAGAAAATATGCCATTCATACCGAGGCTTGGTATCATTATGCCGTTGGATCAGTTGTTACCTTTGTTGCGATTATGATCGCATTTGTTTTCGCATTGAAATGTTTTACATAGTTTCAATGTATGGTTTAATTAATTTAGATGCTCTGCAGAGCTTTATGTTGTTAGATGAGAACTATGTATGTACTTTGGTTTTTATGTGATGATGAACTTCTATTAATTTGGTCACTTATTTATCTATTCATGATGTTCTGTAATGATTTTTGACACACTTAATTATATATAATGCACGCAGATGAACCGCAATGGATGTACGGTGATGACACACCTCCGAGTACACTAAGGGCGTGCATGATTTTCTCGAAGTGGCTGAGGCAAACAAGCAAAATGGTTTTATGTGTTGTCCATGCCCTATATGTGGGAATACGAAGTCTTACTCTGACCAGAAAATCCTTCACACCCACCTACTTTACAAGGGTTTCATGCCACACTATAATGTTTGGACGAGGCACGGAGAAATAGGGGTTATTATGGAAGACGGCGAAGAAGAAGAGTACAATGAAAACTATGTGCCCCCTGAATACGGTGATGCTACTGAACATCAAGAGGAACCAGACGATGTGCACGATGGTGCTGCAATGGGCGAAGCTGCTGAAGATCAAGAGGAACCAGACGATGTGCTCGATGATGATGGTCTCCGCCGGGTCATTGTCGATTCAAGGACGCAATGCGAAAGTCAAAAGGAGAAGCTAAAGTTCGATCGCATGTTAGAGGATCACAAAAAAGGGTTGTACCCCAATTGCGAAGATGGAAACACAAAGCTCGGTACCATACTGGAATTGCTGCAGTGGAAGGCAGAGAATGCTGTGCCTGATAAAGGATTTGAGAAGCTACTGAAAATAATGAAGAAGAAGCTTCCAAAGGATAACGAATTGCCCAACAGTACATACGCAGCAAAGAAGGTCGTATGCCCTCTATGATTGGAGGTGGAGAAGATACATGCATGCCCTAATGACTGCATCCTCTACCGCAGTGCATACAAGGAGCTGAACGCATGCCCGGTATGCGGTGCATTGCGGTATAAGATCAGACGATATGACCCTGGTGATGTTGACGGCGAGCCTCCCAGGAAGAGGGTTCCTGCGAAGGTGATGTGGTATGCTCCTATAATACCACGGTTGAAACGTCTTTTTAGAAACGGAGAGCATGCCAAGTTGATGCGATGGCATAGTGAGGACCGTAAGAAAGACGGGAAATTGAGAGCACCCGCTGACGGGTCGCAGTGGAGAAAAATCGAGAGAAAGTACTGGGATGAGTTTGCAAAGGACCCAAGGAACGTATGGTTTGCTTTAAGCGTGGATGGCATTAATCCTTTCGGGGAGCAGAGCCGCAATCACAACACCTGGCCCGTGACTCTATGTATGTATAACCTTCCTCCTTGGATGTGCATGAAGCGGAAGTTCATTATGATGCCAGTTCTCATCCAAGGCCCTAAGCAACCCGGCAGCGACATTGATGTGTACCTAAGGCCATTAGTTGAAGAACTTTTACAGCTGTGGAATGGAAACGGTGTACGTCGTGGGATGAGCACAAAAGGAGGAATTGACCTAAAGGCGTTGTTGTTCGTGACCATCAACGATTGGCCCGCTCTCAAGAACCTTCGGAGACAGACAAACAAGGGATACCACGCATGCACGCACTGTTTACTTGACACCGATAGTATATACCGGAAGCTGCAGGGAAGAATGTGTACCGGCCATCGCCGATTTCTTCCGACCAAACATCAATGTAGAAAGAAGGCAAGCATTTCAAAGCGCGAGGCAGATCACGGAAGAAGCCCGCCATGCGCATCGGTGATCACGTATTTGCTATGGTCAATGATTTACACGTAATCTTTGGAAAGGGTCCCGCGGACTAGCTGTTCGAATGACGCTGAGAATCACGCACCCATGTGGAAGAAGAAATCTATATTTTGGGACCTACCCTACTGGAAAGACCTAGAGGTCCGCTCTTCGATCGACGTGATGCACGTGACGAAGAACCTTTGCGTGAACCTGCTAGGCTTCTTGGGCGTGTATGGGAAGACAAAAGATACACCTGATGCACGGGAGGACCTGCAACGCTTGCACGAAAAAGAGGGCATGCCTCCGAAGCAGTATGAAGGTCCTGCCAGCTACGTATGAAATCTTCTTTGAATGCCTGCTCAGTATGAAGGTCTCGACTGGCTTCTCGTCGAATATAAAGGGAATAATAAATATCCCAGAGACAAAGTTCCAGAACCTAAAGTCTCATGACTTCCACGTGATTATGACGCAACTGCTTCCGATTGCATTGAGGGGGCTTCTACCGGAAAACGTCCGATTAGCCATTGTGAAGCTATGTGCATTCCTCAATGCAATATCTCAGAAGGTGATCGATCCAGAGATCGTACCAACGCTAAGGAGTGATGTGGCGCAATGTCTTGTCAGTTTCGAGCTGGTGTTCCCACCATCCTTCTTCAATATCATGACGCACGTCCTAGTTCATCTAGTCGACGAGATTGTCATTCTGGGCCCGTATTTCTACACAATATGTTCCCCTTTGAGAGGTTCATGGGAGTCCTAAAGAAATATGTCCAGAATCGCTAGGCCAGAAGGAAGCATCTCCATGGGCCATCAAACAGAGGATGTCATCGGGTTTTGTGTTGACTTCATTCCTGGCCTTAAGAAGATAGGTCTCCCTAAATAGCGGTATGAGGGGAGACTGATTGGAAAAGGCACGCTTGGAAGGGACTCAATAATATGCAGGGACGGATATTCTTGGTCTCAAGCACACTACACAGTTCTACAGAACTCGACCTTGGTGACCCCGTATGTCGATGAACACAAGAACAGTCTGGGCTCCAAACACCCGGAGCAGTGCGACGACTGGATTACATGTGAACACATCAGGACTTTCAGCAGTTGTTTGGAAACACGTCTCAGAGGTGACAGCATTGTTTGTGATGAGATGTACTTGTTGTCCAGGGGACCATCTTTGACTGTAATGATTTGGAAAGGATACGAGATAAATGGGAATACATTTTACACGATTGACCAAGATCAAAAGAGCACCAACCAAAATAGCGGTGTCCGCTTTGATGCAGCAACCGACAGGGGAAAGGACACATATTATGGTTACATAGTGGACATATGGGAACTCGACTACGGAGTAGATTTTAAGGTCCCTTTGTTTAAGTGCAAATGGGTCAATCTGTCAGGAGGCGGGGTACAAGTAGACCCAAAGTACGGAATGACAACAGTGGATCTGAAAAATCTTGGGTACACTGACAAACCATTCGTCCTAGCCAATGATGTGGCAGAGGTTATCTATGTGAAGGACATGTCTACCAGACCGAGGAAAAGAAAATATAAGGAAGCGAATACATCATACGATGAGCCAAAGCGCCACATAGTTCTTTCAGGAAAAAGGGACATCCTGGGAGTGGAGGGCAAGACAGACATATCTGAAGAGTATGAAAAGTTTCATGAAATTCCTCCCTTCAAAGTCAAGGCTGACCCAAGCATCCTGATAAACGATGAAGATTATCCATGGTTACGGCGCAATAAGCAAATGACACAAGTGAAGAAAAAGTGAAGACTTTCTCCCGCAACTATTATGATGATACCATGCCAACTTTGTAACAGACGAGTATGATACCATTGTCCGTTTTGTACATGCACATGCTATGCCAACTTTTTCAGAGTTCATTTGAAAACTATGAATTTAGGTCGAATTTTCTCTATAGGTGCATCTATGTTCATATATTAGTCCCTGGCCCATGCGGCTCGCCCCTGGCCCATGACCATTAGTCCCGGTTTGTGCCACAAACCGGGACTAAAGGGTTGGTCCTCGTTGCGCTCAGAGTTTAGTCCCACCTCGCCAACCGAAGGGCGCTCACACCGGTTTATAAGCCCGTCCCTCTCTGCCTTGTTGAGCTCCTCTCAAAGTGAAAATAGATGCCCCTATACAGGGAATTTGACCTAAATTCATAGTGAATTTCTCTGAAATTCATAGAATTTGATTATGAATTTAGGTTTAATTTTCTCTATAGGTGCATCTATGTTCATTTTTTTAGTAAAGTTAATCACAAATTTGTGATTCACACAAATTTCAAAGAATTCAAATTTTAACTATTCAAATCTGAAAACTAATGGCACAAACAGAAAGTTTATATTTTTTCTAAAACTAATGGCACTAACAGGAAGTTTATAATTTTGCTGACCTAAAAGCAAAAAGAATTAAAAATAAAGCAAAAAACCAAAAGAAAATAAATAATGCAGAAAACAAAACAAAAAAACAGAATCGGATACGCACTGGGTGGAGGAGCTCGACTCCGTACTCTGGGGGTTACGGACCACGCCAAATTGCACCACCGGATACACACCATTTTTTATGGTGTACGGCGCGGAAGCAGTATTACCTTGCGACATAATACATGATTCGCCACGCGTACGCATGTACGAAGAGAAGGAAGCCGAGTTAGATCGGCAGGATAATTTGGATGCCCTGGAGGAGGAGCGCGATGTCGCAAAAGCCCGTTCCGCATTCTATCAGCAGCAGGCTCGACGATACCAAAGCAGAGAAGTGCGGGCCAAAACTTACAATATTGGCGAGCTCGTTCTACGACTACCAGAGAATAAGAAGGACAAACTCAAACCCAAGTGGGAGGGTCCCTTCGTCATTGACAAAGTTCTCACCGGAGGAGCGTACCGCTTACGTAATGCATCCGATAACAGACTCGAGCCGAACCCATGGAACACGGCAAGACTACGGAGATTCTACGCCTAGCGCCGAACACAGTGTTCGTCTCCTAACCCCTCCCTTTTAATTATGCCCCATCCTATTTCCCTTTCTCGACCTTTTTTTTTCTTGTCACACAAAGTATTTGATATAGTGCAGATTTCCGGATCACTCCGGCCGCACTAAGTGTGTAAGCAATACCTGGGGCTTCCTATACGGAAGCTAAAAATGATTACTCACATGGCTTTCTGCCTGTCGGATATGCATTCTTTTTCCATATGTGCCTTTTCTTCACCATTATATGCATTGATATGACTTAAGATGTCGTCAAGCTGGGTTGCCTCGCTCTTGTGTTTATGCCCTAGGTTCCCGTTAATTCGGCTAGGGCATAAGGGGAGCACCTCTGCAATTGTTACTGCCGGTTCAGCCGGATGTGTACCTCAGACTGAGTAAAGCCGAAAGCTAGCTTCCTTAAGAGAATATTCGGTCGGTGAACAAAAGATGTATTCGTTTATCATAACATAAATCCCCAGAATTCTTGTATCCTGCGCCATCGTTCGCAGTCCGGACATGTGCATCGTCGCATGCGTACCCAGGGAAAGGAACCCCTAACGGAACTATTCTCTCTGGAAGATGTTTCTTACTATCCATGTAATATAACATAACTAGTTGGGTACTTGTCTGTTCAAGCACTTATGACCCCTATGCCTTGTTTCCACGCATACCCCGGTTTTGTATAGCTGAGCGGGTATTCGGACACACCCCGGACTATAGGATCCGGGGGCTGAAGCGAAAAGGTCCGTCATGACAAATGATTTTAATCCGGCTAGGGGCTAGTCATGCCCATTAAATCACATAGTCATTTGGACTGATTTCATTCCTCTTCTATACCGTCCAACATGCTATCTAGTTTACAATCCTGTTGAGAATACTTAGCGGCTAACGCTACCTGGTCATACACCAGACTAACGGGAATTTCTTGCCCATCGGGCCCCGCCGGTCCCACTTCGGCCATATGGTTCGGGTCGAGCTTGGTGTAGCGCGTCATCACCATTGCCCAGGCTTCTCTTGCTCCTTGCCGGCATGCTGATATCTTCCATAGACGGAAGCGCCACCGGGCTCCTTGAAGCAGGTCCGCAAGTTCCCCCATGCCATTCGGCAGAAGGCTTGATGGCCACAAAGCCTGAGCAACACCCTGCATCACTTGCCGAGCTCGCTCGTGCAGTTGCGAAAGATCTTGCAGTAAATCATTTGCAGATGAGGGCATCTCCTCTTCAGGGCGACCCGTTAACATACCTGCAAGCAAAATTCTTTCAATATACTTCCACGCTGAACTGTACAACAGTTCGTCTAGGCACTTACTGTAAATGCCGCGTCGAAATCTCTTGTTCTCCTTCATGGAGTCCGCCAGCTGAGCACGGAGATCTTTTAACTCCACGTCCAGCTGGACTTTGGCGTCTAGAAGATCGTTCTTCTCCCGCCTAACTCGCGTAAGAATGCGCTCGCCAGCCTCCAGCTGCTTTTTGATATGCGATGCGTCCTCTCCTCGCCCTCGGACTCACCCCGGATTGTCTGCAGAATTTTCTGTTAGACTTGTCACATCAGCCATATACTAACGGGTGCATCTTCGTGCAATTGTGACAATTGTTACCAGGTAAGGGCTTTTGGGGCTCCTCTAATTTGGCAACTGCGGCCCTCAGTTCGGCCTTGCATCCCTCCAGCTCCCGAGACAATTGCTCGTTCTTCTCTACAAGGACATGTGCATAAATTGATCCTTAAAACAGTTGTTTCAACCGTTTCAAGTCTCAGGGGCTACTGCTACACCTGCTTAACAAAGTTTCTTACCCGTATGCTTACGTATAAAATAAAATTGGTGCTGAATCAAGGTGTGGCGGTCGCCACACCTTGACGACTGGGCTCCTCTACCAGTGCATCCTCCTTCTTCGTCGTGATGTCATCGAACTTTTGTGTCATCTTGGTCATTGTCTCTTCTCACTTCTCCTTCTCCTCCTCCCACTTCCTCCCCTGAAACCATCTCCCGGCCTTCTTGGCTGTCTCAAGCCCTCGTTTTGCTGGGTCAGCTGGATCACCGTCTTCGTCTTCATTGGCGATGCCGGTAGTCTTGACGGGATTGGCAATGGATAGGAGCCATTGTGGTTTGCATTCAACTACCCAACAATGCATGAAGATGAAGTGCTTCTTCTCCATCTTCAAGAACAATGTGCATGCACAATATGGGTAGCAAAAAAAGACCTGTTCAACTAGTTGCATATCCGGCAAAATGACCAACATGTAGAGCATATCCGTCCAAATGACCAACATATATAATAGTTTACTTGCGAGGTGATTTACGCACCACTTAGCCATCGGCCATAAAGTTGTTTCAAATGGCCGCAATACTTTTTGACAGCCTCTTGAACGGTGTGCCATCGATGGTTCAGCGACTTCGGACCACGATCCCGGATCACTTCTGTGCGACAAGGATCAAAGTGATTGTGCTCATGGAACCAAGCATGAACATCCGCCCAAAAGGTTGTGCCCTTTTGGTCCGTGCCATGAAACAAATCAAGCTAATGGTCAACCAAGCATCACACAACAATTCGTCCTCCCTTAAGTTGAAACTTTATTCCCTACCCGTCTTCTCTGTTGGGTCGGCACCGGCCAGCCAATCATCCTGCTCAAGGTCCGGATGCTCGGTGTACGAGTCCGGTTGTTTGGTGTACTTGCTAGATTGCTCATAGTATGTGCATGTGCTAGTCTCCGGCTAGGAGTCATCCACTTGTCAGTCCTCGAAGCTGCCTTCGTTGTGGATCATGTCCAACATCTCCCCATCGTCAGCCACCACCGCACCGCTTCAATGTTGTGCCTTCCAGACGGCATGCTGCAGACCCGTCGCATCCGCTTTGGACCTGCATGAATGCAGCACCCAGCGTGGCGGCACTATCGAGAGGATGCGTGTGAGAGGATTTTAGGTGGGACCACGTTGTCGGACGCATACATGGCACGAGTCCGGACGCTCGCAAACCTCCCTAAGTTTGGTGCCGGTTTCCGGGAATTCAAACATGCGTACGCATCCGTGAAGGTATGCGGTGCCACATTGGATGGCAAAAATGGTCCGGACACGTTGATCTGAAGTTTGCGGGTATTTTGAGGCATGCCCTTGGAGATGCCCTTAGGTACACCGGCATGTCCACAATTTTATTTTCCTGAACCTAGATATGCTTGTCCTTGTCAAACACCAAGTCATGTTCGAAGTTGACTCAAGGATGAAACCAACATTTTCCAACTGGAAATTAACATGAAAATAAGTGTCAAACAACCAGAGTCGATCGAATCGTCCAAATTGAAATCGACGTTGAATCAGCAATGTAGATATACAATTCAGATAGCATATCTTGGTCTACACTGGCTATAAAAGCCGGCTGGAACTGGCCGGTTCCCATGGCTCTGGCAACTGCAAGGGGCCATGTCCTCTGCCCAGATTATCATATGCCAGGTGCTGATGATTTTATACCTTTGCAGCATTCTACCAAGGATAAACAAATGTCCTTTGACTTTAAAAAATTAAGGCGAAAATATGTTCAGTTTATGTAACTGACATTTTGATTACGTACATATAGTATTCTCTGATCATATCTTCATCATGTCTAGGTCCTTCCGCGATGAACTTCCACCTCTAAAATACCTCCGAACAATTACTTGCCCCTGTGGTCTCTCTCAGAAAGTGTGATACATCACAGCGCCTTCAATTGACACATCCTCTCCCTGTTGCATGTGCCGTAAACAAAGGCATGATCAGGAAAGCTACAGGAAACCACGCAGCATTACAAAGGTTATGCCGTGTTAACCTTTTCTTTCCAATAGAACATGCCATACTTCCTGCGACACGATCCAGAAGCTCTAAGGAATGTCCAGATCAATCTATGAACCAAAGTCGAAATTTATAACGTTACCTACAAAAACAGAGCCACGCTTGAGCATTTCTGTCCTGCTAGTAAGCACGAGTGCATGACGACACTTGTGTTTCAAAACTTATCTAGCAGACACAAATATACTATAAAATGAGTTTTATTGCAAAATCAAAGGCGCTATGCTAGGGAAATATTGAATGAATAGAGCGTACAATTCTGAAACTTCGGTAACAAATCTGGAATTCTAGATCAAGATCATGTGCATGGCATTGTACACACTCTAGTGCATGCACTTGTGTGCAATAGTGCGGCCTACATCAAGAAGCGTGTGTTGTTGCAAGATAATATTATGCACACAAAGTATACACAGCAGGAATTAACATCCTTTGGTATGACCTTAGGCTTAAATGACACATCAGCTGCATGGATAAGTGAATCGAATGGTTGTCATGATCACTCCTGCATCATGCTTCACCCCAGCAGTGTTTAGTTTTCTTAATTCAGGAATTGCACTTTACAAATGATACATATCTGAACTTCATTAGAGTAATATACTAAAATTTGCTATCAATATGGGGGATCCGTTTCGTTATTCAGATAACAAAATAGCCATGGCAAAGGAAGAACTAAGTGTACTGTGATACTATCTTAATACAGAAGTATCAAACCAAAGGTTGGATCTGCAACAAAGAAAATAGTTCGGTCATCAACTTGCCAAAAATCCTTGATAGTCAATCCTATTCCTATAAGAAAGAGCATTAATCAATTTATATGTGCTACGACACATGTGCACAATCATGAGAGTGCGAACCAATGTCTCCTATTAGCTATAAGAGAGAAGAATAAAAGATTATATGATAATAGCTTGATAAAAGATTATATGCTTATATATGTCATGTTGGACAATGATAATCGCAAGTACAAGCTCTACATTGGTTTTGAGAGTAAATAATTGCCACATAAGACGAGAATAATCCTACTCCATATTACACAAGGTTTCTGTACATCAAGCAAACATGCAGATTGTTGAATAAAAAGAATCACCACAGATTCAAAAATTAATCTGCATAAGTCCGGCAAACTCGGGACATCAGCATTCATGATCCAATTGAATACATACTCAGCTGCTCTCGTCGGCCAGACTTGTATTCCCCATGGTCAAAAGGTGCTATCTTAGGATCAAGTCCGTGGCTTCTATAATGATTTTAACCATTAAATTTGTCACAGTACGTGAGAAACTGGAAAGAATTGTGTACTGGACATAAATTGCATACAGTATGTGGCCAGTCAAGAAAATTTTACTAGCTATAGCGATATTCATCGTCAGCAATATTTGACCACAGAAATGCCATCCTTGCATGTATCTATGCACATATATGAACTGAAGAAAATAATAAAATAAAATACAATGCGACTCGTATGAATGTGAAAAAGACGAAGAAAAAGTCTCCTGGTGTATCCGGATAATTTTGTGTGAGAACTCTCAACTTATACCCAGTGACATTCAGCGGCAGATTTGTCAGCTTAATTAAAGCACACTTGAATGTCATTCATTTCTGGATATAATCATGCTTATCCGCTGGGCGGTTTGGAATACGAGAAATAATACCATATGGTGAGCTGGCCCGACATCTGCAAACCCAAAGACCAGGGTGGCCTTGGGATCTTGTCATCCCGACGCATGAACATTGCCCTCCTGACCCGATGGCTGTGGCATATTGCCAATGGGGAGGGAGGCCTCTGGCTCACCATCATCCGTAATAAGTACCTCCGTGGCCAACCTCTTGCCTTTTGCCAACGTACGGGTGGATCCCAGTTCTGGCAGTCCGTGATCCAGCTTCTGCCTGTTCTACGCATCAACACATCCATCTCGGTTGGCTCCGGGGCCTCGACCTTGTTCTGGTTCGACTGCTGGCTAGGGAACTCCCCCTGGCTGCGCGATTCCCAGATCTATTTGCCATTGTGGTTGACCCTCGGGTCTCTATCGAGACGGCCCTTATTGACTTAGGGTGTCTCGCCTTCCGGCGCCCCTTTGGCCCCATCGAGGTGGCCGCCTGGGACTCCCTCCTCCAAGACATAGCACTCCGATGAACGTCGTGGAGGACCGGGATTTTCTTTCCTGGCGCCTCGAGCCCTCTGGCCGTTTCTCCACGAAGTCCCTGTACGGCGCCATTGCTCCCTCGACGGCCCCGGAACCGTTTAGCCTGATCTGGGACATCCGACTTCCGCTGAAGATCAGAATCTTCCTGTGGCAATGGATCCGTGGACGTCTCCCCTCTGGGGTTGAAGTCCTCAAGCGTAATGGCCCGGGTGATGGGATGTGCCCCATCTGTGGCACGATTGAGGATGCTAACCACATCTTTTTCTCGTGCTACTCTGCCCAGTTCCTCTGGGCCTGCTTCCGCGAAACGGTTGGTGGACAGCGGTGTAATATCAACTTCCCCGACCTGCTTGACGAGCTTAACGCCTTCCCTACTCGCTACCGCCATATTAGATGGCTGTGCATTGGGGTTCTCGCTTGGATGCTTTGGAACATTCGCAATAAGCTTGTTATTCAGAAGGTTCCCCTCCGACGTGCGACTCATGCAATCTTCAAACTGTGTGGTTACCTGCAGCTTTGGCGGCCGCTTAGCCGCCCACAGGAACGGGACGTCATCACCACCCTGCTCTCCGATCTTCGCTCGATGGCGCTCCGCGTGGCTCCCCCACTGTCGCCTCCTCCTCCTGAGCCTGACTAGACCGACTGGCGGCTTTTGGCGTGTGTGTTTCGGGTTTAGGGCTTGTTGTGCTGTGCCCTCAGCATTGACCCTTTCTTGTACTATTTGTTCCTGTGGACCTCCGTGTGTGTGTGTGTGCGTGGTTTGTGTTGGACCTTGTTGGATGCTTGTTGTGCGGTGGCTTTATAATATAAAGCGGGGCGAAGGCCTTTTTCGGTAATACGAGAAATCATTTCATTTTCAAAGCCCGCCAACCAAGTCTATCTATATTCATGCAGAAGGAGATTTAAAGAGCAGCTTCAGTGGATGAAATACAGAGTGCATCGAAGAAAAAGTATCAGGATTTTGATGAATGGATTAAATCCTTTTGTAAAACGTTAAGGCTTGTAGACTTGCTTTGTACGGTCCTTTTGTTCTTTTTTGGTTTCTATGTTTAGCTCCTTGGTAATCATGTACAGTGGACTTTTCTTTATACTCAAAATACATAAAATATAATGTACGAAGAAATTTCTACAGTTCTGCCTAAAAAAATGGAGCCAGTTTTCTTGCCGTCGACCCACCCGTAGCTCCCGAGCCGGCGCCAACTCTTTTATGTTTCTGGCAAAGTCTCAGAGTCGAGGAGCCGCCTTTGGTTCTCAAATTATTACTTTCGTAACTGTATATGTTAACAAAGCTATAAATCACTCATATACGAATTCACAAAAAGTTACTGGATTGAAACTGAAAGAGCTACATGTATATTGATCACATATAATCATAGGTTGTCTCTCTTGTTCTTCTTGCTAACGCCAACCAACCTTTAACACGAAACTCTAGCAATAAAACAGACAACACCACAATACCAATGGAATAGAACATTGATCGATCATCTAAACTCTATTCGTCCACCCCTTGAGCAAGTTGGATGTGCTACTTCATGGCATTCTTCTTCTTATAAATGACCTCCTGAATTATAGACCCAAGACAACCAATCCACATTGGTTTGGGCACGAACGAATCAGCCCCAGCACTCATGAACTCCTCCATGGCACGATCATCAGCTGACACCCCAACAATCAATCCTTATGTAGCACAATCAATATCCATTATTTTGCACCCTAGACATGTAGCAGAATTTTGTTATTGTTTTTGTTGTTGTTGTTATTATGTGCATATACATGGATGCCAACAACAGCAACAACATAAACAACAACAAAATCGTGCAACATCATCAAACTGTACTTGTTTCACCATAGACATGTATGAAACCTATTAATGATCAATCTCTTGTCTGTAAAGAATGTACACAGAAAAGAAAGTACTACAAGTCGAATGAGAAAAGAAGACAGAAAAACAAATGAAGGAATAGGGACCTTAAGACCAGATTTAGAGCTTATTATGGAGGAACAGGGGAACGATCGAGCTCCAGCATCAATTGTTGATACTTTTTGCATGACAAATATAAAAGAGATCTACTGTGCTATACATGTATGATTTCACATGTTCTTTGAAGTAACATGTACCATCCAAGCCAAATATATGCACGGAGATTGCAATTCCCAAGAAGAATCAAAACAAAAATCATAAAATGAATTATCTTCTTATAAAAAATAAAAAATGATGAACACAAGCAAAAGAAATGTGGCACATTGAATGAATAAAAAACAGAGGTTCATTGTGCTGTGCTAAACATGGATAAATTGCCATGTTTTTCTTCGCAATATATAGCACCCAAAATATGAGGCTAGATAGCAACCACACATACAAAAAAGAAACGAAAAAAAAACATAGGGAAGCAAAGAAACAATGCCAATGGCAACATGTATACATGGAACCATATACAAATGGATGTCAACAATAATAACATAAAATGTATTTTGCTACATAGATCAAAATGTACTCGGTTTCATCGTACACATGCTTGTATAGCACTTAATCAGAAAGCATGGACACAGAAACAACGACTTGTCGGGAGAGATTAAGGCAGAAAAGCAAAGGAAGGAATTGAGGCCTTGAGGCTAGCTAGCGCTTATCGTGGAATAGGAGGAGAGATGGAGCTCTTGCAGCTTGAGACTCTGTTGTTGGTGTGCCTTGTACCACCGTATGCCCAGGTATTTATAGGAGGGCAAGGGACGAAAGGCCTCATAGCCACCCATCCTCTCCACCTTCCGTTCAAAATCACATCAAAACGCTCTATCCCGCTCTCTCCCAAAATAAAAATCAAAATTTAATACTGGATTCGTATCTTTTGGGATTAATGAGCAATATCTCCTGAAATGCAGTGTATATACGCACTGGCCGTTGTTTACATGCAAATACTAGACCCACCTTCCCACAAAAAAAAAAAAAATACTAGACCCACCGTTTTTTTGGTGTCAAATGTTACTGCATCACAGAAGATCACGCCTCTATATTTGTCTGAGCGGCTGGCAATTAATCTGGAAATCACCTCATATATTGTGGCAATTACTTAGTTATGGCAGGGAACCCATTCCAGATCGATAACAGAAAGAGCGGGGGAATTCCCCAGATCAGTTTTTTTTTTCCTTCTATCACTAATTGGGTACCGTATGTGTGC
Source organism: Aegilops longissima (assembly GCA_021605205.1). Taxonomy (NCBI): domain Eukaryota; kingdom Viridiplantae; phylum Streptophyta; class Magnoliopsida; order Poales; family Poaceae; genus Aegilops; species Aegilops longissima. Next base: position 37,522,773 of record CM038677.1, read on the forward strand.
ATGGGCCCAATATATCAATCCAGCTGGCTGAAAGTGAACCAAATACAAGAGCAATTAGACCAAATTATATATGTACTGCGACTGAGGGTTCAAACAAGAACTAGTTTGATCCAAGAATAAGTCTAATTTTATTGATGCATAAAGAAAAATTAAGTTGCATTTCACACAAAAAATGAATATAAACCGCTACAAATGAAAATTCAAAACTGAAATGATTTTTTTTGTTGTGAGAGTTCCAGTCCCTAGTATATGGGTCAACGTGTAAGTTTTAAAAACAGCATTACAATATTATTATTTTGAAAAAGGGTGGGTTTTATTGGCTCAAAATAAAGTATCAAGAAGATACATAACACAAAGATCACACATCCGGCCTCTGCATAACTAGGATGCACACAACCAACACCAACTCACACACACGATAAAACATGCGGCAACTAGCAAAGTCATATAAGACCAAAGCTATGTGTAGGCGAGAAAAAAAAAGAAAAAAGCCCCAAAGCGATAAGATCCATGATCGGCGAACTACAATAATGAACATATCCACACCAATCATCTCATGACACCACATGAACGACGAGGTTTTTCAACAGCAACGCCTTCGGGAAGGGTGCGACACTCAAGTGTCGCGGTCACCTGATCCAACCGTCAAGGTTAGGATCTAGGTTTTCACCCTGAAGAGCAGTCTAAGCATATCCAAGCAATGTCTTGAACAAGGTAAAGACATAAGAAAGCATCGTCATTGCCAGGTATCAGCACTCGGGTGTGACCTAGGCTTTCGCCCTGGAGCTGAAGACCGGGTGCTCAGATAGCACCACCTTTGACATCACTCATGTGTTGTCGCCACCACTTTTCCATGAACCTAGCAGCAACATGCGATGTGACGCCGCCACTGCACACCATCCCTCTGTGTCAAGACATCGTCCATAATTTGTATCTCACCGAAGTCAACAATGGGATCAGGAGAGATGAACCCTCCCAGAGACATTTCGATGACCATCACCGTAATGGGGCCGTAGGAAATGACGGCAGAACAGTTTACAGTCACCACCATTCGACCGTCCGATCTGAATCACTAGTTCACCACCACCAACCCATGGACGATAGTGCTGCTGGACGGCCACCTTGACATTCCCCACCACTATCAACATTATGGATAGTGGCATAGAAGACCATGTCAATATACCCTATGGAGTGGACGGAAAGCGAAGCTTTAGAATGCGACTCCTTGAAGCCGCACGGGCTGATGTTTCAGGACGCGCATGACCAGGTCCCATCCGATACAGAGGTCTGGGGGTGTCATGCACCCATCCATAGAGAGGTCCAGGACGGCCGGCGGCTGGAAGAGCGATGAGTTGGGCAGGAGAAGACCACTAGGATAGCCACTGTACCATCCTTTTCCCCGTCGGCGCCGCTCCACATGGGCCGTCCTCCACCTCCTGCACCACAACCAGGGGCGGAGCCAGGATTTGAACATGAGGGGGGCGGAACCAAAGCCATGTCTTTTTTTTTAAATCACCTTGTGCTCTGTCTACCATTATGCATAACTTTATTAGTACAATTGTTCTTCTCTAATTTGTGTCTGGACTCTTTGAGAATGTAACATACAAATTTCTTGTTGCATGATATGGTAGGTATACTTTGCATTTTTTTTGGTGCATTTCGAAGACAACGTCATTTATTTGCTATAATGGAGTAGCAACTTCAGCGCTTCAAGAGAACTAATAAGGCAACAACTTCAGCGGTTCGAGAAAAAATACCTTTATTTGTAGATCATGTATATTCATATATGGATGTTCTATTATGTATGGTTGATAAGCATCCTCCAGAATATAAAATCCCCGTGCTTCTTTTTCGTATCATGAGGGAGTTCCCAAATTAGTTGGCTCTTACAGGGTCCCTTTCATCAGTATTTTTACTTGCAATAGATTGTTCTGTGACTTCTACTGATGCCAGAACCCCGTATTGTTATTTTCAATAGGTTGCTCCTCAGATGGATTTACACTTTGGACACCAGTAATGTTGGAGGTTGATGTCGAAGCAATTGGCTTGAAAAAGGAATTTACCCCTTAATTGTTAGTGTCTTCTGTTTCATCGTTGACTACTGTAACAAAAAGGAAACTTGATTAATAGATTAACACACTGTTTTATTATACATAATACCAATTGACCAGACTAAGATTGTACATTTCATAACAGAAATCCTAATAGCTACTAGCATGTGGTGGTACCTTCTTCCTCTATCTGATCTCCCGATGTTTAGCAGTGCTCTGATCTGCATGCAGCTTGCGTTTGAGACCTGCAATGGTAAACAGAGATTTGCCCGAGAGGCGGCCGCCGGCGGCGGTAAAAGACGCCCTAGTCCAGACTCCAGGACACACGTGTACGCACTTACAGATAACTGGGCAAAGCAACAATCATAAAGTCACAACCGTCCATGCCTACATGGGCTATTGGGCTTTGGCTTCCTGTAGTGTAGCTGGTTTTCATTTAGTAGTACTAGTTTAAATGTATATGAGCTAATAATGCAATTAACTCCGGCCAATTAGCAGACGCACAGTATATAGTATACATGCTACAAATCGTTGAGGGGGGCGAGCGATTGGCAGGGGTCTAGCCCTTGCTCGCCCCCCCTTGTCTCCGCCCCTGACCACAACCAGGGTACCCCCACCTCCTTCGGAGATGGGACCCGCCGCCACAGCGGCAGAGGCCTTTGGCAGCGGTGGAAGGGGAGGCCGCAGTGGACGGTTGTAAGCGGCGCTAGAGTTTGGCTCCTCGCATTGCCTGGGGAGCGAAGTCCACGAGCGGTCCTTTTTTTAAGGATCTGACTGGGGTTGGATAGTCCACCATGGCTTTGTAGGTGAATAGCAGTACTACCTCCATTCCTAAATATAAATATTTTTAGATATTCCAATATGGATTACATACGGAGTAAAATGAATGAATCTACATTTTAAATTATGTCTATATACATCCGTATGTAGTCCATATTAAAATCTCTAAAAAGATTTATATTTAGAAATGGAGGGAGTACAATTTTTTCCACACAATTTCCTTAGGAATCTAGTGTGGCCTACCATTGGGTCAAATGGGCTCCACAGGTCGCCTCCGCTGCCTCCTTTTAGGCGGTTATGGTCTTGTCTAGCCAGGAAAGACAGGATCGGCGAAAATATATACTTTAAACAAAATGAACACATACATCATTGTATTTCATAGATAGTACTAATTGAGCACCGAATCCAAGGGTTCCCACTATCCCCCTTTTTTTAGATCTAAAAAATCATCGAGCAAATGTCTTCACGAGAGATGACATTGTTAGACCTACATGTGGTAGTGAGTAATGATCAATGGCAAGACCGAACTCGAAAATAATGACAAGTATGCATAGATCAAGTTGTTGACTACATGACGCCAAGGGTGGTTCCCATACAAGTAGTGCGATATTTCAGCATATAGGTGCAATTCCTTTGAAGGATATGGTTTATCGTGTTGTAGAGGTGCTATATGCTAACTAGCTATTGACAAAAATATCGAGATGAAGGATATATATTATCGCAGAGGAGGGGCTAGAGTTCGGCCGGGGAGGCTATGGTAGCCGTAAATTAGGTTTAGAGAAGAAAATAAGGAGATAGAGATGGGTGGAAAAGAGAAAACATGTTAGATAAGGTATAAAAAAATAGTGGCATGGCAAATCCATAGTGAGGTCGACCAATGTGTAACCTTGGGCTATTGCCAAGGGATATGTTATGCGTGCCTTGCAATTTAGGTTAAGATATTATTCCATAGAGCAATGATGGGCCCAAATAGAGATCCTCAGAATTGCTAGATGTTAAAGTGACCCTATATAATAAGTTTGGGACACTAAATGTGCAAGAACACACGGCAATATTAGTTTTTAAAAATGGGCAGCAAACTACGAAAAACCGGTGAGTAGCATAGAAGTTTAACCTAGTTGAACAACTTACTGAGTTAATAGAAAAACTACTAGTGTATTTGGCTGTAGCCTATGTGATGCAAGAAAGCTATGAGAGTGGTCCTGACTATGTCCTGGCTGACTCTGGCTAGATTATCAGATGCTAGGTGGTGATGATTTTGTATCTTTGCAGCATTCTACCGAGTATAAACGAATGTCCTTTGACTTTAAAATATTAAGGCGAAAATATGTTTAGTTTATGTAACTGACATTTTGATTATGTACATATAGTATCCGCCGGTCTTATCTTCGTCATGTCTAGCCGCGATGAACTTCCAACTCTAAAACACCTCGGAACAATTACTTGCCCCTGTGGGCTCTCTCAGGCAGCGCGATATTGCCATCACAGCGCCTTCAATTGACGCATCCTCTCCCTGTTCCATGTGTCATAAACAAAGGCAAGATCGGGAAAAACTACAGGAAAACCACGCAGCATTACAAAGGATATGCTGTGTTAACCTTTTCTTTCCAATAGAACATGTTTCCATACTTCCCTGCAACACGACTCCAGAAGCTCTGAAGAATGTCTAGATCAATCAATGAACCAATGTTTAAATTTATAATGTTACCTACAAAAACAGAGCCACGCTTGAGCATTTCTGTCCTGCCAGTAAGCACGAGTGCGTGACAGTGACAACACTTGTGTTTCAAAACTTATCTAGCAGAAACAACAAATACTGTAAAATGAGTTTTATTGCAAAATTGAAGGCGCTATGAAGTAACAAATCTGGAATTCTGGATCAGGATCATGTGAATGGCATCGTACACACCCTAGTGCATGCACTTGTGTGCAATAGTGCACCCTATATCAAGAAGTGTGTGTTGTTGCAAGATAACATTATGCAGACAGAAAGTATACACACGAGGAATTAACATCATTGAGTATGCCCTTAGGCTTAAATGACACATCAGCTGCATGGATAAGTTAACTGAATGGTTTTCATGATCATTCCTGCATCATGCTTCACCCCAGCAGTGTTCATTTTTCTTAATTCAGAAATTGCACTTTACAAATGATCCATATCTGAACTTTATTAGAGAAATATGCTAAAATTTGTAATCAATATGGGGGGTCAGTTTCATTATAACAAAATAGTCATGGCAAAGGAAAAACTAAGTGTAGAGTGAATATTATCTTTAAAACATAAGTATCATACTAAAGGTGGGATCTTCAACAAAGACAATATAGTTCGGTCATCGACTTGCCAAATATCCTTGATAGCCAATCCAGTAAAACAGAGCATTAATCCATTTTTATGTGATCCGATACATGTGCAAAATCATGAGAATGCGAACTAATGCCTCATGTTAGCTATAACAGAGAAGAATAAAAGATAATATGATAATAGCTTGATAGAAGATTATATGATGATAGCTTATACATGTCATGTTGGCCAATGATAATCGCAAGTACAAGCTCTACATTGGTTTTGAGAGTAAATAGTTGCCACGTAAGGAGAGAATAATTCTACTCCATATTACACGAAAGTTTATGTACATCAAACAAACATACAGATTGTCGAGTAAAAAAGAAACAACATAGATTCACAAATTAATCTGCATAAGTCCAGCAAACTCAGGACATCAACATTCGTGATCCAATTGAATACATACGCAGCTCCTCTCGTGGGCCAGACTTGTATTCCCCATGATCAAAAGGTGCTATCTTAGGATCAGCAATATATCTAAGTGCGTGACTTCTATAATGATTTTAACCATTAAATTTGTCACAGTATGTGACAAAACTGGAAACAATTGTGTACTGGAAGTAAATTGCATACAGTATGTGGCCAGTCAAGAAAACTTTACTACCTATAGTGATATTCATCATCAGCAATATTTGACCATAGACATACCATCCTTGCATGTATCTATGCACATATGAACTGAAGAAAAATAATAAAATAAAATACAATGCGACTCATACGAATGTGAAAAAGAAGCAAAAGTCCAGGTTTAGGCTGTGTTTGGTTCAGCTTTTTTTACCAACTTCTGCTTTGAAAAGCCAAAAGCTAACCAAAGGGGTAAATGTTCAAAGCAGCTTTTGAGAATCTGTAGCTTCTTCCAAGTGTAAATTTCAAAGCTGGGGGTACCCCAACTTTTCAGCTTCCAGCTTTTTCACGGCAGCTTTTCCACAGCAGCTTTTTCACAGCAGCTTTTTTAGAATCTGCAGCTCAACCAAACACAGGTTGAAAAGGTTGGGGTCATTTTAGAATGTCCAAAAGTAGACCATGTTTAATGGAGGATGTTCGGGTTGGCTAGAAGACTCTTCCTGAGGGTACATTGTTTCTCAACATCCTTCAAATGGCCTAATTTTTCCCACCTCCTTCTATGATTAAATCAAGGCACCATGTCAAGCTGTTTAAGTTTTTGATAATTCTTGCATTTTTTAGAGTTTTCTCGGTGAAAACTGGCTTATAAATGGCCGGACGTGACACAACATGCATATGTTGTGGGAAATTCATTAAAACCTGACATGGATGCCTACCATGGGCATGCCCGCCTACTGGAAAAGGTTGGGGTCATCTCATGCATGTCCAAAAATATTTCATGTTCAACAGAGGGTGTTCAGGTAAGCGAGAAGGGTCCATTTGAGGGCATGTTTTTGCGGCATCCATTAACTCACCCTAAATCTTTCCATGATCTTATATGATCGATTAAACGGACCATGCCAAGTTGTTTTGGTTTTCGACAAATTTGATCTTTTCTGGACATCTCTCGGTTAAAAAAGGCAGCTAACTGATAGGACGTGTCGCAACTTGCATATTTTGTCGAAAATCGTTCAAACCTTGCATGGATCCTTACCACGGGCATGCCCCCTGCCTGCAACCATGTTCAATGGAGGGTGCACCCGGATGGGCATGCCCATGGTAGGCAACCATGCCAGGTTTAACAATTTCCGACACCATATGTAAGTTGCAACATGTTCGACCATTTTATCGGTCTTCTTTTACTAAGAAAACTCCAGAAAATGCAGAACTTGTCGAAAATCAAATCAACTTGGCATGGTGCCCTGAATTGCTCATAAAAGGCCATGGGAAAAATTAGGTCCATTTCTTCTTCTTTTTGCTGGGGAAATTGGGGCCATTTCAAAGATATTGAAAAATAATGTGCTCTCAGAAGAACCATTCTGACCTTGCCGAATAATCTTCGTTAAACATGGTGTTTTTTGGACATCCTTGAAATGACCCCAACTAATAAATACAAAGGGATAAAATTGAAAACCGTAAGTATTTTTTTAAAAGCATTTAATAAAAAATAGAAAAAATAATTTGGAATCATTAGTTTAAAAAGTTAGTTAAAACATGTATTTTGGTATTAAAAAAGAGAAAAGTGAATAATGAAAAAGATAGAAAAGAAAATAGAACGCTTAGGCCTTGGCCTAACTAGGCGACGACATTGCTCTCGTCGGGCGCGTGTGGGCCCGGTCCAAGAGCTCACAGATTTGAAAAAAGTTCATCAATTTTTTTACAAAATATTCATGGATCTGAAAATTTTCAAAAAAAAGTTCACTAAGGAAATTTGCCAAAAGGTTTTCTCGGTTTTGGGAACCTCGGCTTCCCAGCCATTTTTTCCGGCTTTGGGACATTCTCGAAGGTCGTGAACCGTGTTTTTTCTTTTTCTCTTTTTATATTCTCTCTTGTTCATTTTTTGTCTTCTTTGACTTTTCATTTATTCTGTTTATTGTTTCTATTTCTCATAAATTAAAAAATTTCGGAATTCAATTTTTTTTTCATATTCTTCTGGAATTCCAAATTCGTTAATGTTTTTTTTTAAATGTACATGTTTAAAATTTTGTTCTTTTATAAAAAAACTGTTTGTGTTTTGACATTCTGAGCAAGTTTGAAAGGCATGAACATTTTTTTTGAAATTTATGCACAATTTTAAAATACAAATATTAGTCTTTTATGAACAAAACAGGAAAACTAGAAACCGTAACAAAAACCGTGCAAAAAAAAATAAACCAAAGAGTGAAGGTGCTGTTTTTTTTTCTTGGCGTTGTGTCTCTCGAACAAGAAGAAGAAAACAAGGTTACTAAGCATATCAGATGTGCTAGCCCAAATGGTTTGTGCGGTTACACGTAGTGCATGAGGGCTGTAGTTCGAATCCAGCCGACGACATACATTTTTTGATGATTAAAACTAAAAAAGCTAAATGGGCTGAGCCCATGTGGGAGGGCTGTTCGCCGGGTATTATACGAACCTACAACGTATACGTAGAAAAGTGAGTACAATTTGTGAAAAGTCCATACTATCCTTTATACGTTTTGTGAGGGGGGTGTACCGAAGCATTGAGCCGCCTTTGGTAAATTATTACTTTCATAACGGTATGTGTTAACAAAGCTAGAAATCACTCGTATACAAATTAGCAATAGAACGGACAACACGACAATACCGATGGAATAAAACATCGATCGATCAGCTAAACTTTATTCGTCCACCTTGAGCAAGTTGGATGTGATACTTCATGGCATTTCTTCTTCTTGATGACCTCCTGGATTATAGATCCAAGACAATCAATCCGCACGGGTTTGGGCACCAAGGAATCAGCCCCAGCACGCATGAACTCCTCCATGGCATGATCATCAGCTGACACCCCAACAATCAATCCTTGTGTAGCACAATCGATATCCATTATTATGCACCCTAGACATGTAGCAGAATTTTGTTGTTGTTGTTGTTGTTGTTGTTGTTGTTGTTGTTGTTGTTGTTGTTGTTGTTGTTGTTGTTGTTGTTGTTGTTAGGTGCATATACATGGGCTAACAACAGCAACAACTACTACAATAAGAAAACCGTGCTACATCATCAAAATGTATTTGTTTCACCACAGACATGTATGAAACCTCTTAATGATCAATCTCTTATCTGTAAAGAATGTACACAGGACGGAAAGTACTACAAGTCGGATGAGAAAAGAAGGCAGAAAAACAAATGAAGGAATAGGGACATGAAGACCAGATTTAGAGCTTATTATGGAGGAACAGGGGAACGATTGAGCTCAAGCATCAGTTGCTGATACTTTTTGCATGACAAAAATAAAAGAGATCGACTGTGCTATACATGTATAATTTCCCATGTTCTTTGAAGTAACATGTGCAGTAGCATTCAAGCCAAGTATATGCACAGAGAATGGAATTCCCAAGAAGAATTAACACAAAAATCATAACATGAATTATCTTCTAATAAAAAATAAAAAGCAAAAGAAATGTGGCACTTTGAATGAATACAAAAATAGAGGTCGATTGTGCTGTGCTACACAGAGATAAATTGCCATGTTTTTCTTTGCAATGTATAGCACCCAAACTATGAGGCCAGATAGCAACCACACATACAGAAGAAACGCCAAAAAAATATGTAGAGAAGCAAAGAAACAATGCCAATGGCAACATGTATATATGGAACCATACACACATGGATGTCAACAATAATAACATAAAATGTATTTTGCTACATAGATCAAAATGTACTCGTTTCATCGTACACATGCTTGTATAGCACTTAATCAGTCTCATATAGGTAAAGCATGGAAACACGGACACAGAAAATAGTACATGTTGGGAGAGAACAAGACAGAAAACCACAGAAAAGAATAGGGACCTTGAGGCTAGCTAGCGTTTATCTTGGAATAGGAGAAGAAATGGAGCTCTTTCTGCTTGAGACTCTGCTGTTGGTGTGCCTTATATCATCGTATGCCTAGGTATTTATAGGGGCCTAAGGGACGCAAGGCCTCATGGCCAGTCAACCTCTCCACCTTCCGTTCAAAATCACATCAAAAGGTTCTATCCCGCTCTCTCCCACAATAAAAATAAAAATTTAATACTGGATTCGTATCTTTTGTGATTAATGAGCAATATCTCCAGACATGCAGTGTACTGCATATACGAATAGCATCAAAGAAGATCACGCCTCTATATTTGTCTGAGCGGCTGGCAATTAATCTAGAGATCACACCTCATACTCCTATATTGTGGCAATCAGTTAGTTATGGCAGGGAATTTATGTTTTCCAGGAATGGCAGGGAGCTCGTTCCAGATCGATCGCAGTCGCAGGGTGGGCATTGGGTGGTTAATTCGCCAGATCTGATTTCTTATGTTGTCATCTACCATTAATTGGATACCGTATGTGTGCATGGACTCAATATTATCGATTGAGTTAGCTTAATGTGAACGAAATATACACAAATTATACCCATTCACTATATGTACTGCGACTAAGGGCATCTCTATCGGTGGGAGTACATCCGATACTCCAGCTCCCCTCCTCCTCCCGTGCCCCCTCCCCGGCGGGCGACCAGGCGCCCTCCCTCCCCTCGCCGCCCAGCTCCCACCCCTCCTACCGCCGCTGCCGCCGGCTGGCGTGGCCGGGCGTTGCGCGCGTGGCGGCCCTCTTCCTCTCCCTCTCGCGGTTCCCCGGCTCGGGCGGCGGTGCGCCTCGGCGGGCGGTGCTCCGGTGTAGATCGGGCGCAGATTCAGCGGCGGCGCGGCCCTTTGGCGGCGTTGGCGGCTGGCGGCGGGGGTTGGCCAGCGGAGCCCTGCAGGCCCAGATCTGGGCCCTTTTGAGCCCGATCTGGGTCAGGACGGGTTGGTCTGGCCTCCGGCGAGTCTCCTCCGGCTGGGCTGGCGGGATGCAGTCGTTGGGACCGGCGGCTCTGCGCTGCGTTGGCTGCAGCGCAGCAGCAGGAGCTTAGCGGGCCCGATTTGGGCCCGGCTGGGCAGAGGGTCCAGCGTGCTCCCATGTCTGCGTCCGGTCTGCTACGGCTTGTGCCAGTGGAGGTTGTCCCCTCCCACGTGGCTGTGGTGCTCCTGGTCCCTATCGGCGGTGGTCTTGTTTGGTTCAGCCAGCCTCGCAGCGTCTGCGGTGGAGAGACGACGGTGGTGTCCTTGTGACTGTGGTGGAGCCGCCGGTTGGTCCTGGGTTGTGGGTATGAGGGGTAGGGTGAAATCCCTCTCGGGTCCGCCCGGCACCGACGTGCTGACGCCTGCGGGCGTCATCAACCTTCTTGAAGGGCGTCGGGAGTACCTCTCGCCCGCTTCCCTCCGTGTACCGGGAGAAATCCTAGGATTTGTCCGGGCAGCAGCGTCGTCGTCGTCGCAGTCCTTCTTGAAGGTGTTGCTTGGTTCGCGGCGACTCGATGGCATTGGAGCATGGTGGATGTTTCCGGTGGGTGCAGCGGTTACGGGATGCTTCAGCTTTCGTTCATCCGGTGCTGCCGGCATTTCTTTCTCTTGCTTTTCTCTTGTTTTTCTTTTGGGCATGATTGTGTTGTTTGCCCCAACATCGAACTTTTGGCTGTATCGGGTGGTTGCTATATTAATATAGCGCGGCGCAAGCCTTTTTCGGTAAGGTAATCTCTATCGACGTACCTCGGACACTGTAAACGTCAACAGATGCGTCCGGACACGCTCGAGAACAAGGATACGGGAGCCAGCCATCCAACCCTGTGCACCAAATGTATGTTCCAAGACTAGCGTCCTCTATTTGAGGCATGCATATATTGAATCAATAGCATTTTTTGCATACGTAAAATAGTTGCACATATATGCATCAGAACCATAAAGCATTGGATGTTAAAAAGTTTTTATATCCAACCGATCCCAAAAGTTGCCAGTCCAGCTGTCCGTGCAAAAAAAGTCAATTTTTGCGTGGACAGCCAGCTATGTGTGGCAAATTCTTCACTGCAGCCGACTACTCCTCATCGGTGTGCTCCTTCAACTCGGCCGCCATGTGCTTCAACATCCTTGCATGGTAAGCTTACACGATCTTCGCCGCTTAGGATCCAAATCGCCAATCTTCAAGGTCAACATCTTAGCATCATCCGAGTTGGCCACAAGCTCAACCCTCTTCTCTATGAGCTTGATCTTTTTCTCCGTCGCCGCCATGAACTTCTCAAACCTCTTAGCCTTATTTTCCTCATTCATTTCATGGCGCTTGACACATGCATCCTCCTTCTACGCCATGATGTCCTCGAGCTTCTTTGTCATCTTGGTCGTTGTCCCTTCTCACTTCTTCTCCTCCTCCCACTTCCTCCCCTTGAAACCCCCTCTTGACCTTCCCGGCCGGCTCAAGCCCTCCTTTTGTTGGGTCGGTTGGATCACTATCTTCGTCTTCATTAGCGATGACGGCAGTCTTGACGGGATTGGCAATGGATAGGAGTCATTGTGGTGTGCATTCAACTTCAACCAACAATGCATGAAGACGAAGTGCTTCTTCTCCACCTTCAAAAACAATGTGCACGCATGGTATGGCTAGCTGAAAAAAGGCATATTCAACCAGTTGCATATCTAGCCAAATGACCGTGATACTTCTACAGTACGGCGGTGCATACCAAAACCAAGACGGTGCGTCCCCATTCGTCCCCCGCGTCCCCCACGTCGTCCCCAGGGCGGCTCGGGGGAACCCCAGGTACGCCGCCGCTGCTCCCCTCTACAGCACATCCTCCCTCCCGCCGCCGCCGGATGAGTCCGCCGAGCGAAGCCCGCACCGGAGGACGGTGGCGGCAGGGATCCCCGCGCGCTTGGCTGCCTAGGTTGCCGGCGTGAGCCCGTGGTGGTGGGAGTCTCGTCCTCGGCGTCTCCGGCCGGCGTGGCGGCTACCCGGCGCGGCGTCCTCGTCCTCTCGCAAGTGATGGGCTGTCGGCTGCTCGTGGCTGCCTCGACGCGAGGGCGTCCCGAGGTTTCAGATTTGGCCGTGGCGGGCTCGGCCGATCTGCCCCGTTAGCTTCGGCCGGCGATGAGGTTGGTGGTCGTGTGTGGTGATGGTGCCGCCGCCGCGCAAGAGGTGCTTGGGCCAGTGGGTTCGCATGCTGGCGGGGTTGGGTTCCCCCATCCTTGTCCGACAGCATGAGGGTGCGGGGGTAGGGTTGCTCCGAGCGAAAGCCGACGGCGCGGTGTCTACGGATGTCGCTCTCCTCCTGGGGGCCGTTGTGGAGTTCTCCGACCTCCTCCGCTCTCGGGTCACTTTCTTCGGGTGAAAGCCCAGGTCCTGCGGTGCAGGACCAGACGCTGGCGTGATACGTCGCTTCCCCTCCTGAGGGCGTCGTCTTGAAGATCGTGATTCCCTGCATGCTTTCCCAGAGCTGGACTTGCACGACATCGCGGCAGGTGGTCGGCGATGCGCCCAGAGGTGAAGCGGTGTTTCCTCTGCATCGAAACGGCGGATCTCGGCGGCGTGGCGTAGCGAAGACTCGGCGCCCGATGCATGTAGATGGACTCGCGCAGGAGGAGGTGGCTGTCTGGCATCATGGTGGCGTCGATGGGAGAGTGGCCTGACAAGGTAGAAGCCTCAATATCTGCTCTGAAGACGGACCTGTGAAAGATGGCAGCGACGACACATGTGAGTGCGACAGACCGGTTTGTGCCCCAGGCCCGGTATGTTGCTCGGCTGGGGCTTCGACTTTATATGATAGGTTTAAGTGAGTGGTCTGGGTATTTGGCCCAGCTAGCATCTCTTCGTCATATGGATAGGAGTAGTGGCATATGTTGCCAAGATGGCGGATTCAGGCATATTGTTGTAATACTTTGTAAGGTCCTCGAGAATAATCAATAAAGTGGCTGCATGCATCTCCCAGATGCAGAGGCCGGGGGTCATCCTCCTTTCCTAAAAAAAACTGACCAAATGACCAACACGTAAGCATGTGACCAACACAAATAATAATTTACATGCTCGGTGATTTACACACCACTTGACCATCGGCCTTGGAGTTGTTTCAAATGGCCGCAACACTTGTTGACGGCCTCTTAAAAACCAGCTGGAACTGGCTATAAAAACCGGCTGGAACTAGCCGGTTCCCATGGCTGTGGCAACAGCAAGGGGCTATTTCTTCGTCCTGGCTGACTCTGCCCAGATTATTATATGCCAGGTGGTGATGATTTTGTATCTTTGCAGCATTCTAACGAGGATAAAAGAATGTCCTTTAACTTTAAAAGTTTAAGATGAAAATATGTTTAGTTTATGTAACTGACATTTCGATGTACATGTAGTATTCACTGGTCTTATCTTCATCATGTCTTGGTCCTTCCGTGATGAATTTCCACCTCTAAAATACCTCGGAACAATTACTTGCCCCTGTGGGCTCTCTCAGGTAGCGCGATATTGCCATCACAACGCCTTCAATTGACGCATCCTCTCCCTGTTCCATGTGCTATAAACAAAGGCATGATCAGGAAAAGCTACAGGAAAACTACGCAGCATTACGAAGGTTATGCCGTGTTAACCTTTTCTTTCCAATAGAACATGTTTCCATACTTCCCTGCAACACGACTCCAGAAGCTCTGAGGAATGTCTAGATCAATCAATGAACCAATATTGAAATTTATAATGTTACCTACAAAAACAGAGCCACGCTTGAGCATTTCTGTCCTGCCAGTAAGCACGAGTTCGTGACAACACTTGTGTTTCAAAACTTATCTAGTAGATACAAAAATATTGTAAAATGAGTTTTCTTGCAAAACTGAAGGCGCTATGATGTAACAAATCTGGAATTCTGGATCAGGATCAAGTGCATGGCATCGTACACACCCTAGTGCATGCACTTCTGTGCAATAGTGCAGCCTACATCAAGAATCGTGTGTTGTTGCAAGATAATATTATGCAGACACAAAATGTATACACCAAGAGTTAACATCATTGAGTATGCCCTTAGGCTCGACATATCAGCTGCATGGATAAGTGAACCGAATGCTTGTCATGATCATTCCTGCATCATGCTTCACCCCAGCAGTGTTCATTTTTCTAAATTCAGGAATTGCACTTTACAAATGATCCATATCTGAACTTTATAGGACACTTTACAAATGATCCACTTGTTTTGGGACGGAGGAGTATACCTGGCCAAACCTCGGGCCGGGCCGGGCCTAGCCAAGCCCGACACAAAAAATCCAGGCCCGGGCCCGGCCCGGCCCGGCCATCGGGCCTGTGTTTCTGGGCCCGAGCCCGGCCCGAGCACGTAAAAGCCCGTCGGGCTTCGGGCCGGCCCGGCCCAACCTTCAGAAAAATGCAAAAACGATGGGCCTGGGCCCGGCCCGGCCTTCAGGCTCAAAAACTAGGCCCGAGCCCAGCCCGGGGGCAACGTCGGGCCGGGTCGGGTCGGGCTTTTTCGGGCCGGGCTGGCCGGGCCGGGCTTCCCATGGCCAGGTATAGGAGGGAGTAATATACTAAAATTTGCAATCAATATGGGGGATAAGTTTCGTTATTCAGATAACAAAATAGCCATGGCAAAGGAAAAACTAAGTGTAGTGTGAATATTTATCTTTAAAACATTAGTATCATACCGAAGGTGGGATCTGCAACAAAGACAATAGTTCTGTCATCAACTTGCCAAAAATCCTTGATAGCCAATCCTATAACACAGAGCATTAATCAATTTTTATGTGCTACGATACATATGCACAATCATGAGAATGCGAACTAATGCCTCCTGTTAGCTATAACAAAGAAGAATAAAAGATTATATGATAATAGCTTATACTCCCTCCATAAAGAAATATAAGAGCGTTGAGATCACTACAGTAGTGGTCTAAACGCTCTTATATTTCTTTACGGAGGCAGTACATGTCATATGTTGGCCAATGATAATCGCAAGTACAACTCTACATTGGTTTTGAGAGTAAATATTTCCCACATAAGGAGAGAATAATCCTACTGCATATTACACGAGGTTTCTGTACATTAATCAAGAAAACATACAGATTGTCGAGTAAAAAGAATCAGCATAGATTCACAAATTAATCTGCATAAGTCCAGCAAACTCAGGACATCAGCATTCCCGATCCAATTGAATACATATACGCAACTGCCCTCGTGGGCCAGACTTGTATTCCCCATGGTCAAAAGGTGCTATCTTAGGATCAGCAATATATCTAAGTGTGTGACTTCTATAATGATTTTAACCATTAAATTTGTGACAGTATGTGACAAAACTGAAAACAATTGCGTACTGGAAATAATTTCGACAACAAGGCCAGTCAAGAAAATTTTACTAGCTATAGCAATATTCATTGTCAGCAATATTTGACCACAGACATACCATCCTTGCATGTATCTATGCACATATCAACTGAAGAAAAATAATAAATAAAATGGGACTCGTACAAATGCGAAGAAGAAGAAGCAAAAGTCACCTGGTGTGTCCGGATAATTTTGTGCGAGAACTCTCAACTTATAGCCAGTGTCCTTCTCTAGGTCTTCAATCTCTTGACGTAAACGATTTTCCTAAGAACAAATCAAAATAGTCAGCAGTTATTTAACATATGTACTCCAATTATCAACACCAAAAAAAAGAAGGTAGATAGACTAAGACTATCCTCTGAAGATAAGAACTATTTGTAGTTGCACCCTTATGGAAGTCAATACGACATGTTAAAGAAAATTAGGCACAGGGGAACTATCACACAAGGATGAAGAACACTATTCATCCTTGCACCGTTGTGCATACATCCATGTTACTTTTAGCATCACTCTGGTTCTTGCGAACACCAAATTTGCAAGTAATTATGAATCATCAGACAGACAACTCATAGTGCAAGATTTGAGGTCTGAATTTACCTGGCCTGAAGAGAGGAAACCAGCGACGTCAATGACGGTGGTGAACTCCTTGGGGAGCAACTCAGGCTTGTTGACCCCAGCCTTGGCATTGACAGAACCAACAATTGCAAGCACGTAGCATCAAGGGGAAGTTTCCACTAAGAAAGCACACATATGATCCTTCTTCATTCAAGTGTGCCGTCGAAAATACGATAGCGGAAGAAAAAACTTGCAAAATGCCACTCCAAAACAACAACACATCTTCTATTTACGCCACAGCCCACAATTTTCACCACCTCACCAAGAGATTTAGATTTTTTTTTCTCCGCCGCACAACCACGATCGAGGATGCAAAAGATTTTCAGTTGCGCGTGGATGCAATTCATCAGCCGCCTCTGCCTCTGCCGCCGGCACTACTGTTACAGCAAAGGGGGGCAATTGCTGAAAATTACTCTTTCTGGAAACATGGACTATGGATAAAGAGCGTCCAAAGTCCAAACACGCTGTACACTCTGAATGAACTGAACTGACCTTCGCCTTTCGGGTTCAGACTCGAGCTTCGGTCTCGTGTTGATGGTGCATTGATTCGCAGTAATATAATATAAATACAGTAAAATATGATAACTAGTAATGGAATACAATATAAAAACTAGTAATATAATAGAAAATTTTCAGTAAAAAAATTAGTAATAGAATAGAAAATTTTAGGTATCCAATAGGTTTTTTGAATTTAGAAATTTTTTAGGTGTCGAATAAAATATAAAAATATAAAAATGTTGTTGACAATTATATTGTGAATTACTTTTATGTCATTATCACTTTTTCATCAAAGAATGTTATATGAGATTTGATGATGTAAATTTTTCAGTCGGTGGAATACGCGGGCTTTCTTGTGTCGCGAACCCCTCTAACGTTCACTCCCGCCCCGTCCACCTTGAGCACCTCCTCTCCTCTCTGTTCAGTTTTAGGTTTAGTTCTTTTCTAATATATATGTAAATGGATGTATGTTCATTAGATGGATGGACGCATTTTGTAGGGAACAAGTACGAGTGCCTATGTTTTACCGGAATGTTGATTCATTTCCATTCCCGCAAATTTTAGGCACACGATATGTCATGTTCTTAGCAAAGGTCATGCGAAATTTTCCTTGAATTTCAGCATGACTTGTGCTACAAAGTAGGACATATCGAGTGCTCTTATTTTCCACAACAAGAATTATATGACATTCATGCAAAACACCGGAATGTCGATACTCCCATCCATTCTTGGTGGGCTGCTACCTATGATCCAGCCCCTCCTCAGCTTCGCGAGGGCATATCATCACTCATTATCCTATTTGCTTGGTGGCTCTGGAAACATCGGAATGGTCACATCTTTGATGGCGATAGGCCCTCTATCTTTCTTTTCTCCAAGACCATCCAAGATGAGGCGTGGCTTTGGGCCAGGGCTGGCACCGCAGGGCTAGCGAATATCATCCATGAGACTTAGGATTGTTTTGGGGGCTGAACAACCCCCTCTATGTATGTTCCTATGCTCGCTTCCAGGCCTTTTGTGTACATGGGATAGTAGGCGGTCATAACGTATTGTTGTCACTCTACTTTTATCAATGGAAAGATATGCAATATCTGTGTATTTGCAAAGAAAAAGAGAAAACATGCACCATTGACGCGGTTCACTTAAAAGGGAGATCATAGCAGAGGGTAGAGATGGTAGCAGCTTGGAGAACGTAGGCCTACCCTAGCGTGCACTTGCAGCCACGTGAAATAAACAGAACCACAGAGGGCAGCGGGCGCGAATGATAAGCCTAGCACAAACACGAGAAGCTATCAATACTATTAGAGGTTAACACATGCTTCGCAACACCGTCCTTCACCTGTCGGATTAACTCTTCTTTATCTAGTAGATTATTTTGGATGGTTGTTTTATTTTGATTTTATCTGTGTTGAGCTAGATTCTAATTATGTTATAACGTTGTTTTTTGTGCATATAGCGTGCTAGGTTGTGGTTGGAGACAATATTTGTTCTAAGAGATGAGTGGAGTGTTCGATGCATGGCTGTGGTGTCTTTACACGTTTCGGCCTCGGTGTCAGTTGGTGGTGGTTGTGTGAGCCCCTTGGAAGCTCCTATTCTTTTTCCTGCATGAAAACTTTCAGTCTATTTATCTTCAATCATGGTAGTATAACGAACACCAGAAATAATAAAAATTTCTATCCAGATCCTTAGACCACCTAGCGACGATTACAAGCACTGAAGCGAGCCGAAGGTGCGCCACCGTTATCACCGCTCCCTCGCCAGAGCTAGGCAAAACTTGTTGTAGTACACAGTCGGAAAGTCATCGTACTAAGGCCCCATGAGACCAGCGCACTAGAACAACAGCTGCCACCGATGAAAAGATGCGTAGATCGTAAGAATCTAACCTGAAGACACACGAACGAAGACCGGATCTAATTAGATCCATCAAAGACAACCACCGACCGAATTCTACAAGACCAACTAGTGACACGCCTTCACACGCCCTCCAATGATGCTAGACACACCGCCAGAACGGGGGATAGGCGGGGAGAATCCTATTCCATCTTCGGGGAGCCGCCTCTGTCTCGTCTTTCTCAGCAGGACACAAACCTAACAAAACCAATAGAAACATCTAAAAAGGAATCCCTCCTGCCGGCAAGACCTAGGATCCACCGCGTCTCCATGGTCCTAGGGCCACCAGAGACGATGCAAACTAGCGGCGGCGCTTGCGGGAGACAGATGAACCCTAGCGTTTTTGGAGGAGACGGATGAATCATATTTCACGTTCAAACCATGGAATTGCTTCTATACCGCTCACATAGGCCGTTCGCTGAAGCTCTGGCTCGCTCAACTTGGCTCCCTTTTCCACTTGCTTACTTAGTTTTTTTCGCTCGCTCCGGTGCTAGCTCAAAAATTGCCAGCTAATATATTTTTATTTGAAAACAACCATTAAATCAAATATGCTCATGGATTATAAATGGACCTTAAAATTGTTCTAAATTAAAAGCAATGGATGTTTTTTAAAAACCTTAGTGCCTTAAAAATATGTCCATGGATTTCAAAAAATATTTGTGAAAATTTGAAGGAGGTTCCTAAACTGAAATTTTTCATTAACTTTAATTTTATTATGAACTTTTGGAATACTCCTACATATGCTCCTCAGGACGGCGCCCTAGGCGTCCTTGGTGAAGGTTTGGTTTGATTTTAGGTAACAATTTTGGGCATCGGCATGCATGTCCATTTTCTGGGACAGTTTTTACTGTCATTGAAAATCATGGATGGGTTAGTGAATGGAGTATAAATAGGAAGAAAAAATTGTGTCTGCGAGATTTGAACTGACTACCTCGCTCTTATGCAGGAGTTAGACTAAGATGGCTTCAAATCGAAAAGTGTTTAACAAGAAAGTTGTTCTTCTCATAGAAATGACCAACTTTCCTTTTGTTTTTTCAATCCCATGTCATGCGGATGCCGTCCGCTTACATCCCTAGTCGGACAGTACTCCACATATATAAATTGCAGCATGACAATCAAAGAAAAAAATAACACAATGCCATTTCAATGATTATATCACAAATGACAAAAATAGTACAAGGTTCAATTTCCAGTATTACAAGGCTAAAGTTCAAACTAATATTGCAAATGAAATCCAGCTTCTGCAGAACCTTTGTCATACAGTTTTAGACGCCCGTGCTGATTAGCTGAACATGAACATATAGAAGGTTCAAATTGCTTTTACAAATAGTTTCTCCATTCCAATATTTCTGCAGGGGGATCAGCCACTGACAAGACATGTATGGGCTTGACTGACTACAGGAAACAGGAAATTTGCCATCAGTCACTAATGGCAAATAACAGCTGACAGAAAAATAGAGGAAAACTTGACGACAAAGAAACACTATCGGCAAACATGTAGAAAGGCTGACAGCAACGGGACACTGACGGCAAAGGTGTGTCCTTTGTCATCATCTTCGGCCCCACTAACGGCAAAGAGTGTAACTAGACAGAAGTGCAACGACGTGGCATTTTGCCGTCAACCGCAACACTCACCGTCATATAAGAAGGGCATAACATGTGGGAATCATTGTACTAAATTAGAAGAGCATACCATGCGCGTACTTGATCACCACGTAAAACCCTGTTTTCTCTGTGGGTGCCTCGGCCTTGGCACCTTGCAGCACCTGCATGTGGTCTGGCCAAGATGGTAGGGATGATTTTCCAATCCATGCTACCAGTCCACAAGTTGTAATTCATGCACAAATTACTACACATATCTCATATGCTTGTCAAATTTCAAGATGACCAATACATAATCAAGTTGTCATACAGCCCTTGTGTATGCACTGAAATACAATATTGCAAAATGGGAATATATTTTTCTTTCCCGTAGTAATAGTTCAAGTAGAGGCCGTGACATAGATGGTTGAAGGCTATTTTAGGCAGCCCCAAGCCCTATCTCGCTCTTGGAGCTCCTCCCTTGTTCAAGAAGGAGCTCCTCAACAAGATAATAGATCCTTAAACTAACTTTACTTCTCCATTTCCGAAGCAAGCTTCGCTCCCTTTCTGATCAATTCGTTTATGCAGCTTGCCCGTGCCCTCTTTCTTCTGCGTGGACCCGATTGGATGTATGGTGTGTTGATGTCGATCATTGGAAGTAGGAGATGACACAACGCTCCTCTATACTTCCTTAAAAACCTCGTGGTAGACTGTAAGATTTGAAGTGTATAACTCATCGACACCAGGAAGGCTGAATGGAGGGGCTAGAGCCAAATGCCAACGTTTGTGCTTGTTGATGTTACAAGAGGAGAAAGGTCGGGAAATAGATGTTCTAATGCCATAAATGTTAAGATTTTGAATAAGGGGCCTTTGAACCTTGCTGCAATCCATAGATGCACTACTAGTGAAACCTTTCTCAAGCAGATGGATGGGTGCATGGAAAGTTAATTTAACTTACATGGACATGGCAGAGTTATGGGGGTGTATACCAATAGTTTTATATAAACGATTAGTGATGGATTAATAATAGTGGACATTAATTGGATACACCACACTGACCATTAACTGGTAATCTGGACCATATAATAGTTACAAAATATTGATAGCCGAATAATTTTCCTCTCCAAAGGGTACACGACTCACAACATGAATCTTGAGTTAGTGAGAAGCCTTGGCCAAAAACAGAAAGACTTGTAGATTATATCGATCCAATATATCATAAGTACCTTATTATTATGGACAATGATGTCTTTCTATTAACATGAACTTCTCAAATCAAATGATACAATTGAACAAGCAACACAATAATGGAGATTGAAGCAAACATAGATCAAAAAGTTATACATTATTATTTCCTCCATCACTTAAGCAAGATGAATTGTGCTAGACCATGTCATTCGTCTTCTTGTTGATGACATCCTGAATGATAGGACCGAGGGATTCCATCCTTATTGGTTTGGGCACAAATAGATCAGCACCAGCACTCATGAACGCCTCCATGGCATGATTATCGGCAGAAACCCCAACAATCTTCACATCAGTTTCCCCCATATCACGGATCTTCACAATTGCCTGTCGAGCAATATAAAAATTATATTGTCTTTTTTGTAAATAAATGGATTATATTTATATAAATACATGCCAAATACTTGATGAAATAGAATTAATTACCTCTGGACCAGTCATGACGGGCATATCCTTATCGAACAAAACAATGTCAAACTTTTTCCCCTCAAGAAACAAATCAACAGCTTCCTTCCCATTCATGGCTAGAGTAACCTCACAGTGAAGTCTGAGCAGAAACGTTGAGAGGACCAACCTACAAACTTCAATGTCCTCTACAAGTAGTGCCTTGATAGAGGTGGATCCTTTGGCCTTGAGCTCCATGATCACCTAAACAAATTACAAACACATGAATATATTTTATTCTTGATCCACGCATGCCAAATTAGTACTTCAAGCATATTGTTTTTCTTGAAAAGAATCAACTAACAAAATCTTAATATATTACTAAATTCATAGTTTAACTAATCAAGGACATCGCATAACACGACGAAACAAAATTGTGTATTTCAAATGAAAACAATGATAGAGAACGATCGATTGTGCTATGCATGGAAAGTTTCCCATGATCATTCCTTTTTATACGATATGTAGGACTGAAAGAATCAATGCACCTAGATAACATCAATGTGGAAAATAAACAATGAACATGCCAACAATTATACATAAATGCATATAGATGGGTGGTAAAAAACAACAACGAAGATATTGATTAACAGATCAAACTAAAATGCATACTTCCACCCTATACTAGTATAGATCCACCTCTAACATTCTCTTGTATGTAAAGCGTGTACACTAAAAGCACCAGAAGCCTGATGATAAGACAAGACAGGAAAACAAATAATGGAACATGTACCTGAAGGTTAGAGCCAGATGGTGCTGGAGGAGATTGGGGATCTTCCTGCTCTTCCCTCTAGATAGTCTGGTGGTTGGGTGCTGGTATGCCTGGTATGACGAGGTATTTATAGCTGGGAAAAGGTAAGTGTGGACAATGGACAACCTATCTCCACCGCCTTCACACACGCAGAAAATCTGCGCCGATCTTCGCCCAAGTATAAATGGGGAAATCAATATTAGCTGCGAATATTTGGTTATTAGTGAGTCATATCCCCACATAAATATTCTCGACTGATGTTTATATGCAACTTAATGCTTCATATCTAAGGTCATGTATTAAACTATATCTCCTCTAGTTATTAGAAGTTGTATGAGTTATAGTTCCAAATTTTGAATGTTGGCCAATATACCACTACAAGGAAATACCTTATAGGTAGATACTTAGCAGTAGCGCTGGGTAAGTGACCCACACTGTTGTTAAGTAGTAGTAGCAAGGGTCAAAACACCATGCTATAGGTCTAGTAGTAGCACGGGTGTATACACCCAACGCTGTTGCTAAGTGGGCCCCACAGTACCCCCTGGTCGAGCCATAGTGGCAGTGCTGGGTATAAGACCCGCGCTACAACTAACATGGTAGCTATAGCGCGGGGCTTATACCAAGTGCTGCCACTACTAGTACACAGGGCTAGCTGGTGGGCTCCATTTAGCAGCAGTGCTGGTGCATGATAGAGCGCTACACGTAATGGGCATAGCAATAGCGCGGGTCTTCTTACCCAAGCTACTGTTGTGGCAACCTTATCCCTCCTCCAACGACGACCTCTCACTCACTCATGCTTCTTTATCCTCCCGTCGTCGTGGCTGCCCTTCTCCTTCCTCGGTAAGTAGCCTCCCTCCTCCACCCGTCGCCCGCGTCCCTCCTCCTTAAAGCTGCTCTCCTCCCTCCTTCTCCTCTCTCCTCCCTCCTCCGGCCACTATCCTTCCTCCTCCTCCTCTATCCCCTCCTTCCTCCCTCCTCCTGTTGGGGAACGTTGCAGAAAATAAAAATTTTCCTACGGTTTCACCAAGATCCATCTATGAGTTCATCTAGCAACGAGTGATAGGAGTGCATCTACATACCTTTGTAGATCGCGAGCGGAAGCGTTCAAGAGAACGGGGTTGAGGGACTCGTACTCGTCGTGATCCAAATCACCGATGACCAAGTGCTGAACGGACAGCACCTCCGCGTTCAACACACGTACGGAGCGGATGACGTCTCCCGCACCTTGATCCAGCAAGGAGGAGGGAGAGGTTGAGGAAGAAGGCTCCAACAGCAGCACGACGGCGTGGTGGTGATGGAGTGGCAGTTCTCCGGCAGGGCTTCGCCAAGCTCACGCGGAGGAGGAGAGGTGTTGGGGAGGGGAGGGGCTGTGCCTTGGATGTTGTGTGCAGCCCTCCCCTCGCCCCTCTATTTATAGGGGAAGGGGGAAGGGGGCCCCTCTAGATGAGATCTAGAGGGGGCGGCAGCCAAGGGGAGGGGGCTTGCCCCCCAAGCAAGGGGGGCGGGGGCGCCCCCACTAGGGTTTCCCCCCAACCCTAGGCGCATGGGCCCTAGGGGTTTGTGGTGCCCCAGCCCACTTGGGCTGGTTCCCTTCTCCCTACAGCCCATAAGGTCCTCCGAAAGAGGTGGCCCCTCCCGGTGGACCCCCGGAACCACTCCGGTGGCCCCAGTACAATACCGATATGCCCCCGAAACTTTCCGGTGACCGTATGACAACTTCCCATATATAAATCTTCACCTCCGGACCATTCCGGAACTCCCGTGACGTCCGGGATCTTATCCGGACTCAACAACATTCGGTAATCACATACAAGTCTTCCTAATAACCCTAGCGTCACCGAACCTTAAGTGTGTAGACCCTACGGGTCCGGGAATCATGCAGACATGACCGAGACAGCTCTCCGGCCAATAACCAACAGCGGGATCTGGATACCCATGTTGGCTCCCACATGTTCCACGATGATCTCATCGGATGAACCACGATGTCGAGGTTTCAAGCAACCCCGTATACAATTCCCTTTGTCAATCGGTACGTTACTTGCCCAAGATTCGATCGTCGGTATCCCAAGACCTCCTTCAATCTCGTTACTGGCAAGTCACTTTACTCATACCGTAATGCATGATCTCGTGACCAAACACTTGGTCACTTTGAGCTCATTTTGATGATGCATTACCGAGTGGGCCCAGAGATACCTCTCTGTCATACGGAGTGACAAATCCCAGTCTCGATCCGTGTCAACCCAACAGACACTTTCGGAGATACCCGTAGTATACCTTTATAGTCACCCAGTTACGTTGTGACGTTTGGTACACCCAAAGCACTCCTACGGTATCCGGGAGTTACACGATCTCATGGTCTAAGGAAAGGATACTTGACATTGGAAAAGCTCTAGCAAACGAACTACACGATCTTGTGCTATGCTTAGGATTTGGTCTTGTCCATCACATCATTCTCCTAATGATGTGATCCCGTTATCAATGACATCCAATGTCCATAGTCAGGAAACCATGACTATCTATTGATCAACGAGCTAGTCAACTAGAGGCTCACTAGGGACATGTTGTAGTCTATGTATTCACACGTGTATTACGATTTCTGGATAATACAATTATAGCATGAATAAAAGACAATTATCATGAACAAGGAAATATAATAATAATCCTTTTATTATTGCCTCTAGGGCATATTTCCAACAGTCTCCCACTTGCACTAGAGTCAATAATCTAGTTACATTGTGATGAATCGAACACCCATAGAGTTCTGGTGTTGATCATGTTTTGCTTGCGAAAGAGGTTTAGTCAACGGATCTGCGACATTCAGATCCGTATGCACTTTGCAAATTTCTATGTCTCCATCTTGAACATTTTCACGAATGGAGTTGAAGCGACGCTTGATGTGCCTGGTCTTCTTGTGAAACCTGGGCTCCTTGGCAAGTGCAATAGCTCCAATGTTGTCACATAAGAGTTTGATCGGCCCCGACGCATTGGGTATGACTCCTAGGTCGGTGATGAACTCCTTCACCCAAATTGCTTCATGCGCTGCCTCCGAGGCTGCCATGTACTCCGCTTCACATGTAGATCCCGCCACGACGCTCTGCTTGCAGCTGCACCAGCTTACTGCTCCACCATTCAACATATACACGTATCCGGTTTGTGACTTAGAGTCATCTAGATCTGTGTCGAAGTTAGCGTCGATGTAACCCTTTACGACGAGCTCTTCGTCACCTCCATAAACGAGAAACATGTCCTTAGTCCTTTTCAGGTACTTCAGGATATTCTTGACCGCTGTCCAGTGTTCCTTGCCGGGATTACTTTGGTACCTTCCTACCAAACATACGGCAAGGTTTACATCAGGTCTGGTACACAGCATGGCATACATAATAGACCCTATGGCTGAGGCATAGGGGATGACACTCATCTCTTCTATATCTTCTGTCGTGGTCGGACATTGAGCTGAGCTCAATTTCACACCTTGCAACACAGGCAAGAACCCCTTCTTAGACTGATCCATATTGAACTTCTTCAATATCTTATCAAGGTATGTGCTTTGTGAAAGACCTATGAGGCGTCTTGATCTATCTCTATAGATCTTGATGCCTAATATATAAGCAGCTTCTCCAAGGTCCTTCATTGAAAAACTCTTATTCAAGTAGGCCTTAATGCTGTCCAAAAGTTCTATATCATTTCCCATCAAAAGTATGTCATCTACATATAATATGAGAAATGCTACAGAGCTCCCACTCACTTTCTTGTAAACGCAGGCTTCTCCATAAGTCTGCATAAACCCAAACGCTTTGATCATCTCATCAAAGCGAATGTTCCAACTCTGAGATGCTTGCACCAGCCCATAAATGGATCGCTGGAGCTTGCATACCTTGTTAGCATTCTTAGGGTCGACAAAACCTTCCGGCTGCATCATATACAGTTCTTCCTTAAGGTAGCCGTTAAGGAATGCCGTTTTGACGTCCATTTGCCATATCTCATAATCATAGTATGCGGCAATTGCTAACATGATTCGGACGGACTTCAGCTTTGCTACGGGAGAGAAAGTCTCATCGTAGTCAACCCCTTGAACTTGCCGATAACCCTTAGCAACAAGTCGAGCTTTATAGATGGTAACATTACCATCCGCGTCCGTCTTCTTCTTAAAGATCCATTTGTTTTCTATCGCACGATCATCGGGCAAGTCTGTCAAAGTCCATACTTTGTTTTCATACATGGATCCTATCTCGGATTGCATGGCTTCAAGCCATTTGTTGGAATCTGGGCCCGCCATCGCTTCTTCATAGTTCAAGGTTCACCGTTGTCTAACAACATGATTTCCGTGACAGGGTTGCCATACCACTGGTGTGGAACGTGTCCTTGTGGACCTCTGAAGTTCAGTAGCAACTTGATCCAAAGTACCTTGATCATCATCATTAATTTCCTCTCCGATCGGTGTAGGCACCACAGAACATTTTCCCGAGCTGCACTACTTTCCGGTTCAAGAGGTAGTACTTCATCGAGTTCTACTTTCCTCCCACTTACTCCTTTCGAGAGAAACTCTTTTTCCAGAAAGGATCCATTCTTGGCAACAAAGATCTTGCCTTTGGATCTAAGGTAGAAGGTATACCCAATGGTTTCCTTAGGGTATCCTATGAAGACGCATTTTTCCGACTTGGGTTCGAGCTTTTCAGGTTGAAGTTTCTTGACATAAGCATCGCATCCCCAAACTTTTAGAAACGACAGCTTAGGTTTCTTCCCAAACCATAATTCATACGGTGTCGTCTCAACGGATTTAGATGGTGCCCTATTTAAAGTGAATGTAGCTGTCTCTAGAGCGTATCCCCAAAATGATAGCGGTAAATCAGTAAGAGACATCATAGATCGCACCATATCCAATAGAGTGCGATTACGACGTTCGGACACACCGTTATGCCGAGGTGTTCCAGGCGGCATGAGTTGTGAAACGATTCCACATTTCCTTAAGTGTGTACCAAATTCGTGACTTAAATATTCTCCTCCACGATCTGATCGTAAGAACTTTATTTTTCGGTCACGTTGATTCTCTACCTCATTCTGAAATTCCTTGAACTTTTCAAAGGTCTCAGACTTGTGTTTCATCAAGTAGACATACCCATATCTACTTAAGTCGTCGGTGAGAGTGAGAACATAACGATATCCTCCATGAGCCTCAACGCCATTGGACCGCACATCAGTATGTATGATTTCCAATAAGTTGGTTGCTCGCTCCATTGTTCCGGAGAACGGAGTCTTGGTCATTTTGCCCATGAGGCATGGTTCGCATGTGTCAAATGATTCATAATCGAGAGACTCTAAAAGTCCATCAGCATGGAGCTTCTTCATGCGCTTGACACCAATGTGACCAAGGCGGCAGTGCCACAAGTATGTGGGACTATCGTTATCAACTTTACATCTTTTGGTATTCACACTATGATTATGTGTAACATCACGTTATAGATTCATTAAGAATAAACCATTGACCATCGGAGCATGACCATAACATATCTCTCATATAAATAGAACAACCATTATTCTCGGATTTAAATGAGTAGCCATCTCGTATTAAATGAGATCCTAATACAATGTTCATGCTCAAACTTGGCACTAAATAACAATTACTGAGGTTTAAAACTAATCCCATAGGTAAATGTAGAGGTAGCGTGCCGACGGCGATCACATCGACCTTGGAACCATTCCCGACGCGCATCATCACCTCGTCCTTCACCAGTCTCCACTTATTCCGCAGCTCCTGTTGTGAGTTACAAATATGAGCAACGGCACCGGTATCAAATACCCAGGAGTTACTACGAGCACTAGTAAGGTACACATCAATTACATGTATATCACATATACCTTTAGTGTTGCCGGCCTTCTTGTCCGCTAAGTATTTGGGGCAGTTCCGCTTCCAGTGACCCTTCCCTTTGCAATAAAAGCACTCAGTCTCGTGCTTGGGTCCATTCTTTGACTTCTTCCCGCAAGTGGCTTACCGGGCGCGGCAACATCCTTGCCGTCCTTCTTGAAGTTCTTCTTACCCTTCCCCTTCTTGAACTTAGTGGTTTTATTGACCATCAACACTTGATGTTCTTTCTTGATTTCTACCTCTGCTGACTTCAGCATTGAAAATACTTCAGGAATAGTTTTCACCATCCCCTGCATATTGTAGTTCATCACAAAGCTCTTGTAGTTCGGTGGGAGCGATTGAAGGATTTTGTGAATGACCGCCTCGTCCGGGAGGTTAATGTCCAGCTGGGACAGGCGGTTGTGCAACCTGACATTTTGAGTATGTGCTCACCGACGTAACTATTTTCCTCCATCTTACAACTATAGAACTTGTCGAAGACTTCATATCTCTCGACCCGGGCATGAGCTTGGAAACCATTTTCAGCTCCTCGAACATCTCATATGCTCCGTGTTGCTCAAAACGCTTTTGGAGCCCCGGTTCTAAGCTATAAAGCATGCCGCACTGAATGAGGGAGTAATCATCAGCACGTGACTGCCAAGCGTTCATAATGTCTTGGTTCTCTGGGATGGGTGCTTCACCTAGCGGTCCTTCTAGGACATATGCTTTCTTGGCAGCTATGAGGATGATCCTCAGGTTTCGGACCCAGTCTGAATAGTTGCTGCCATCATCTTTCAGCTTGGTTTTATCTAGGAACGCGTTGAAGTTCATGTTGACATGAGCGTTGGCCATTTGATCTACAAGACATTTTTGCAAAGATTTTAGACTAAGTTCATGATAATTAAGTTCATCTAATCAAATTATTTAATGAACTCCCACTCAGATTTGACATCCCTCTAGTCATCTAAGTGTTACATGATCCGAGTCGACTAGGCCGTGTCCGATCATCACGTGAGACAGACTAGTCCTCATCGGTGAACATCTCCATGTTGATCGTATCTTCCATACGACTCATGTTCGACCTTTCGGTCTCTGTGTTCCAAGGCCATGTCTGTACATGCTAGGCTCGTCAAGTTAACCTAAGTGTTTTGCATGTGTAAAACTGTCTTACACTCGTTCTATGTGAACGTAGGAATCTATCACACCCGATCATCACGTGGTGCTTCGAAATGACGAACTTTAGCAACGGCGCATAGTTAGGGGGAACACCTTCTTGAAATTAGTATGAGGGATCATCTTATTTACTACCGTCGTTCTAAGTAAACAAGATGCATAAACATAATAAACATCACATGCAATTAAATAGTAGTGACATGATATGGCCAATATCATATAGCTCCTTTGATCTCCATCTTGGGGCTCCATGATCATCTTGTCACCGGCATGACACCATGATCTCCATCATCATGATCTCCATCATCGTGTCTCCATGAAGTTGCTCGCCAACTATTACTTCTACTACTATAGCTAACGGTTTAGCAATAAAGTAAAGTAATTACATGGCGTTGAATCAATGACACGCAGGTCATACAATAATTAAGACAACTCCTATGGCTCCTGCCGGTTGTCATACTCATCGACATGCAAGTCGTGATTCCTATTACAAGAACATGATCTCATACATCACAATATATCATTCATCATTCATCACAACTTTTGGCCATATCACATCACAAGGCAATTGCTGCAAAAACAAGTTAGACGTCCTCTAATTGTTGTTGCCTCTTTTACGTGGCTGCAATAGGGTTCTAGCAAGAACGTTTTCTTACCTACGAAAAAGCCACAACGTGATTTGTCAACTTCTATTTACCCTTCATAAGGACCCTTTTCATCGAATCCGCTCCAACTAAAGTGGGAGAGACAGACACCAGCTAGCCACCTTATGCAACTAGTGCATGTCAGTCGGTGGAACCTGTCTCACGTAAGCGTACGTGTAAGGTCGGTCCGGGCCGCTTCATCCCACAATACCGCTGAAGCAAAATAAGACTAGTAGTGGCAAGAAAGTTGACAACATCTACGCCCACAACAAACTGTGTTCTACTCGTGCAAAGAGAACTACGCATAGACCTAGCTCATGATGCCACTCTTGGGGAACGTTGCAGAAAATAAAAAAATTCCTACGGTTTCACCAAGATCCATCTATGAGTTCACCTAACAATGAGTGATAGGAGTGCATCTACATACCTTTGTAGATCGCGAGCGGAAGCGTTCAAGAGAACGGGGTTGAGGGAGTCGTACTCGTCGTGATCCAAATCACCGATGACCAAGTGCCGAACGGACAGCACCTCCGCGTTCAACACACGTACGGAGCGGATGACGTCTCCCGCACCTTGATCCAGCAAGGAGGAGGGAGAGGTTGAGGAAGAAGGCTACAAGAGCATCACGACGGCGTGGTGGTAATGGAGTGGCAGTTCTCCGGCAGGGCTTCGCCAAGCTCACGCGGAGGAGGAGAGGTGTTGGGAAGGGGAGGGGCTGCGCCTTGGATGTTGTGTGCAGCCTCCCTCACCCCTCTATTTATAGGGAAGGGGAAGGGGCGGCCCCTCTAGATGAGATCTAGAGGGGCGGCAGCCAAGGGAGGGGCTTGCCCCCAAGCAAGGGGCGCCCCACTAGGGTTTCCCCAACCCTAGGCGCATGGGCCCTAGGGGTTGTGGCGCCCAGCCCACTTGGGCTGGTTCCTTCTCCTACAGCCCATAAGGTCCTCCGAAAGAGGTGGCCCCTCCGGTGGACCCCGGAACCCTCCGGTGGCCCCGGTACAATACCGATATGCCCCAAAACTTTCCGATGACCGTATGACAACTTCCCATATATAAATCTTCACCTCCGGACCATTCCGAACTCCTCGTGACGTCCGGGATCTTATCCGGACTCAACAACATTCGATAATCACATACAAGTCTTCCTAATAACCCTAGCGCCACCAAACCTTATGTGTAGACCCTACGGGTTCGGGAATCATGCGACATGACCGAGACAGCTCTCCGGCCAATAACCAACAGCGGGATCTGGATACCCATGTTGGCTCCCACATGTTCCACGATGATCTCATCGGATGAACCACGATGTCGAGGTTTCAAGCAACCCCGTATACAATTCCCTTTGTCAATCGGTACGTTACTTGCCCGAGATTCGATCGTCAGTATCCCAATACCTCGTTCAATCTCGTTACCGGCAAGTCACTTTACTCATACCGTAATGCATGACCCCGTGACCAAACACTTGGTCACTTTGAGCTCATTATGATGATGCATTACCGAGTGGGCCCAGAGATACCTCTCCGTCATACGGAGTGACAAATCCCAGTCTCGATCCGTGTCAACCCAACAGACACTTTCGGAGATACCCGTAGTATACCTTTATAGTCACCCAGATTCGCCAGACGCTTTGGTACACCCAAAGCACTCCTACGGTATCCGGGAGTTACACGATCTCATGGTCTAAGGAAAGGATACTTGACATTGGAAAAGCTCTAGCAAACGAACTACACAATCTTGTGCTATGCTTAGGATTGGGTCTTGTCCATCACATCATTCTCCTAATGATGTGATCCCGTTATCAATGACATCCAATGTCCATAGTCAGGAAACCATGACTACCTATTGATCAACGAGCTAGTCAACTAGAGGCTCACTAGGGACATGTTGTAGTCTATGTATTCACACGTGTATTACGATTTCCGGATAATACAATTATAGCATGAATAAAAGACAATTATCATGAACAAGGAAATATAATAATAATCCTTTTATTATTGCCTCTAGGGCATATTTCCAACACCTCCCTCCTTCATCCTCCTTCATCCCACCTCCCTCCTCCATCCTCCCCCTCCTTCGGCTGCCATCCTCCTCCTCCTCCTCCTCCTCCTCCTCCTCCTCCCCCCCTCCTCTCTCCTCTATGTTTTCAGTGAAAAACAAAAAAATATAGAAATTTTGTAATATAATAGAAAATTTTAGGTATCAAATAGGTTTTTTAATATAGAAATGTTTTAGGTAAAGAAACAGTAAAATATAAAAACTAGTAATGGAATAGAATATAAAACTAGTAATAGAATAAAAAATTCAGTAAAAAATTAGTAATAGAATAGAAAATTTTGGGTATCGAATAGGTTTTTGAATGTAGAAATTTTAGGTGTCGAATAAAATATAAAAATGTTGTTGCCACTTATATTGTGAATTATTTTTTATGTCACTATCACTTCTTCATCAAAGAATGTTATATGAGATTTGATGATGTAAATTTTTCACTCGATGGAATATGCAGGCTTTCTCGTGTTGCGTCCCCCTTTCCCATTCGGTCCCGCCCCGTCCACCATGAGCACCTCCTCTCCTCTCTATTTAGTTTTAGGTTTAGTTTTTTTATAATATATATGTAAATGGATGTATGTTCATTAGATGGATGGATGCATGGATGCATTTTGTAGGGACCAAATCTGAGTGCCTATGTTTTATTGGAATGTTGATTCATTTCCATCCCCGCAAATTTCAGGCACTCGATATGTCATGTTCTTAGCAAAGGTCATGTGAAATTTTCCTTAAATTTTGGCATGACTTGTTGAAAGGATCGGCATAGACCCCTAGAGGGGGGGTGAATAGATACAATTACAAATTTTAATTGTCACTTAGCAATTTTAGGCAATAATGTGGAATATGAAGGTAAGCCTAACAATTGCAAAGATTATACAATGAGCTAAGCAAGGTGACTAAGTAATACAAGAATATGACTAGGCAAGCACAATATGGAACAAGTAAAGATAAAGAGACAAGTGACTACTAGTAGGGAGCTAGGATTAGGAATAACCGCAACTCTGAGAGACAAGGACGTATGTCGATGTTCACTTCCTTGGAGGGAAGCTACGTCACCGTTTAGAGAGGTGGATGTTACCACGAAGGCACACAATGCCACGAAGGCTCACCTTATTCTCTCTTTGAGATATCACCACGAAGGTGATTCTCAACCACTAGTGGTAGACCTTGGGGTGGTCTCCAAACCCTCACAAACTTTCCGGGGGTAATCACAATGGTTTGAATCCTCAGCGAAAGACTCCTACCGCCTAGGAGTCTCCAACCTCCAAGAGTAACAAGATTAATGGAACTGCTCAAGACTTGCTCAAATCACGAATTCCTTTGGTTGAAAGGAGGAGAGAGGGACGCCACTCAAGAATCCTCACAAATGCTCTTGGGATCTAGGATTTGGTGAAAGCAAGAGAGAGTAAGAGGGAAAGGTGTTCTTGGAATCTTTGCACTGTGTTGGACAAACCTAACACGAGGTGGAAGAAGGATATTTATAGTCATAGTGTAAAAGTGGCTGCTACATCTTGAGCTTGCGTTGGTTTTCCTTGAAGAGGAAAGGGTGATGCAGCAATAGTAGCGTAAGTATTTCCCTCAGTTTTTGAGAACCAAGGTATCAATCCAGTAGGAGGCTCCTCAAAAGTCCCACGCACCTAAACAAAGAAACAAAGAACTCGCAACCAACGCAATAAAGGGGTTGTCAATCCCTTCACGGCCACTTGCGAAAGTGAGATCTGATAGAGATAGTATGATAAGATAAATATATTTTTGGTATTTTATGATATAGATTGGAAAAGTAAAGATGCAAATAAAAGTAGATTGAAAAGCTTATATGATAAAAGATAGACCCGGGGGCCATAGGTTTCACTAGTGGCTTCTCTCAAGATAGCATAAGTATTACGGTGGGTGAACAAATTACTGTCGAGCAATTGATAGAAAAGCAAATAATTATGAGATTATCTAGGCATGATCATGTATATAGGCATCACGTCCGAGACAAGTAGATCGAAACGATTATGCATCTACTACTATTACTCCACTCATCGACCGCTATCCAGCATGCATCTAGAGTATTAAGTTCATAAAGAACAGAGCAACGCATTAAGAAAGATGACATGATATAGAGGGATAAACTCATGCAATATGATATAAACCCCATCTTTTATCCTCGGTGGCAACAATACAATACGTGCCTTGCTGCCCCTGCTGTCACTGGGAAAGGACACCGCAAGATTGAACCCAAAGCTAAGCACTTCTCCCATTGCAAGAAAGATCAATCTAGTAGGCCAAACCAAACTGATAATTCGAAGAGACTTGCAAAGATAACTCAATCATACATAAAAGAATTCAGAGGAGATTCAAATATTTATCATAGATAAACTTGATCATAACCCACAATTCATTGGATCTCGACAAACACACCGCAAAAAGAGTTACATTGAATAGATCTCCAAGAAGATCGAGGAGAACATGGTATTGAGATCCAAAAAGAGAGAGAAGAAGCCATCTAGCTAATAACTATGGACCTGAAGGTCTGTGGTAAACTACTCACAACTCATCGGAGGGGCTATGGTGTTGATGTAGAAGCCCTCCGTGGTCGAATCCCCCTCCGGCGGAGCGCCGGCGGAGGCTCCAAGATGGGATCTCGCGGATAAAGAAGGTTGCGGCGGTGGAATTAGGTTTTCGTGGCTTGTTCTGATGTTATCGGGGTACGTGGGTATATATAGGAGGAAGAAGTAGGTCGGTGGCCGCCCGAGGGGCCCGTGAGATAGGGGCGCGCCCTGTAGGGGTGGGCGTGCCCTCCACCCTCGTGGCCGCCTCGGCTGCTTCTTGACTTGCACTCCAAGTCCTCTGGATCATGTTCGTTCCAAAAATCATGCTCCCAAAGGTTTCATTGCATTTGGACTCCGTTTGATATTCCTTTTCTTCGAAATACTGAAATAGGCAAAAAAACACCAATACGGGCTGGGCCTCCGGTTAGTAGGTTAGTCCCAAAAATGATATAAATGTGTAAAGTAAAGCCCATAAACATCCTAAACTGGTAATATAATAGCATGGAACAATAAAAAATTATAGATACATTGGAGAAGTATCAGTGGCCGTTGGAGGCCACTTAAGCTGCACAGACGTCGGGCGTCCGATAGATACCGGACATCTGGTCAGAAAAAACGGACCAAACGTCCGACAAGCGTCGATCGTCCGGCCATTAGAGAATGGAGTGGTCCAGTGCAATATTAGAGAGGATCAAAGCACAGGGAGCAGACGCCCGAGAGCATCAGTCGTTTGGTGCACGGTCGTCTGGAGAGGATGGACTTTCGTTAATTTTGGCTCTGTGAACTGACACCAGATGACCGGTCACCCATGGACGTCCGGAAGCCGGTCGTCTGGAAGGAACAGAAATCCAAGATTTTCTATTCTGTGGCGTGCCACTGGTCATCCGGAGAACTAGGAAGCACCGGTCGTCCGGACACAGCAGAGGCCAAATAACATAGCTAAGATAAGAACTCCTCCTAGAGATTATCCTAGAGTTTGAGGAAGTCTTTTGCGAGAACCAGTGATCCCCTCTTAATAGTGCGAGATCCCTATACTCAAAGAAAAGGGAAAACTAAGAAAGATCTATAGCTTTGTGTCTTGTTTCTCCTTCCTTTGAGTATCTTGAATATGTCAGTTATGATCCACACCATAATCTTTTGGGAACTAAACCTGACATGCACTTGACAGAAATGATTAGTTCCCTATATGTATGTTGTCAACAATATAAAAATATGATTAAGGGCATGATTGCACTTTCACTTGTGCTAGAAAGTAGGACATATCGAGTGCTCGTTATTTTCCAGAACAAGAATTATATGACATTCATGCAAAACACCGGAATGTCGATATTCCCATCCATTCTTGGTGGGCTGCTACCTATGATCCAGCCCCTCCAAGATTCGCGAGGGCATATCATCACTCATTATCCTATTTGCTTGGTGGCTCTGGAAACATCGGAATGGTCGCATCTTTGATGGCGATAGGCCCTCTATCTTTCTTTTCTCCAAGACCATCCAAGATAAGGCGTGGCTTTGGGCCAGG
Organism: Aegilops longissima; assembly: GCA_021605205.1. Taxonomy (NCBI): domain Eukaryota; kingdom Viridiplantae; phylum Streptophyta; class Magnoliopsida; order Poales; family Poaceae; genus Aegilops; species Aegilops longissima. The sequence goes on from CM038677.1 coordinate 37,559,470, forward strand.
GCTGGCACCGCAGGCCTAGCGAATATCATCCATGAGACTTAGGATTGTTTTGGGGGCTGAACAACCCCCTCTATGTATGTTCCTATGCTCGCTTCCAGGCCTTTTGTGTACATGGGATAGTAGGCGGTCATAACGTATTGTTGTCACTCTACTTTTATCAATGGAAAGATATGCAATATCTGTGTATTCGCAAAGAAAAAGAGATAACATGCACCATTGATGCGGGTCACTTAAAAGGGAGATCATAGCAGAGGGTAGAGATGGTAGCAGCTTGGAGAACGTAGGCCTACCCTAGCGTGCACTTGCAGCCACGTGAAATAAATAGAACCACAGAGGGCAGCGGGCGCGAATGATAAGCCTAGCACAAACACGAGAAGCTATCAATACTATTAGAGGTTAACACATGCTTCGCAACACCGTTCTTCACCTGTCGGATTAACTCTTCTTTATCTAGTAGATTATTTTGGATGGTTGTTTTGTTTTGATTTTATCTGTGTTATGCTAGATTCTAATTATGTTATAACGTTGTTTTTTGTGCATATAGCGTGCTAGGTTGTGGTTGTAGACAATATTTGTTCTAAGAGATGAGTGGAGTGTTCGATGCATGGCTGTGGTGTCTTTACACATTTCGGCCTCGGTGTCAGTTGGTGGTGGTTGTGTGAGCCCCTTGGAAGCTCCTATTCTTTTTCCTGCATGAAAACTTTCAGTCTATTTATCTTCAATCATGGTAGTATAACGAACACCAGAAATAATAAAATTTTGTATCCAGATCCTTAGACCACCTAGCGACGATTACAAGCACTGAAGCGAGCCGAAGGTGCGCCACCATTATCACCGCTCCCTCGCCAGAGCTAGGCAAAACTTGTTGTAGTACACAGTCGAAAAGTCATCGTACTAAGGCCCCATGAGACCAGCGCACTAGAACAACAGCTGCCACCGATGAAAAGATGCGTAGATCGTAAGAATCTAACCTGAAGACACACGAACGAAGACCGGATCTAATTAGATCCATCAAAGACAACCACCGACCGAATTCTACAAGACCAACTAGTGACACGCCTTCACACGCCCTCCAATGATGCTAGACACACCGCCAGAACGGGGGATAGGCGGGGAGAATCCTATTCCTTCTTCGGGGAGCCGCCTCTGTCTCGTCTTTCTCAGCAGGACACAAACCCTAACAAAACCAATAGCATCTAAAAAGGAATCCCTCCTGCCGGCAAGGCCTAGGATCCACCGCGTCTCCATGGCCCTAGGGCCACTAGAGACGATGCAATCTAGCGGCGGCGCTTGCGGGAGACAGATGAACCCTAGCATTTTTGGAGGAGACAGATGAATCATATTCCATGTTCAAACCGTGGAATTGCTGCTATACTGCTCACATAGGCCGTTCGCTGAAGCTCTGGCTCGCTCAACTTGACTCCCTTTTCCACTTGCTTATTTAGTTTTTTTCGCTCGCTCCGGTGCTAGCTCAGAAATTACCAGCTAATATATTTTTATTTGAAAACAACCATTAAATCAAATATGCTCATGGATTAAAAATGGACCTTAAAATTGTTCTGAATTAAAAACAATGGATGTTTTTTAAAAACCTTAGTGCCTTAAAAATATGTCCATGGATTTCAAAAAATATTTGTGAAAATTTGAAGGAGGTTCCTAAACTGAAAATTTTTCATTAACTTTAATTTTATTATGAACTTTTGGAATACTCCTACATATGCTCCTCAGGACGGCGCCCTAGGCGTCCTTGGTGAAGGTTTGGTTTGATTTTAGGTAACAATTTTGGGCATCGGCATGCATGTCCATTTTCTGGGACAGTTTTTACTGTCATTGAAAATCATGGATGGGTTAGTGAATGGAGTATAAATAGGAAGAAAAAATTGTGTCTGCGAGATTTGAAGTGACTACCTCGCTCTTATGCAGGAGTTAGACTAAGATGGCTTCAAATCGAAAAGTGTTTAACAAGAAAGTTGTTCTTCTCATAGAAATGACCAACTTTCCTTTTGTTTTTTCAATCCCATGTCATGCGGATGCCGTCCGCTTACATCCCTAGTCGGACAGTACTCCACATATATAAATTGCAGCATGACAATTCAAAGAAAAAAGAACACAATGCCATTTCAATGATTATATCACAAATGACAAAAATATTACAAGGTTCAATTTCCAGTATTACAAGGCTAAAGTTCAACTAATATTGCAAATGAAATCCAGCTTCTGCAGAACCTTTGTCATACAGTTGTAGACGCCCGTGCTGATTAGCTGAACATGAACATATAGAAGGTTGAAATTGATATTACAAATAGTTTCTCCATTCCAATATTTCTGCAGGGGGGTCAGCCACTAACAAGACATGTATGGGCTTGACTGACTTCTGGAAAAAGGAAATTTGCCATCAGTCACTAATGGCAAATAACAGCTGACAGAAAAATAGAGGAAAACTTGACGACAAAGAAACACTATCGGCAAACATGTAGAAAGGCTGACAGCAACGGGACACTGACGGCAAAGGTGTGTCCTTTGTCATCATCTTCGGCCCACTAACGGCAAAGATTGTAACTAGACGGAAGTGCAACGACGTGGCATTTTGCCGTCAACCGCAACACTCACCGTCATATAAGAAGGGCATAACATGTGGGAATCATTGTACTAAATTAGAAGAGCATACCATGCGCGTACTTGATCACCACGTAAAACCCCGTTTTCTCGGTGGGTGCCTCGACCTTGGCACCTTGCAGCACCTGCATGTGGTCTGGCCAAGATGGTAGGGATGATTTTCCAATCCATGCTACCAGTCCACAAGTTGTAATTCATGCACAAATTACTACACATATCTCATATGCTTGTCAAATTTCAAGATGACCAATACATAATCAAGTTGTCATACAACCATTGTGTATGCACTGAAATACAATATTGCAAAATGGGAATGTATTTTTCTTTCCCGTAGTAATAGTTCAAGTAGAGGTCGGATGCAGTGACATAGATGGTTGAAGGCTATTTGAGGCAGCCCCAAGCCCTATCTCGCTCTTGGAGCTCCTCCCTTGTTCAAGAAGGAGCTCCTCGACAAGATAATAGATCCTTAAACTAACTTTACTTCTCCATTTCCGAAGCAAGCTTCGCTCCCTTTCTGATCAATTCGTTTATGCAGCTTTCCCGTGCCCTCTTTCTTCTGCGTGGACCCGATTGGATGTATGGTGTGTTGATGTCGATCACTGGAAGTAGGAGATGACACAACGCTCCTCTATACTTCCTTAAAAACCTCGTAGTAGACTGTTAGATTTGAAGTGTATAACTCATCGACACCAGGAAGGCTGAATGGCGGGGCTAGAGCCAAATGCCAACGTTTGTGCTTGTTGATGTTACAAGAGGAGAAAGGTCGGGAAATAGATGTTCTAATGCCATAAATGTTAAGATTTTGAATAAGGGGTCTTTGAACCTTGCTGCAATCCATAGAAGCACTACTAGTGAAACCTTTCTCAAGCAGATGGATGGGTGCATGGAAAGTTAATTTAACTTACATGGACATGGCAGAGTTATGGGGGTGTATACCAATAGTTTTATATAAACGATTAGTGATAGATTAATAATAGTGGACATTAATTGGATACACCACACTGACCATTAACTGGTAATCTGGACCATATAATAGTTACAAAATATTGATAGCCGAATAATTTTCCTCTCAAAAGGGTACACGACTCACAACATGAATCTTGAGTTAGTGAGAAGCCTTGGCCAAAAACAGAAAGACTTGTAGATTATATCGATCCAATATATCATAAGTACCTTATTATTATGGACAATGATGTCTTTCCATTAACATGAACTTCTCAAATCAAATGATACAATTGAACAAGCAACACAATAATGGAGATTGAAGCAAACATAGATCAAAAAGTTATACATTATTATTTCCTCCATCACTTAAGCAAGATGAATTGTGCTAGACCATGTCATTCGTCTTCTTGTTGATGACATCCTGAATGATAGGACCGAGGGATTCCATCCTTATTGGTTTGGGCACAAATAGATCAGCACCAGCACTCATGAACGCCTCCATGGCATGATTATCGGCGAAACCCCAACAATCTTCACATCAGTTTCCCCATATCACGGATCTTCACAATTGCACGTCGAGCAATATAAAATTATATTGTCTTATTTGTAAATAAATGGATTATATTTATATAAATACATGCCAAATACTTGATGAAATAGAATTAATTACCTCTGGACCAGTCATGACGGGCATATCCTTATCGAACAAAACAATGTCAAACTTTTTCCCCTCAAGAAACAAATCAACAGCTTCCTTCCCATTCATGGCTAGAGTAACCTCACAAAGAAGTCTGAGCAGAAACGTTGAGAGGACCAACCTACAAACTTCAATGTCCTCTACAAGTAGTGCCTTGATAGAGGTGGATCCTTTGGCCTTGAGCTCCATGATCACCTAAACAAATTACAAACACATGAATATATTTTATTCTTGATCTACGCATGCCAAATTAGTACTTCAAGCATATTGTTTTTCTTGAAAAGAATCAACTAACAAAATCTTAATATATTACTAAATTCATAGTTTAACTAATCGAGGACATCACATAACACGACGAAACAAAATTGTGTATTTCAAATGAAAACAATGATAGAGAACGATCGATTGTGCTATGCATGGAAAGTTTCCCATGATCATTCCTTTTTATACGACATGTAGGACTGAAAGAATCAATGCACCTAGATAACATCAATGTGGAAAATAAACAATGAACATGCCAACAATTATACATAAATGCATATAGATGGGTGGTAAAAAACAACAACGAAGATATTGATTAACAGATCAAACTAAAATGGATACCTCCACCCTATACTAGTATAGATCCACCTCTAACATTCTCTTGTATGTAAAGCGTGTACACTAAAAGCATCAGAAGCCTGATGATACGACAAGACAGGAAAACAAATAATGGAACATGTACCTGAAGGTTAGAGCCAGATGGTGCTGGAGGAGATTGGGGATCTTCCTGCTCTTCCCTCTAGAAAGTCTGGTGGTTGGGTGCTGGTATGCCTGGTATGACGAGGTATTTATAGCTGGGAAAAGGTAAGTGTGGACAATGGACAACCTATCTCCACCGCCTTCACACACGCAGAAAATCTGCGCCGATCTTCGCCCAAGTATAAATGGGGAAATCAATATTAGCCGTGAATATTTGGTTATTAGTGAGTCATATCCCACATAAATATTCTCGACTGATGTTTATATGCAACTTAATGCTTCATATCTAAGGTCATGTATTAAACTATATCTCCTCTAGTTATTAGAAGTTGTATGAGTTATAGTTCCAAATTTTGAATGTTGGCCAATATACCACTACAAGGAAATAACTTATAGGTAGATACTTAGCAGTAGCGCTGGGTAAGTGACCCACACTGTTGTTAAGTAGTAGTAGCAAGGGTCAAAACACCACGCTATAGGTCTAGTAGTAGCACGGGTGTATACACCCAACGCTGCTGCTAAGTGGGCCCCACAGTACCCCCTGGTCGAGCCATAGTGGCAGTGCTGGGTATAAGACCCGCGCTACAACTAACATGGTAGCTATAGCGCGGGGCTTATACCAAGTGCTGCCACTACTAGTACACAGGGCTAGCTGGTGGGCTCCATTTAGCAGCAGCGCTGGTGCATGATAGAGCGCTACATGTAATGGGCATAGCAATAGCGCGGGTCTTCTTCCCCAAGCTACTGTTGTGGCAACCTTATCCCTCCTCCAACGACGACCTCTCACTCACTCATGCTTCTTTCTCCTCCCGTCGTCGTCGCTGCCCTTCTCCTTCCTCGGTAAGTAGCCTCCCTCCTCCACCCGTCGCCCGCGTCCCTCCTCCTTAAAGCTGCTCTCCTCCCTCCTTCTCCTCTCTCCTCCCTCCTCCGGCCGCCATCCTTCCTCCTCCTCCTCTATCCCCTCCTTCCTCCCTCCTCCTGTTGGGAAACGTTGCAGAAAATAAAAATTTTCCTACGGTTTCACCAAGATCCATCTATGAGTTCATCTAGCAACGAGTGATAGGAGTGCATCTACATACCTTTGTAGACCGCGAGAGGAAGCGTTCAAGAGAACGGGGTTGAGGGAGTCGTACTCGTCGTGATCCAAATCACCTATGACCAAGTGCCGAACGGACAGCACCTCCGCGTTCAACACACGTACGGAGCGGATGACGTCTCCCGCACCTTGATCCAGCAAGGAGGAGGGAGAGGTTGAGGAAGAAGGCTCCAACAGCAGCATGACGGCGTGGTGGTGATGGAGTGGCAGTTCTCCGGCAGGGCTTCGCCAAGCTCACGCGGAGGTGGAGAGGTGTTGGGGAGGGGAGGGGCTGTGCCTTGGATGTTGTGTGCAGCCCTCCCCTCACCCCTCTATTTATAGGGGAAGGGGGAAGGGGGCCGGCCCCCTCTAGAGGAGAGCTAGAGGGGGCGGCAGCCAAGGGGAGGGGGCTTGCCCCCCAAGCAAGGGGGGGGGGCGCCCCCACTAGGGTTTCCCCCCAACCCTAGGCGCATGGGCCCTAGGGGTTTGTGGCGCCCCAGCCCACTTGGGCTGGTTCCCTTCTCCCTACAGCCCATAAGGTCCTCCGAAAGAGGTGGCCCCTCCAGGTGGACCCCCGGAACCCCTCCGGTGGCCCCGGTACAATACCGATATGCCCCCGAAACTTTTCGGTGACCGTATGACAACTTCCCATATATAAATCTTCACCTCCGGACCATTCCGGAACTCCCCGTGATGTCCGGGATCTTATCCGAGACTCCGAACAACATTCGGTAATCACATACAAGTCTTCCTAATAACCCTCCGGTGTTTTTTGTGCATATACCGTGCTAGGTTATGGTTGGAGACAATATTTGTTCTAAGAGATGAGTGGTGTTCGATGCATGGCTGTGGTGTCTTTATACGTTTCAGCCTCGGTGTCAATTGTTAGTGGTTGTGTGAGCCCCTTGGGAGCTCCTGTTCTTTTTTTGAGCGGGGAAACTTTCAATCTATTCATCTTCGATCATTGGAGTACAACAAACACCGGAAATGATAAAAAGCTATATACAGATCCTTAGACCACCTAGCGACGATTACAAGCACTGAAGCGAGGCAAAGGTGCGCCACGGTCATCACCCATCCCTCGCCGGAGCTAGGCAAAACTTGTTCTAGTACACAGTCGGGAAGTCATCGTACTAAGGCCCCATGAGACCAGCGCACCAGAACAACAACTGCCATAGATGAAAAGATGCATAGATCGTAAGAATCTAACCTGAAGATACACAAACATAGACGAATGAAGACCGGATCCGATTAGATCCATCAAAGGCAACCACCGACCGAATTCTGCAAGACCAGCTAGAAACACGCCTCCACATGCCCTCCAATGATGCTAGACGCACCACCAAAACGGGGGCTAGGCGGGGAGAATCCTATTCCATCTCTAGTGAGCCGACTATGTCTCGTCTTTCTTAGCAGGACACAAACCCTAACAAAACCAAAAGAAACATCTAAAAATGAAGCTCTCCCGCCGGCAAGGCCCGGCATCCACCACGTCGCCATGGCCCTAGGGCCACCAGAGACGAGCAGACTAGCGGCAGCACTTGCGGGAGACAGAGGAACCCTAGCGTTTTTGGAGGAGGCGGCAGTACCAATGTGTGCATTGGGAGCTCCTATTCCATGTTCAAATCGTGAAATTGCTGCTATACCGCTCACATAGGCCGTTCGGTGAAGCTCTGGCTCGCTCAACTTGGCTCCCTTTTCCACTTGCTTATTTAGCTTTTTTCGCTTGTTCTGTTGCTAGCTCAGAAAAAACCAGCTAATATATTTTTATTTGAAAAAAATCATTAAATCAAATATGCTCACCGATTAAAAATGGATCTTAAAAATTGTTCTGAATTGAAAACATTGGATTTTTTTTAAATCTTAGTGACTTAAAAATATGTCCATGGATTTCAATAATTCTTTGTGAAAATTTAAAGGAGGTTCCTAAACTGAAATTTTTTCACTAACTTTAATTTTATTGTGAACTTTTGGGATATCCGCAGATAAATGTTCATGAGTTTGAAAAAATGTATATGGATTTTAATACTGTTTACAGTATTTAAATGTTCATGATTCTAAATTTGTAGAAAAAATAGGAGGAAAAAAGTGAAACACAAAACAATTAACCAACAACACACTTACAGACGGAACCTTAGCGACCCTACAACCCCAACGCAACAGGAGGCTCCGATTCAAGTGTGCTTAGTATCTCTGGATCACAAATACGTGACTTTAACTATTACTTCTGTAAGGATATGTTTTAGCAAAGCTGGAAATCACTCATACATCAATTAACAAAAAGTTACTGGGTTAAAACTGAAACAACTACATATTATGTTGATCACATCTAATCATAGGTAGTCTCTCATGTTCTTCTTGCTAACAACGACCAACCTTTTACATGAAACTCTTGAAATTAAACGACACAAAACAGACAACACAACAATGCAGATCGAACAGAACATGATCCATGATCTAAACTTTATTCCTCCACCCCTTGAGCAAGCTGGATTGCGCTAGACCACGTCGCTCTTCTTCTCGTTGATGACCTCCTGAATCATGAAACCAAGATCCCCAATCTTCATTGGTTTGGACATGAAGGCATCAGCCCCCGCACTCATGAAATCCTCCACGACACGATCATCAGCTGACATCCCAACAATCTTCAAATCAGTTTCTCCCATAGCACGGATCTTCACAACTGCCTGTCAAGCAACAAAAAATAACTACTATTTTACTCCATTTCTCATACATAAAACAAAGCATTTTATCCAGAGAAATACATGACACTAATACATCTAAAGGGAAAGCATAAGTACCTCAGGACCAGTCATGATAGGCATGTTCTTATCTAACAGAACAATATCAAACTTCTTCCCCTCATGGAACAAATCAATAGCTTCTTTCCCGTTGATTGCCGGAGTAATTTCACAGTGAAACTAGTGCAGCATCCCCGAGAGGACCATCCTATCAACTGCATTGCCCTGTGACAGCCTGATTTTTGGCCCTTTCTTTTTCTTTTGTTTTTTCCGAGGTTTTTGCCTGAGTTTTCTTTTTCCGTGGCTTTGTGGTCTGGAAACTGAAGAAGATGCCCTCTTCTTTGCTTCCAGAGTGGCTTGTCATATCCAAATCCTTCCCTAGACCCCTATCATTTCCATCCTAGCCCAAATCCCAATATTCTTTTTATTGGGAATATTCCTTTTCTATTAAAGGAATAACTCCAATTGCCCTAGGTTGTGAAGCAACCTATATTTCCATCACTCCAAAAATTCCCAAATAATTCTCATAAATTTTTTGGGTCATATCTTGATCAAATATGGCAAAAAATTTCATTTCCATGTTCAAAAATAATTCCCCAATATTCCTTTTTCTATTCTGCCCTAAATGGCACTTTGTGAAGGAAGTGTCATTTATATTTTTCCTAGTGGCTCCCAACATTTTTGGGAATGTTTATATGTCCAAATAATTGCCCCATGCACAAGTTAAAATTTATTTTCCTAGCCAATCTTCCTCAGTGAATTTTCAAAGTTTATGTCAAACAGAAGGCTTTGTGAAGGAAGTACTAGCTAGGAGTACCCAAATGAGTTTAAATTTTCACACTCCCTAATGTGCTCATATTAAACCCCTCCACCCATTTGCAGCCCCATCCAATCATCTATGTGAGCACTGGAGCAAATCTTTGTTTCTGGCAATATTTTCAGGTTGTGAAGCAAGTGTATTTTATATTGCTTCAAAAATCCTGATACATTACCAGATCATTATTATACCCATAAAACATATCTCCACCCAATTTGGCATCATTTCAATGAGCCATTTGATCACCAATATTATTTCAAGTTTCTGGACAGAAATGATGTTCGTGAAGCAAATGCCATTTTGGCTTGTCCATTTGGCATGATCTTTTTACAGAATCTTTATATGTTCATATCAAGAGGATTTGACAAGTCGCATCCCATTCCACCACTCCATGTGAGAGCATCAACATGATCTTCATTTCTGGACCAAAAATGCAGTTGTAAAGCAACTGCAGTAAATCTTGATCCTTTTACCCTCAAAACCTCCTGAATAAATGTCATTCGATAGCTAAACCTCCCAGAAAAGCTAGTTACTGAGTTACCTAGCTTGTGTCCCCACTGCACAGCACAAACACTTGTCTGCTGGTTTACTTTGGAGCTAAGTGCCACTCTCCTCCCGTCGTCTCCCTCGTTGTATAGACGTCCATACATGTCTAGTAGCTGCCCGGTGATCCTTTATATCTCCCTGAGTCGATGGTTCGTCTCCGTTAGCCTTAAATGCGCCGCTAGCGCCATGCCCGTGCCGCGTCCAGCCTCTGCCCTCCATTAATGCTTGGTCGGGAGCTCGCCCGTTAGCTCCAGAAGCCTCCCCTAGGCTATATAAGAGAACCCCGACCTCATTCTCAGCTCAAAGCTCCCTCCCCCGCCTCGTTTGCCCTCTGGAATCGCGGCATCTCGCCGGAGTTCGCCGTCACCCTCCATGGCCGCCTCGGCCTCGGCTTGTGTCCGGCCACCACAGGCCTCCACACGCCTCTGCCCCACGTCCACCGCACTCCCCTCGTCCCACTCAGCTTCCCCACCCCCTTGCCCCCTCGCCGGAGTGCCCGCATCGCCGAGAACCGTCGCCGCCCGAAGCTCTCTGCCGCTCCCATGGCGCCGCTCCTCCCCTCCTCCCTACTCCACCCCGGCGACGGCAGACCCTCTGAATGGGTGTGTCTTGCCTCTGCGCACCCGCCGGTGCCCTCATCCGGGCGGGAGATGGCCGGAGTTGGCCGGCCCCTTCGCCCCTCCTCTCCTCGGTCTCCTCCTCTGTTCACGTGAGAACAGGGCGAGCGGGAGGAAGAGGACGACCGAGCCTGGCCCCTCCCCTGCGCCAGGACCCCACGCGCCAGTGGCCCAAGGCCCAGGTCCACGTGGATAAGTGGAGGCGTATTTCTCAGTTTACGCCTTCACCTTATCCACTCAGGGGCCTGTTTGCTGAAAAACAAATTCACATATAGGTCCCGGATCTTCATCACCTTATAACTTTTCAACCGTAGCTCCGTTTAAGGTGAAACCAACGCTCACTTCTTCGTTTCGTCGAGCCCGTTCTTTTGGTCAAGCTTTCACTATGGTTTGACACTGTGAAAATGACCTTTATTCCCTCTGCCTTATTCAGCCCCCTTTGAGAGAGTACGTTTTCCAGCGATTCGTTCCGCGAGTTTCTGACACTTCTCCCCGGTGCCTTCTTCATCCCCAGGCAAGCCACAATACACACTTGCATGATAGTCATGCAGTAGCCATGGTTTTCAACTTGAATCTTTATTAAATGTTTGCTTGTTGAAAAGATGGTTATCGTTGTTCCGGTGATGTTTAGATTTGCATGTTCACTTTTGGGCTATGTTGTTTTGTACTCTATGATCATGTTATACCTGCTAGTATTTCCTTTCATATATTTATGCTTCCTAGAAGTACATGTTGATGTACTGGCGATGTTCGTGCTAGTCAGTATGCCATGCTCAGTGGATATGATTTATTGTTGATATGGTGGATAGTTATGTGATACCCTCATGATTATGTTGATATCATGTTCATGCATTTTATCATGGCTCAGCATATTTGTATTCAAGTTAACCGGATTAAATTGAACTTGAACAACTGTTGGCTGAGTCATGGTGCCGCTGAATCGATGCTGACCAGTGCAACCGCGCTTACCGGTATGGGACGGTCCTAACTGGGTCTGTTGTTGTGCCTCTCGCCGGTGCCTCCAACGAGGGAAGGTTATGGGCGCTGCCCCGATCAGGTAGGCGGACATAAGCCTTGTGTGCCCGTTGTTGAGTTAGTTTTTGGATCCTTGTCCCAGAGTGGGACGGGCCACGACGGTGGTGTTGTGTTTGGAGGTAGGCACGGGGCCACCCATGACTTAGCTCAGTGAGGAGTGAGTCGGAGTGGCCGGGAGAGTGTCATGGCAGTAGGACAGTTTTTTTGGAACGCTGTTGGTCCGCCCGAATGGGAGTGCGAGGCCATGGGTTCCGTAGTGTGGGTACAGTGTACTAACCTCTGCAGAGTGTAAATTAAATCTATCGATAGCCGCGCCCGCGGATAAGGGCCCATGTTGAAAGTAGGTCACACCGTGAGTCAACAGTAATAAGAATAATGTGCTTAATAACAATGAGATAAGTTGGTTGTGATCAGCGTAAGGATCACGGGCCAAGTGTTGGTCGGGTTGTGATCTCCATAAGGATCACGGGCCATTTAGTGGTCGGGTTGTGATCGCCGTAAGGATCACGGTTTGAGGCCAAGTGTTGGTCATGGTTGTGATCGCCGTAAGGATCACGATGGTATCGAGGATACCGAGTTGTTGTATATTCGTGATGTTGTACGAGAATCATGGGTAAAGGTCAAGCTCCTTGTGGTCATTTACTGATTACTACGGTATTGTTTATATCAAGCTTGATTTGATCCTGAGATGATTGTGTGATGTCCGAGGTTGGTAAGTGATGCATGTGACGGTTACGAGGTAACCCGAGCAGAACAAATGGTGCATATAGTGTCATCATGTTGCATGCTAGTATTGTCGGATTAATATGTTCATGTTGTGTTAGCGGTATCATGTTCATGTTATATTGTTCTGATGATATCATGATAATTCCTGTTTAACCTGTAATTGCCATGTTGTTGTCTGTCTTGAATGCTTCTGGTTTTTGTGAGCTTGCAAGTACATTCAATGTACTGACCTGGCGTGTCATGCCAGTTTGCAGGTCATGCCGAATTTGATTGCTTGCTTGTCGTGGTTTCCGTTCGTGCGAGCTAGGATAAGCGTTCTAGCCAGAGTCCCTGTGGAGTGGAGTTCACCACCGTCTTCGTTGTTCCGCTGCTAGAGTTATTCCGCTGCTTCGAGTTGTTCTGATGCTTGCATAGAGCAACTGAGGATGGCGTAGTGTCGCCGTGCCAATGTTATTCATTGTAATATCGGAGACCTTTGCTACATCTTGAGCTTGCGTTGGTCTTCCCCGAAGAGGAGAGGATGATGCAGCATAGTAGCGTAAGTATTTCCCTCAGTTTTTGAGAACTAAGGTATCAATCCAGTAGGAGGCCATGCACAAGTCCCTCGTACCTGCACAAAACGATAGCTACTCGAAACCAACGGGATTAGGGGTTGTCAATCCCTTCACGGTCACTTACGAGAGTGAGATCTGATAGAGATAATATTTTTGGTATTTTTGCTATAACGATGCAAAGTGAAAAGTTAAAGGCAAAGTAAAAGCAAGTACAAAAGTGATGGAGATTGATATGATGAGAATAGACCCAGGGGCCATAGGTTTCACTAGTGGCTTCTCTCGAGAGCATAAGTATTCTACGGTGGGTGAACAAATTACTGTTGAGCAATTGACAGAATTGAGCATAGTTATGAGTATATCTAGGTATGATCATGTATATAGGCATCACGTCCGAGACAAGTAGATCGAAACGATTCTGCATCTACTACTATTACTCCACTCATAAACCGCTATCAAGCATGCATCTAGAGTATTAAGTTAAAAACAGAGTAACGCCTTAAGCAAGATGACATGATGTAGAAGAATAAATTCATGCAATATGATAAATACCCCATCTTGTTATCCTCGATGGCAACAATACAATACGTGCCTTGCAACCCTTTCTATCACTGGGTAAGGACACCGCAAGATTGAACCCAAAGCCATGCACTTCACAAATTGCAAGAACTACCAATCTAGTTGGCCAAACCAAACGGATAATTCGAAGAGACTTGCAAAGATAACTCAATCATACATAAAAAAATTCAGAGAAGATTCAAATATTATTCATAGATAAGCTGGATCATAAACCCACAATTCATCGATCTCAACAAACACACCGCAAAAAGAAGATTACATCGAATAGATCTCCATGAGAGAGGGGGAGAACATTGTATTGAGATCCAAAAAGAGAGAAGAAGCCATCTAGCTACTAGCTATGGACCCAAGGTCTGAAGTAAACTACTCACACTTCATCGAGAGGCTATGGTGTTGATGTAGAAGCCCTCCGTGGTGGATTCCCCCTCGGCATGGAGCTCCTAACAGGCCCCAAGATGAGATCTCGTGGATACAGGAAGTTGCGGCGGTGGAATTAGGTTTTTGGCTCCTGTTCTGATCGTTTGGGGATACGTAGGTATATATAGGAGGAAGGAGTACGTCGGTGGAGCATCAGGGGGCCCATGAGGCAGGGGGCGCGTCCTGGGGGGGGGGGGCGCCTCCCACCCTCGTGACCGCCTCCGATGTTCCTTGGCGTAGGGTCCAAGTCTCCTGGATCACGTTCGGTGAGAAAATCACGTTTCCGAAGGTTTCATTCCTTTTAGACTCCGTTTCATATTCTGTTTCTTTGAAATACTAAAAAAGGCAAAAAAACAGCAATTATGGGATGGGCCTCCGGTTAATAGGTTAGTCCCAAAAGTAATATAAAAGTGGAAAATAAAGCCCATTATAGTCCAAAACAATAGATAAAGTAGCATGGAGCAATCAAAAATTATAGATACGTTGGAGACATATCAGGCATCCCCAAGCTTAATTCCTGCTCGTCCTCGAGTAGGTAAATGATAAAAAGAGAATTTTTGATGCGGAGTGATACTTTGGCATAATTTCAATGTAAATCTTCTTAATCATGGTATGAATATTCAGATCCAAAAGATTCAAGACAAAAGTTCATATTGACATAAAAATAATAATACTTCAAGCATTCTAACTAAGCAATTATGTCTTCTCAAAATGACATGGCCAAAGAAAGTTATCCCTACAAAATCATACAGTCTGGCTATGCTCCATCTTCCCCACACAAAGTATTTAAATCATGCACAACCCCGATGACAAGCCAAGCAATTGTTTCATGCTTTAACATTTTCAAAACTTTTTCAACCTTCACGCAATACATGAGCGTGAGCCATGGATATAGCACTATATGTGGAATAGAACGGTGGTTGTGGAGAAGACAAAAAAGAGGGAAGATAGTCTCACATCAACTAGGCGTATCAACGGGCTATGGAGATGCCCATCAATATATATCAATGTGAGTGAGTAGGGATTGCCATGCAACGGATGCACTAGAGCTATAAGTATATGAAAGCTCAACAAAAGAACTAAGTGGGTGTGCATCCAACTCGCTTGCTCACGAAGACCTAGGGCATTTGAGGAAGCCCATCATTGGAATATACAAGCCAAGTTCTATAATTAAAAATTCCCACTAGTATATGAAAGTAACAAAATGAGAGACTCTCTATCATGAAGATCATGGTGCTACTTTGAAGCACAAGTGTGGTAAAAGGATAGTAACATTGTCCTTTCTCTCTTTTTCTCTCATTTTTTTATTTGGGCCTTTTCTCATTTTTTATGGCCTCTTCCTTTTTTTTCCGTCTGGAGTCTCATCCCGACTTGTGGGGGAATCATAGTCTCCATCATCCTTTCCTCACTTGGGACAATGCTCTAATAATGATGATCATCACACTTTTATTTTTCTTACAACTCAACAATTACAACTCGATACTTAGAACAAGATATGACTCTATATGAATGCCTCCGGCGGTGTACCAGGATATTCAATGAAACATGAGTGACATGTATGAAAGAATTATGAACGGTGGCTTTGCCACAAATACGATGTCAACTACATGATCATGCTAGCAATATGACAATGATGGAGCGTGTCATAATAAGCGGAATGGTGGAAAGTTGCATGGCAATATATCTCGGAATGGCTATGGAAATGCCATGATAGGTAGGTATGGTGGCTGTTTTGAGGAAGGTATATGGTGGGTGTATGATACCGGCGAAAGGGGCGCGGTATTAGAGAGGCTAGAAACGGTGGAAGGATGGGAAAAAGTGCGTATAATCCATGGACTCAACATTAGTCATAAAGAACTCATATACTTATTGCAAAAATCTAGAAGTTATCAAAGCAAAGTATTACGCGCATGCTCCTAGGGGATAGATTGGTAGGAAAAGACCATCGCCGTCCCCGACCGCCACTCATAAGGAAGACAATCAATAAATAAATCATGCTCCGAGTTCATCACATAACGGTTCACCATACGTGCATGCTACGGGAATCACAAACTTCAACACAAGTATTCTTGAAATTCACAACTACTCAACTAGCATGACTCTAATATCACCATCTTCATATCTCAAAACAATTATCAAGCATCAAACTTATCTTAGTATTCAACGCACTCAAAAGAAAGTTTCACATATCTTGAATACCAAGTATATTAACATTAAGCAAATTACCATGCTATTAACGACTCTCAAAATAATCTAAGTGAAGCATGAGAGATCAAGTTTCTTTAAAACAAATCCACCACCGTGCTCTAAAAGATCTAAGTGAAGCACTAGAGCAAAAATTATCACGCTCAAAAAGATATAAGTGAAGCACTATGAGCAAAAACTATCAAGCTCAAAAGATATAAGTGAAGCACATAGAGTATTCTATCAAATTCCAATTCATGTATGGCTCTCTCAAAAGATGTGTACAGAAAGGATGATTGTGGTAAACTAACAAGCAAAGACGAAAATAATACAAGACGCTCCAAGCAAAACACATATCATGTGGTGAATAAAAATATAGCTCCAAGTAAATTACCGATGGAAGTGGACGAAAGAGGGGATGCCTTCCGGGGCATCCCCAAGCTTTGACTTTTTGGTGTCCTTGGATTATCTTGGGGGTGTCATGGGCATCCCCAAGCTTAGGCTCTTGCCACTCCTTGTTCCATAATCCATCAAAACAATTCACCCAAAACTTGAAAACTTCACAACACAAAACTCAATAGAAATCTCGTGAGCTCCGTTAGAGAAAGAAAACAAAGGACTACTTTAGGTTACTGTAATGAACTCATTCTTTATTTATATTGGTGTTAAACCTACTGTATTCCAACTTCTCTATGGATCATAAACTATTTTACTAGCCATAGATTCATCAAAATAAGCAAACAACACACGCAAAACAGAATCTGTCAAAAAGAGAACAGTCTGTAGTAATCTGTAACAGACGCACACTTCTGGAACTCAAAAAATTCTACCAAAATTATATGACCTGGAAATTTTTTTTATTGATCATCAGCAATTGGAATCAATATTTTATCACGTTCTGGTGATTTTTAACAATTCGGGCACTGAGCGCAAAGTTTCTGAAAATTACAGCAAGATCAAATAACTATCATCCAAGAAGATCCAATAGGTTTAACTTGGCACAAACACTAATTAAAAGATAAAACCACATCTAAACAGAGGCTAGATGGATTATTTATTCCTAAGCATCAAGGAAAAATATTGGGTTGTCTCCCAACAAGCGCTTTTCTTTAGAGCCTTTTTAGCTAGGCATTGATAATTTTAATAATGCTCACAAGAAAGACAAGAATTGAGGCACAAAGAGAGCATCATAAAACATGTGACGAACACACTTAAGTCTAACATACTTCCTATGCATAGGCATATTATAGGCAAGCAAATTATCGTAGCAAGCAAAAACTAGCATATGCAAGGAAGCGGAAAGGAACAATATCAATCTTAACATAACGAGAGGTAATTTAGTAACATGAAAATTTCTATAACCGTATTTTCCTCTCTCATAATAATTACATGTAGGATCATAAGAAAATTCAACAATATAGCTATCGCATAACATATTCTCAACATGATCCACATGCATGCGAAGTTGACACTCTTCCAAAATAGTGGGATTATCATTAACTAAAGTCATGATTTCTCCAAGCCCACTTTTATCAAAAATTTCATAAGATTGAACATTATCCAAATATGTGGGATCTGAAGTTGACACTCTTCCAAACCCACTTTCAATATTATTGAAAACACTATTATCAATCTCATATTCATCATGGGGATTAAATAAATTTTCAAGATCATAAGAAGAATCACCCCAATCGTGATCATTGCAACAAGTAGAGGACATAGAAAAACTAGCATCCCCAAGCTTAGGGTTTTGCATATTTTTAGCAAAATTGACATCAATAGAATTTATAGTAAAATAATTGCAATCATGCTTTTTATTCAAAGATCTATCGTGAATCGCTTCATAAAGTACTTCATCACAATTTTTAGATTCACGAATTTTAGGCAAAACCTCATAAAGATAATCTATTGCACTCAATTTAGGAATTGGTTCATCATAATTGGATCTCTTAAAAAGATTGGCAAGCGGATGAGGATCCATAGATATTGGCTTCTTTGTTTAGGAATAAATACTCAACTATTTCAACCAAACGAGCAGATGAGCCAAGTAAGACATCAAGGCAAACGAAAAGAGAGGGCGAATAAATCGACAAGGGTGAAGTGGGGGAGAGGAAAACGAGAGGCAAATGGAAAATAATGTAATGCGAGAGATAGGGATTGTGATGGGTACTTTGTATGTTGACTTTTGCGTAGACTCCCCGGCAATGGCGCCAGAAATCCTTCTTGCTACGTCTTGAGCTTGCGTTGGTTTTCCCTGAAGAGGAGAGGATGATGCAGCACAGTAGCGTAAGTATTTCCCTCAGTTTTTGAGAACCAAGGTATCAATCCAGTAGGAGGCCACGCACAAGTCCCTCGTACCTGCACAAAACGATAGCTACTCGCAACCAGCGTGATTAGGGGTTGTCAATCCCTTCACGGTCACTTACGAGAGTGAGATCTGATAGAGATAATATTTTTGTATTTTTGGTATAAAGATGCAAAGTGAAAAGTAAAAGGCAAAGTAAAAGCAAGTATAAAAGTGATGGAGATTGATATGATGAGAATAGACCCGGGGGCCATAGGTTTCACTAGTGGCTTCTCTCAAGAGCATAAGTATTCTACGGTGGGTGACCAAATTACTGTTGAGCAATTGACATAATTGAGCATAGTTATGAGTATATCTAGGTATGATCATGTATATAGGTGTCAGTGTACTAGAGTAGGGGGTACCCTAGTATCCCGAACTCGTGCACGGACAGTTGCAGCGCCCCGCAGCAGGGCTAGCCTGACGACCGCCAAGCTCCTCAGTGGCTCCTTTAGAGCCATTCAAGAACAAAGTAATCAAGTCCCCGGCAAGAGGAGCTTGCCGGGAAGGCCACTCAGGGCGCGAAGGAAGCAAGGCCCCGGCAAGAGGAGCTTGCCGGGAAGGCTTGGCGGGCGCCGAGCCCCCAAGCGCGACAAGGTTCCTGCCGCGGCAAGGCGCTTGCCGGGGCGGGCGACCTCTCTTCATCTCCGCTCCAGCTCACCCGCCAACGTGTCACCACGGGGCTCTCCCAAGGACGCGTGTCGAAGGGCTGTGCAGCCAGCGGGGAGCAGCGACAAGCGGCGCTGACAAGCTACCATCGTGGCAAACGGAGGCGCACTTGACGGTCCCTGTTACACTGTTCGGGCGACTGAGACGGGCATTGATGACTCTTGTCCCTTGCCGTCAGAGTTAGGTATAGGTTACTGTACACTGTACAAAGCGGTGTACCAACCTATGTTTTTACCATTATAACCTTGTCTACTTGCCACGTGTGGTGACCCCTTGTGCCTATAAAAGGAGGCCCAAATGCAACGTAAAAAGGGGTTCGGCTGGGTTCGATCCAGCCCCGGGCTTAGTTCATCACATTCATACGAAACCACACTCAGGCTAGGTCTTGTAGCTCCCATTGCTCCCTAGCAAGAACACAAGATAATCCGCAAAGCAGCAGTAGGAGTATTATCTCTCCGGAGAGCTCCGAAGCTGGGTAAATCCGCTCGTGTGCATCGCCTCGATCCGCTCTTTGTGCAATCTCCGCCCCCCTCCGAACCACAAGGGGCCCCGGGTCCCGTAGGTGCTCGTGGGACACGATCAGCTCTCCCCCGACATCTTTGGCGCGCCAGGTAGGGGGGCGTCGAGGCTGTGTGAGCCCGATCCGGCGGTCACACGAGCGACTCCATCGACATCTTCGTCGACATGGCGCCGAAGAAGAAGTCTTCGGCAGCAGCTGAGCCGTCCGCGTCGAACCCACCACCACCGGAGCCGTCAGGTGGTGGGGGAAATGCTGGCGGAGGAACCGGCGTCGTCGAGAGAGCCCACGATGCCGCCAGGTCCAAGGACAAGGCAGCGCAGGCGTCGGCGTCCGAATCTGCACCACGTCCTTCGCAGGAGGCGCGGGACCAACAGCGTCATGATACTCGCAGCACCATACGCTCGTTGGATCAAGGCCAAGCTGGAGGATCCCGAGGCCCTCGAGACCCGCATGCACCCCAGCATGCTGGTACGAGTGGGGTACGGTCGCTTGGACGGGATGCTGCTCCTCCTAACTTGGTTAGGAGTCCGAGCACATCCCGTTCTTCGCACCGTACGCCGTTGCCGCCGACCACACCAGCGGAAGCCTTGGCAAGAGCTCATTTACTTCTAGATTACCCTCCAACGGCCGATAAGGTCGACGAATGGAGGGCCATAATTCATAGTCTCATCGGCTTCGCCAACGGCGACGTCCCGCGGCAATCGAGTGCTTCGCAGCCGCGGCGAGGCGACAAGGCGCGAGCCGATGGCGACGAGACTTACGGGGGAGCAGCCACCGTGCACTCACCTTCCTGAAGGCCAAGATCGCCGACTCGCCGGATCCACCTCGACAGCGACTCCACAGCGTCGTCAGATCCGCGAGCTCGTCGCGACCAACGCCAAGTTCTTCGAGAACGGCAAGAAGGAGACGCTCGAACCCGTATCGAGCGCCGAAGAGAAGCGCGCCGTCAATCTGACCAACGCGCCGGGCCCACTGTCGATATGCATGCGCCAGGGGAACCAGGCGACTTGCCGTACGCGGTAGGTTGCCCTGTGTTCACTCGTGAGCTGCGGCAAGTCCGGTGGCCCGACAAGAAAAACTTCAAACCAGACGTGCCGGAGAAGTACGATGGCAGGACACACCCATCGGAGTTCCTCAGCATCTACACCATCGCGGTGCAAGCTGCAGGGGGACGAGACGACAAGATCCTCGCCAACTACTTTCCCTTGGTGCTCAAGCCGAACGTCAGATCTTGGCTCATGCACTTGCCGGATGGCTCTATTTATTCTTGGGCAGATTTGTGCCACCAGTTTGTTGGCGCCTTCACAGGTGGCCACAAGCCTCATGGCCAGGAGAGTGATCTCCACCTGCTTGCCCAGAAGGAGGGGGAGTCTCTGCGCAAATTCATCCAGAGATTTAGTCGAGTGCACTACAACATCCCAGACGTCCACCCTGCTGCAGTGATCAGTGCATTCCATCAGAATGTACGAAATCGCAGGATGAGGGAGGAGATGGCGATGTGCAAAGTGAAAGACGTCAGCGAGCTCTCACGCCTGGTCGACAAGTGTGCGCTGCTGCGAAGAAGGAAGAAGACTCCCAGAGAGAATGTGGGAGCAGAATCGACAAGAGGGACCGCCTGCAAGAAATAGCCGGCGGCGGAATAACAGGAGGAAGAAAAACCAAGAAGTACTAGTTGTCGAGCAGTCCGGCAAGGATGGTGCCGCCAACAAAGCTAAGGCCGGTGGCTCCGGCAAGGAGGTTGCCGTTGACGCCGACCGCCAAGTTGTGGCGGCCGCCGACAAGCCTGACAGCCCCAACAAGCAGTACTGTAAAATCCACCGCACTAAAGGCCACGATCTCCAGAGCTGCAAGAAAGTCGAGCAGCTTGTTGAGCTACAGAGAGCTGAGTACGAGCGGCGAGACAAGGAGAAGGCCCAAGAAGGTGCAGGTGCGGCAAGTAAGAAGAGACCCGGTCGGGGAGGGCGCCGCGGCAAAGCCAAGCAGCGACAAGGACACAGACCTCCCCGTGGCCGCGACAAGGAAGAAGATGAAGATGAAGATGACGAGGACGATGAAGACGATGAAGCTGATGAGCAGGAGTTTCAAAAGGCAACGGAGGTCCTTTGCGTCGACGGTGGTGCGTC
The DNA here is from genome assembly GCA_021605205.1 of Aegilops longissima. Taxonomy (NCBI): domain Eukaryota; kingdom Viridiplantae; phylum Streptophyta; class Magnoliopsida; order Poales; family Poaceae; genus Aegilops; species Aegilops longissima. Next base: position 37,581,413 of record CM038677.1, read on the forward strand.
TCTGCATACCTCACACCGCCAACTCATGCAATGGATGCGTGAGGTCAATGCAGCAGAACCATCCATAGAGTCACGCAAACCTCTGAAATGGTCCAGCACGCCCATCATCTTTGACATTGAGGATCACCCTGATCGCATCACTGCGGTCGGGTGCTGCCGATGTTGGTCTCACCAACCATCCGCAACCTCAAAGTCACAAAGATGTTGGTCGACGGCGGGGCCGGCCTGAATTTGATCTCCTCTGCAGTGCTCCAGAAACTTCAAATCCCTGACAGTGAGCTCGAAGAAACTGGTACTTTCCAAGGAATCAACCCAGGAAGGAGCAAGCCCAAAGGGAAGATCACGTTGCCGGTAACATTCGGCAGCGAGCTCAACTTCAGAACTGAGAGGGTCACGTTTGACATCGCCGATTTCCCATTGCCCTACAATGGCATACTTGGCCGTCCAGCACTCGCCAAGTTCATGGCCGCCTCTCATTATGCCTACAACCTACTCAAGATGCCCGGCCCGATAAGCGTCATTTCTGTCCATGGCGACAAGAAAGACGCACTTATCTGCGCCGACAGGATTTACCGGGATGCAGCAGCCGCGACAGATAGCAAACCACTTACCGCTGAAGCTCCCGGGGGGAAGAAGAAGACCACCAGGTCCGGCAAGAGCTCTGTTGCCCACTCCGGCAAGCGCACCTCTTCGGAGTGCTGCGCTACCGTCGAGGACGCACCATCGAGCTCCACCGGCAAGTGCAACAAGACGATGGCGGCTCCGCCAAAGACCAAGAAAGTGCCCGCCAAGGAGGACGGCACTGGTGGTACCTTCACCATCAGTGCCATGCTTGATCCTAAATAGGAAGGCGAGCTCGTTGCTTTCCTGCGGGCGAATGTCGATGTGTTTGCATGGCAACCGTCTGAGATCCCCGGTGTTCCCAGGAAAGTAATTGAGCACCACCTAGCTGTTTGTCCTCACGCGCGGCCCGTCAAGCAAAGAGTTAGGAAACAGGCAGTGGAGCGCCAAGAGTTCATAGCAGAAGAAATCAAGAAATTTGAAGCAGCAGGGCTTGTCAGAGGAGTCCTCCACCCCACGTGGTTGGCCAATCCGGTAGTTGTACGCAAGGCTAATGGGAAATGGAGACTTTGTATTGACTTCACTGATGTTAATAAAGCTTGTCCCAAGGACCCATTTCCCTTGCCGCGTATCGACCAGATTGTTGACTCCACGGCTGGATGCGATCTGCTTTCGTTTCTTGATGCATACTCAGGATATCATCAGATCTTCATGGCAGAAGAGGATGAAGAGAAAACCACATTCATTACACCATGTGGCACGTACTGCTTTATACGGATGCCTTTCGGTTTGAAGAATGCTGGTTCAACCTTTGCAAGGGTAGTCCATGATGCCTTTGGACCACAGATACACAGAAATGTAGAAGCTTACATGGATGACATAGTGGTCAAGAGCAAAGACAGAGCGACTCTGGTTCAGGATTTGGATGAGACGTTTGCGAACCTGCGCAAGATCAACCTCAAGCTCAACCCCGAGAAGTGCGTGTTGGAGTCCCTTCCGCAAGCTTCTCGGGTTCTTTATATCTCAGCGGGAATTGAAGCCAACCCGACAAGATCAAGGCCATTGAGCAGATCGAAGCACCAAAGCGCGTCAAGGATGTCGAGGCTTGCGGTTGCGTGGCTGCTCTCGGCGAGGTTCATCTCTAAGTCTGCTGAACGCGCCTGCCGTTTTCAAGATTTTGAAAAGGCAGGTCCAATGAAATGGACTCGGCGGAGGCTGCGCTGCAGACTTGAAGAGATACCTATCCTCCGCTCCAATACTTGTCGCACCTAGGCCACAAGAGAAGTTATGCTGTATATAGCGGCAACCAATCAAGTGGTTAGTGCTGCGTTAGTAGCGGAGAGGGAGGCAGATGATGAGCCGGCAACCGAGGCAAGCGCATCCAGCGACAAGCAAGGGGCTTCGCCGTCAAGCTCTGGTCCCGACAAGGACGGATCAGCGCAGGGTTGCGACAAGATACAGAAGAAGATGGTGCAGCGCCCAGTCTACTTTGTCAGTTCCCTTCTGCAGGGGGCTAGATCAAGGTACTCTGGTGTGCAGAAGCTGCTTTTCGGCCTCCTCATGGCCTCGAGAAAGCTGCGCCATTACTTCCAAGCACATGAGATAACAGTTGTCACTCGCTTTCCGCTGAAGAGGATTTTGCAAAACCCTGAAGCAACAGGCAGGATTGTTGAGTGGGCACTGGAACTGTCAAGCTTTGGTCTCAAGTTCGAAAGCACTTCAACTATCCAGAGCAGGGCATTGGCAGAATTCATAGCAGAGTGGACGCCAACGCAAGATTAGGAAATTCCAGAGACAAGCATCCCCGCCAAGGAGGCAAATAAAGAGTGGCTGATGTACTTGATGGTGCCTTCTCGCTGCAAAGCGCCCGGTGCCGGCGTGCTGCTTATCGCACCCACCGGGGAGCACCTCAAGTACATAGTCCAGATGCACTTTCCCAAGGAACAAGCAACAAATAATACTGCAGAGTATGAAGGCTTGCTTGCCGGTCTTAGGATTGCGGTGGACCTTGGGATCAAGAAGCTCATTGTCAGGGGGGACTCGCAACTTGTCGTCCGCCAAGTAAATAAAGATTATCAGAGTCCGTTGATGGAAGCATACGTCGACGAAGTGAGGAAGCTGGAAGAGCACTTTGAAGGCCTGCAAATGGAACACGTTCCAAGAGCACAGAATGAAATAGCTGATGGTCTCTCCAAATGTGCCGCACTTAAGTTACCTGTGGAACCAGGGATTTTTGTGCTCAAGCTAACTCAGCCAACCGTAACACCATCAACAGGACAGAGCAAGAAGAGAAAATTGGTTTCCGGCGACTACTTCCCGGCAGAGCTCCCTGAAGCCGCCGCCAAGAAGGTCCCTAAAACCAACGCGAGTATCACTGAGGAGCAGTCTGCTTCGACAAACCGTGTAGTTTGTATCGTTGAAGCAAACGCTCCCGACAAGTTTAGCTCCGGCAAGCTTGCCGAGGATCATCGAGCTCCGGCGGACCCACAGGTCCTTGCCGTAGAAGCTGATGTTCCCGCAGTGATAGATGAGCCTTTAGTCCTTGTTGTCGAGCCACAGGCTCCAACATGGGAACAACAAATCATCCATTTCCTTGACAGGAGAACTTCCCAAGAGCAAGAAGAAGCGGAAAAAGTAGCCCGGCAGTCAAGTATGCACCAGTTTGTCGACAACATCCTATACGTAAGAAGACTCAACGGTGTGAAATTGAAGTGTATTTGCCGAAGATGGATGTAAGCTGTTGGCGAGAGATACACGGAGGCATATGTGGTCACCACATTGGCGAAGAGCACTTGCCGCAAAGCTTTCCGCAAGGTTTCTTCCGGCGAAGCCCTCCAGATGCAACCGCACAAGTAACCAAGTGTGAAGCGTGCGGTTCCATTCAAAACAGATACACCAACCAGCTCAAGCTCTCCAGCGATCCCTTTATCCTGGCCCTTTTGTCTGGGGCTCGACATCTCGGCCCCTTCCCCGAGCTGTCGGGGCTTTGAATACTTGTGCGTAGTAATCGACAAGTTCACAAAGTGGCGGAAGTGGAGCCAGGAGGAAGGTGACAGCACAATCAGCCGTCAAGTTCTTCAGTCAATTGTTTGCCGCTTTGGGATTCCTAACGGATCATCACCGACAACGGCACACAGTTCACGAGCCGCACCTTCATGCAAGACGCCCAAGATCTTGGTGCCAAGATCTGCTTTGCTTCCGCTGCTCATCCGAGAAGCAACGGTCAAGCGAGAGAGCAAACGCTGAAGTCTGTGAGGACTCAAGACCAGAACTTTCGGCAGGCTGCGCAAGTCGGAAGGAACTGGATCGAGGAGCTGCGGTGGTTCTTTGGTCGATCAGACGACGCCAAATCGAGCCATCGCCGGACACCCTTTGCTCTAGTCTACGGAGCAGAGGCAGTTCTCCCCATGGAACTCAGACACGGTCACCTCGAGTGCTCGCTTATGATGAGTTTGAGCAAGAGCAGCTGCGACAAGATGACGCGCTGCTCCTCGAGGAAGATCGTCTTCAGAGCTGCTGTCTGAGCTGCTCGTTACCAGCAAGCTTTGCGTCGCTACCATAGCCGCAGTTAATGCCGAAGCTTCGAGGAAGGCGACCTTGTTCTTCGGCGCGTTCAATCCGCCAAGAATTCCAACAAGTTGACGCCGAAGTGGGAAGGCCCTTATCGGGTGAAACGAGTCACTAGGCCCGGCGCTGTCCGCCTTGAGACCGAAGATGGCATTCCGTGAGCAATTCCTGGAACATAGAGCATCTTCGTAAGTTTTACCCATGAGGCGCGGTTGCGGAACCTGCTCGGCAACCACCCTTTTGTACAAGTCTTGCCGCTGTTGCATGTAATCCTTTGTACAAAGCCGACACAGACCCGTGCATCAAGAAGCCTATGGTTGCGCACATTTTGTTAATACATGCTTTCATAATCATATATGCATGTGTTTACTAACATCTTGTGCAGCACCCGCACCCGGTAAGCGATAACGAGCCATTAGGCTCCATAACTTTATTTTCTCTTCTTTCTTCTCAAACAAGAAGAAGGTTCATCCACCCACAAGTTAACGGGGGGGAAGAGGAGATAATGGTGTGGGCCGACAAGCGTCACTCAAGGAACTATCGCCTTGCCGGAAAATAGACAACAGAAAAGCTAAGTTGCTAAGTTTAAGCGGCCAGTTTTAAATTTTTAATTTATCTTCCTCGAACGATAGTACTTTGTATGGAAAACCTGTGCGCGGAGGAACCAAATCGTGACTGGTCGCACCCTTACTTTGTTTCGAGTCCGCTCAACAACTTAAGTGAGCTGTGGCTAGTCCGCGACGAGGTTGCTTGTCGGTAGTGACCCCGCCAGCAGGCTGCTGAAGTTCCGCACTCGGCGCTCGCGGCAAGGGTGCCTGCACCGGCAAGTTTCCCTGAAAGCGTAGGGCAGTAACATACAAGGGAAGAAATCAAGTAAAGGAAATAACATTGCATTCGATGGCCTAAGATAGTGTATATTACATAATAACTTGTCGCAGATCTAACAGATTTTTCGCCTAAACATGATTTAGGCGAAAGATAGACTTGGCGGCCTAGTCCACGCGGTCGCCCTCGAGCCTCTTAACTCCGCTCACCCTGTCCACGATGGGTGCGACAAGGGCTTTGAGCGCTCCAACATCGGTGGATGGAGGCTGGGACTTGAGGGCCTTGGTGAAGTCGACGCCTGGGTTGCGGAAGGCCACCTTCATCAACACCTTCTGGAGAGCCTCGGCACAGACTTGGCGTGATTCCTCCGCCAGTTGCTTCGGAACCTCATCCCGGAGCCGCTGGATACCCGCCAACACGCCTTTGAAGAATAGGCTGAGCTTGACGCTGGGTTGGAGGTTCTCGTCGGTGGAATATCCAAGATCTGTCATCCCCAACTCCATCAGCTCGTTATGGATGCCGGCGGCGGTGTCCACAAGACCTTCCGTCCAATGCATTATGATGTCCCGAAGATTATTCTCGGCGGTCACAGCACTCGACAGCAACTCCTCGGTGGCCTTGATCTTTTCCAACAGGCCCGCTTCCGCCTCCTTGGCGCCGCTCAACGCCTCCGTCAAGGTGGTCAATTTCAGCTCCAGATCCGCCTTGGAGTCCTTGGCGGCATCGAGCTCTTTAATCTTCTCAAAAAAGCGACCTTGTAGCTCGCCGAGGGTGTAAGCGTCCTTCTCACGCCACAGCCCAACCCGGCGACCTCCTCGGCACTCTTCGGAGGGTGGACTCCAGCTGAGCCACCTCGCCTCCAATTCCCTCTTGGCGGCCTCGGCAGCCGCAGAGCATCCTTTGCCTCCCAAGTGGCCCGCCAATTGTTTGCTCACGCAGCGCGAGATCTTCCTCAAAGCTGCCGAGGTTGATCTTCCGCTGCGCCAGCCACCTTCTCGCTGAAAGCTTCTCGCTGGCGAGCCTCTGCTGCTCTTGATCTCACCCTTCTCCAAGATGAAGGCCGTGCGCTCCTCGACAAGCTGCTCACGCGCCTCCGCTATATCCCGGAGAGTCTCTTTGTTGGCGCGTCGGAGCTCTTCCGCACGTGCCTCCAAATCAGTTCCCGCCCTCGCGACAAGCGCCTCCCTGGACTCCAGTTTGGCTTGGCGGGCGCGGTAGAGCGACAGCAACCTCCTTAGCAGCTGCTCCTCCTCAGGCTCACCACTGCTGCTGCTCGGGGCATCAACTAGCGACAGCCCGGCGGAGGCAAGCAGTTCCGCATCGAAGGTCTCCCCTTCGGACGGTGCCCTGGAGCTCGATGCCCATGGGAGCTTGATGAAGACACCCTCACCGGCTTTCAGGTAGGCGCCGGGCAGGGGCTCCTCGGAGTCTGGTGCGGCGTCGGTGGCGGGGGGATCGGTGGTCGGTGCAGCGCCTGGCGCTCGTGCGGCCTCCGGGCCGTCAGTGCGATCGCCAGATTCCTCCCTAGCCTCTGCGCCAGCGGCCTCAGCAGCCTCCTCGTCGGCGGGCCTGTCAGCGCCAGCCTCCTCGTCCTCCGTGTCGGCGGCATCGACGTTGTCGCCGCGAGCGTCTTCCTTGCCGGCAGCCTCAGTTTCCATCGGATCTCCGGCAGATGGATCTGATGGTCAGAAGAAGAAAGCACAAATCAAGCAGATATTCGAAAGAGAAAAACGGAAGGAAAGAACCCAAGAGAAACTATCAAACAAGAAGATTACCTGCAGTGGGGTCTGTGGCCGCGGTCTCCACCACCGGAGGGTCGTCGGCGCCAGCCCTTGTCGGGGAAGCTCCCCTTGTCGGAGAAGCCTCCCTTGCCGGAGAGCGCTCCCTTGGCGGAGAATTCTCCCTTGGTGGCGTAGTTGAAGCAAGCAGAATTTCGGGAGTGACCTCCGGGGCCTCCTGATGTGGCTGGACCTCAGGGGTATCCCCGGTGCTCCATGATGTGGCTGCTCTGCTCCTACAAAATCCAACAAACCAGATATCAGTAACGGAAAAGCACCCAAGCGCGCCTAACCACGATAAGCATACCAGACACTTACGCTGGGGGCTGCGGCTGGGGCTGCTCTGAAGAAGGTTGCGGATCCGCAAGGAGTCCCGACGTGCCCCTGTTGCTACAGGGGAGTCATCTGAGACGACAACCACCGGCGTCTTGGCCCTCTTCGGCGCTCTCCGAGCTAACGCCCTGAAGAAGAAAGTTCAGAGTGGAACCAGTCAGATATAAGATAAAGCAATAAATTGGAAAATTACAAATAGCAGCGGCAAGATCTTACTCTTCCCCTTCTTCCTCGGAGCTGAGGGCGGAGAGATCAAACTCTGCTCCAGCGCGACGGATTGGGGGAGAAGACTCCTCTGGCGCTTGGCGGGTGCAGGGGCCGCGATTCCAGAAGGCCCTGCGCCCGTCGCCGTGGCGGAATGAGGCGCTCCCGCGGTAACAGTACTTGCCGCGGTGGAGTGCGTCGAGCGGCGAGGTGGCTGTTGGACCGTATGCTCCCCCGCCACTTCTCCGGTCTTCCGGAGACGTCTTCTTGGCGGGGCAGCGAGCTCCTCCTGCGGCAAGCTACTTGATGGCGGAGGAGAGGCGCCCCCGGCAGGCTCACTTGGGTTGTTGTCGGGCTCGGTCTGCTCCTCCTCACCGACGAACTCTTCTTGGTCGGCAAGGCTTGCCGCCTCGGCCCTCTCTACCTCCTCGACAGTGAACCCAAACGCGCCGGCGGCAGCAGCCTCTGCAGCCTCCTCCAACCTTGTGGCGATGCACGCTATCTCCTGAGTAGTGGTGTCGCGGGTGAGCCGCCTCTTCTCGTCGGCGCGGATCGGCACTTCAACCAAGTTGTCGAAGAACTGCTGCACTATGTCATCGGCGGGCTCCTGCCAAGTTGGAACGATCCATGGGAATCGCTGACAACGGCATTATCGCGGATGCTATCAAGCGACGAAGTTGTTGCACAAGGCACAACTTCCTCGCAACATGCACCATCCAGGGTTATCCGCTTGAGCTTGAACAGCTCCCACAAAGATGCCGTCAAGCTCCAAGGTAGTGAAGTTCCACCAGACCTGGGCGCAGCCTCATGATATCCGCCGCGTCGAATTCCCAAGCAGGCCTCCTTTCTCCTGCAAGGGCGCAATGCGGCGCGAAGGAAGTCCGCCTAACTGCCCCTACGGTAAGCCCTGCTTGTCGGAGACGCAAAATCCTAGTCGGGCAATCTTCAACTTGTCGCCCTCCGCGCCAAGTTGCTCCAATCATTGCCGCGAACTATGGGGGTCTTGGCGCAGGCAGTAAAAGGTGTGGCTCCTCCTCTAAGATCCAGCACCACCAGCCCTCCACTCCTCCCACTTGCTGCGCAACTCTCCGTCAAGATATGCTTCCTTCTTGCCGATCCTAGAGGTCCATGCAATTCCTCCGCAGCGGCTCTCCTCTCTCTCGCTGGGTGAGAAGTAGTGGCGAAAAGTGCGACGCTTGGGTGGACCCGATGAAGTTCTCGCAGAGATGTGCGAAACGCCATGGTAAGGATGGCGTTAGGGGTGAAGTCAAGCCGGAGGCCATATGTGTTCATGACATCGCAGAAGAATTAGAGAAAGCGGCAGAGCCCGCACTGCAAGAAAATCGCAAAGAAGGGGTACCCGATGGAGACCTTAGCAGATGTGGCGCGGAGATGACCTCGTGCGCGGATGCGCCTGGTCACCGCCGACCAGAAGAGGTAGTACAGCTCCACAGCTCCTTCCTGTTGAGCAGGGGATCGAAGAGGGCCCGCTCCTTCCGCAACACCGCGAGCCGCTGCGCCTCGGCAGATTTCACGCCTTTCCCCTTATCGGCTTTCGGAGCCATAGGGAGTCTTGGTGGAGGAAGCCGACGGCGTTGGTGGCACCGGTGGCAATGGAGGGGGCGGAGCGTCGCTCTCTTTGGGCTCGAGGAGAAAGGGGAAGGCGACGGGGGTTTCCGATGTGACAGCAAGGGCAAGTGGGCGTCCTGCCTCTGTTCCCCCGCTTATAAAGGGGAGAGGGGACGGGCGTTCCGATTTTTTCCCATTAAAGAAAGCCCCACGATCTCCCCCACGACGCCACGTCCGGTGCGTGCCGTTCATGGGAGACGTGGTGGGCCCAAGGCAAATAACGGCGTAATCAAGACCACGCGTGCCCGTGCACTGTTTTGGGCCTGGCCCAACAGAGCTTGGCGCCGTGTGTGGCCCAGGCCCGGGGGCTCCTGTCGGTGTACTAGAGTAGGGGGTACCCTAGTATCCCGAACTCGTGCACGGACAGTTGCAGCGCCCCGCGGCAGGGCTAGCCTGACGACCGCCAAGCTCCTCAGTGGCTCCTTTAGAGCCATTCAAGAACAAAGTAATCAAGTCCCCGGCAAGAGGAGCTTGCCGGAAGGCCACTCGGTATGCCGAAGGAAGCAAGGCCCGGCAAGAGGAGCTTGCCGGAAGGCTTGGCGGGCGCCGAGCCCCAAGCGCGACAAGGTTCCTGCCGCGGCAAGGCGCTTGTCGGGCGGGCGACCTCTCTTCATCTCCGCCCAGCTCACCCGCCAACGTGTCACCACGGGCTCTCCCAAGGACGCAGCGGTCGAAGGGCTGTGCAGCCAGCGGGGAGCAGCGATAAGCGGCGCCGACAAGCTACCGTCGTGGCAAATGGAGGCGCACTTGACGTCCCTAATACACTGTTCGGGCGATCGAGACGGGCATTGATGACTCTTGTCCCTTGCCGTCGAGTTAGGTATAGGTTATCTGTACACTGTACAAAGCGTGTACCAACCTATGTTTTTACCATTATAACCTTGTCTACTTGCCACGTGGTGACCCCTTGTGCCTATAAAAGGAGGCCCAAATGCAACGTAAAAGGGTTCGGCTGGGTTCGATCCAGCCCGGGCTTAGTTCATCACATTCATAATGAAACCACACTCGGGCTAGGTCTTGTAGCTCCCATTGCTCCCTAGCAAGAACACAAGATAATCCATAAAGCAGCAGTAGGAGTATTATCTCTCCGAGAGCTCCGAAGCTGGGTAACCGCTGTGCATCGCCGATCCGCTCTTTGTGCAATCTCCGCCCCCCTCCGAACCACAAGGGGCCCCGGGTCCCGTAGGTGCTCGTGGGACACGATCAGCTCTCCCCCGACAATAGGCATCACGTCCGAGACAAGTAGATCGAAACGATTATGCATCTACTACTATAACTCCACTCATCGACCGCTATCCAGCATGCATCTAGAGTATTAAGTTAAAAACAGAGTAACACCTTAAGAAAGATGACATGATGTAGAGGAATAAATTCATGCAATATGATAAATACCCCATCTTGTTATCCTCGATGGCAACAATACAATACGTGCCTTGCAACCTTTTCTGTCACTGGGTAAGGACACCGCAAGATTGAAACCAAAGCCATGCACTTCTCCCATTGCAAGAACTGCCAATCTAGTTGGCCAAACCAAATGGATAATTCGAAGAGACTTGCAAAGATAACTCAATCATACATAAAAGAATTCAGAGAAGATTCAAATATTATTCATAGATAAGCTGGATCATAAACCCACAATTCATCGGTCTCAACAAACACACCGCAAAAAGAAGATTACATCAAATAGATCTCCACGAGAGAGGGGGAGAACATTGTATTGAGATCCAAAAAGAGAGAAGAATCCATCTAGCTACTAGCTATGGACCCGAAGGTCTGAAGTAAACTACTCACACTTCATCGGAGAGGCTATGGTGTTGATGTAGAGGCCCTCCATGGTGGATGCCCCCTCAGGCGGAGCTACGGAATAGGCCCCAAGATGAGATCTCGTGGATACAGGAAGTTGCGGCGGTGGAATTAGGTTTTTGGCTCCTGTTCTGATCGTTTGGGGATACGTAGGTATATATAGGAGGAAGGAGTACGTCGGTGGATCATCAGGGGCCCATGAGGCAGGGGGCGCGTCCTAGGGGGGGGGGCGCCTCCCACCCTCGTGACCGCCTCCGATGTTCCTTGGCGTAGGGTCCAAGTCTCCTGGATCACGTTCGGTGAGAAAATCACGTTTCCGAAGGTTTCATTCCGTTTAGACTCCGTTTCATATTCTGTTTCTTTGAAATACTGAAAAAGGCAAATAACAGCAATTATGGGATGGGCCTCCGGTTAATAGGTTAGTCCCAAAAGTAATATAAAAGTGGAAAATAAAGTCCATTATAGTCCAAAACAATAGATAAAGTAGCATGGAGCAATCAAAAATTATAGATACGTTGGAG
>CM038677.1:37592733-37710159 GCA_021605205.1 Aegilops longissima
CAACAGCAGTAAACTTTCTGTTTTCAAACAGCAACATGTATACTATCAAAATAAGCATGGTAAAGGCTATCCTTGACTTTTTTATTGAAACTAAAGATGCAAAACACTAATCTAACTAACAGCAAGCAAAACAAAAGAAAATGACATGACCCTCCAAGCAAAACACATATCATGTGGTGAATAAAAATATAGCTCCAAGTAAAGTTACCGATGAATGAAGACGAAAGAGGGGATGCCTTCCGGGGCATCCCCAAGCTTAGGCTCTTGGTTGTCCTTGAATATTACCTTGGGGTGCCTTGGGCATCCCCAAGCAATCTCTGCCACTCCTTATTTCATAGTCCATCGAATCTTTACCCAAAACTTGAAAACTTCACAACACAAAACTTAACAGAAAACTTCGTGAGCTCCGTTAGCGAAATAAAACAAAAGACCACTTCAAGGTATTGTAATGAACTCATTCTTTATTTTTATTGGTGTTAAACCTACTGTATTCCAACTTCTCTATGGTTTATAAACTATTTTACTAGCCATGGAGTCATCAAAATAAGCAAACAACACAATGAAAATAGAATCTGTCAAAAACAGAACAGTCTGTAGTAATCTGCAACTAACATAAACTTCTGGAACTCCAAAATTCTAAAATAAATTGGTGGACCTGAGTAATTTGTCTAGTAATCATATTCAAACAGAATCAACCAAATAGCATTCTCCAGTAGAAAGTTCTAGCTAATCTCGTGGCGCTAAAGTTTCTGTTTTACAGCATGATCATAAAGACTTCACCCAAGTCTTCCCAAAGGTTCTACTTGGCACAAATACTAATTAAAACACAAAACCACATCTAAATAGAAGCTAGATGGATTATTTATTCCTAAACAGAACCAAAAAGTAAGAAACTAAAATAAAATTGGGTTGCCTCCCAACAAGCGCTATCGTTTAACGCCCCTAGCTAGGCATTATGATTTCAATGATGCTCACATAAAAGATAAGAATTGAAACATAAAGAGAGCATCATGAAGAATATGACTAGCACATTTAAGTCTAACCCACTTCCTATGCATAGGGATTTTGTGAGCAAACAACTTATGGGAACAATAATCAACAAGCATAGGAAGGTAAAACAACATAACTTCAAAAATTTAAGCACATAGAGAGAAACTTGATATTATTGCAATTCCTACAAGCATATGTTCCTCCCTCATAATAATTTTCAGTAGCATCATGAATGAATTCAACAATATAACCAGCACCTAAAGCATTCTTTTCATGATCTACAAGCATAGAAAATTTACTACTCTCCACATAAGCAAATTTCTTCTCATGAATAATAGTGGGAGCAAACTCAACAAAATAACTATCATATGATTGGGAATTAAGATCAAGATGACAAGTTTCATGGTTATCATTATTATTTAAAGCATACGTGTCATCACAATAATCATCATAGATAGGAGGCATGCTTTCATCATAGTAAATTTGCTCATCAAAGCTTGGGGGACAAAAAATATCATCTTCGTGAAACATAGCTTCCCCAAGCTTGTGGCTTTGCACATCATTAGCATCATGGATATTCAAGGAATTCATACTAACAACATTGCAATCATGCTCATCATTCACATATTTCATGCCAAGCATTCTATGTAATTCTTTTCTAGCACTTTGGCACAATTTTCATTTCCATCATTGTCACGAAAGATATTAAAAGGTGAAGCGTATGAGACAAACTCAATTCCACTTTTTGTAGTTTTCTTTTATAAACTAACTAGTGCTAAAAAAGAAACAAAAGATTCGATTGCAAGATCTAAAGATATACCTTCACTTACCTAGCCTCCCGGCAGCGGCGAGAAAAGAGCTTGATGTCTACTACACAACCTTCTTCTTGTAGGCGTTGTTGGGCCTGCAAGTGCACAGGTTTGTAGGACAGTAGCAAATTTCCCTCAAGTGGATGACCTAAGGTTTATCAATCCATGAGAGGCGTGGGAGGAAGATGGTCTCTCTCAAACAACCCTGCAACCAAATAACAAAAAGTCTCTTGTGTCCCCAACACACCCAATACAATAGAAAATTGTATAGGTGCACTAGTTCGCGAAGAGATGGTGATACAAGTGCAATATGGATGGTAGATATAGGTTTTGTAATCTGAAATAATAAAAACAGCAAGGTAACTAAGGATATAGTGGCGTAAATGGTATTGCAATGATAGGAAACAAGGCCTAGGGTTCATACTTTCACTAGTGCAAGTTCTCTCAACAATAATAACATAGATAGATCATATAACAAGCCCTCAACATGCAACAAAGAGTCACTCCAAAGCCACTAATAGCGGAGAACAAGCGTAGAGATTATGGTGGGGTATGAAACCACCACAAAGCTATTCTTTCGGATCAATCTATAAAGAGTTAGTACTAGAATAACACCTTAAGATACAAATCAACCAAAACCCTAATGTCACCTAGATACTCCATTGTCACCTCAAGTATCCGTGGGCATGATTATACGATATGCATCACACAATCTCAGATTCATCCAACCAACATAAAAGTACTTCAAAGAGTGCCCCAAAGTTTCCACGGAGAGTCAAGAACGTGTGCCAACCCCTATGCAAAGGTTCCCAATGTCACGAAACCCATAAGTTGATCACCAAGACATACATCAAGTGTTCTCATAAAAGACTCAATCCGATAAAATAACTTCAAAAGGGAAACTCAATTCATCACAAGAGAGTAGGGGAGAAACATAAAAGATCCAACTACAATAGAAAAGCTCGGGATACATCAAGATCGTGCCATAGATGGAACACGAGAGAGAACACGAGAGAGAGAGAGATCAAACACATAGCTACTGGTACATACCCTCAGCCCGAGGGTGAACTACTCCCTCCTCGTCATGGATAGCGCCGGGATGATGAAGATGGCCACGGAGATGGATCCCCCTCCGGCAGGTGCGGAAAGGGGTCTCGATTGGTTTTGGTGGTTCGGAGGCTTGCGGCGGAACTCCTGATCTAGGTTCTGTTCGGAAGTTTTAGGATGCGTGGGTATATATGGGTGAAAGAATGCGTCGGTGGAGCTACGGGGCCCCACTAGGCAGGGGGCGCGCCAGAAGTGGCGCCCCCACCCTCGTGAGCACGTCCCGTATCTTCTGACATGGGGTCCAAGTCCATCAGGTGGGTTTCCTTCCAAAAATAACTTCTCCAGTTGATTTCGTTCCGTTTTGACTCCGTCTGATATTCCTTTTCCTCGAAACACTAAAATAGGCATAAAACAGCAAATCTGGGCTGGGCCTCTGGTTAATAGGTTAGTCCCGAAAGTAATATAAAGTGGATAATAAAGCCCAATATTGCCTAAAACAGTAGATAAAGTAGCATGGAGCAATCAAAAATTATAGATACGTTGGAGACGTATCAGCATGCATCTAGAGTATTAAGTTAAAAACAGAGTAACGCCTTAAGCAAGATGACATGATGTAGAGGAATAAATTCATGCAATATGATAAATACCCCATCTTGTTATCCTCGATGGCAACAATACAATCGTGCCTTGCAACCCTTTACATCCTTGGGTAAGACACGCAAGATTGAACCCAAAGCCATGCACTTCTCCCATTGCAAGAACTACCAATCTAGTTGGCCAAACCAAGCGGATAATTGAAGAGACTCGCAAAGATAACTCAATCATACATAAAAGAATTCAGAGAAGATTCAAATATTATTCATAGATAAGCTGGATCATAAACCCACAATTCATCGGTCTCAACAAACACATCGCATAAAAATAAGATTACATCGAATAGATCTCCACGAGAGAGGGAGAACATTGTATTGAGATCCAAAAGAGAGAAGAAGCCATCAAGCTACTAGCTATGGACCGAAGGTCTGAAGTAAACTACTCACACTTCATCGGAGAGGCTATGGTGTTGATGTAGAAGCCCTCCGTGGTGGATGCCCCTCGTGAACTCTCGAACAGGCCCCAAGATGAGATCTCGTGGATCTGAGGAAGTTGCGGCGGTGAAATTAGGTTTTGGCTCCTGTTACGATCGTTTGGGGAATGCGTAGGTATATATAGGAGGAAGAATGCGTCGGTGGAGCATCAGGGGGCCCACGAGGCAGGGGGCGCGCCCTAGGGGGGGCGCGCCCCCCACCCTCATGACCGCCTCCGATGTTCCTTGGCGTAGGGTCCAAGTCTCCTGGATCACGTTCGGTGCGAAAAACATGTTTCCGAAGGTTTCATTCCGTTTGGACTCGTTTGATATTCTGTTTCTTTGAAATACTGAAAAAGGCAAAAAACAGCAATTCGGGATGGGCCTCCGGTTAATAGGTTAGTCCCAAAAGTAATATAAAAGTGGAAAATAAAGCCCATTATAGTCCAAAAAAATAGATAAAGTAGCATGGAGCAATCAAAAATTATAGATACGTTGGAGACGTATCTACCTTGTATTCATATTCGTGTAATAATAGAAAGCTGGTTTGTTCTATGCTAAGTAGTGTCGTATTCCAGAAGACTTCTCCTCGATCTACGGGCTGGAATACGGCGTTCGGTTTCTCTGGCTGGGTGCCACATGCCCTCAATAAGGAGTGCCTTCATTTTATTTTTTGGAAATGGTGGCGTTCCCCGGCTCTGCATCATGATGATGCATGCAGCCATATTATTAAAAAGTCTCGGAGTATCATGGAAACAAATAAGTATTACAGCTACATAAGCGGAGCAAAAAATAAATGGAAAATTACATGCTCAAAATCCCAATCGGTATGACAATGCCAAGGGCAAGCTCCCTAGACTCCGATCCTATTATGCAACCGCCATTCGAACCGGTTGAATATAGCCCATGCTACCATCTCCCACTGGTTGCATCCAGTAACCAAAGGCTCCCTGGAGTCCGTAGGAGTGAGTAAGGACCACGTAGGTATCCATGCGGACGCTCTAAAGATGACCTGCAAGAAAGTTAAAGTATGTTGTTTGTTAAAAATCATGGCATTCCTGCAATTCCATATAGCCCACTTGAGCGCACATATTCCAATTCGAATACGAGCCGCAGTAATCTGCTCAACCCCAGCTAACCACGTTCCAAACAACAATTCAATGTTAACTGGAGTAGTAATGTTAAAGGCTATATGGATCGTTCTCCAAAGCAGCTTGGCGGGTGGGCATTCTATGAATAAGTGTTGTATTGTTTCATCATGATCGCAAAAATAACAACACGAACTACCTACCCACGCCTCTTAAGTAAGTTATCTTTGGTGAGGATCACTTGCTTTTGGACGAACCACATAAAGATCTTAATACATGAGAACCTTATCTTCCAAATATGTAACGATCTCGAGATTGGGCCAGAATTAATTAGATCCATATAGAAAGATTTCACCGTAAACACCCCATTTCTAGCTAACTTCCAGTGCGTCGAATCAGGTTGGTCGGATAATTGAACATCTATCAATCTCCGGACCAAGTGCATCTAGGCGGTCCATCGCTCACCAACTAACATACGTCTGAACTGAATATTCAAGGGAGTCGTTTGAAATATTGTGCCTACATAATCCTCCTTATGTTGCATGATATTATATAGGGTGGGATATTGTATGGCTAAGGGTGTCTCTCCTAGCCATGTATCCTCCCAAAATCTTGTTGACATCCATTGCCAATCAAGAATTTGACCCTACCAAATAACAAGTCTTTAGATTCGCATGAGTCTCTTCTAGAATGTTGAGTCAGTTGATCTCACGGTGACACAGGCGGCGTTTTCGACTATAAATACTTATTGCATAGAATCTGTGCCCACATACCTCCCGACTCTGTCTCTAACCTGTATAGACACTTACTCATAAGACATTTATTCTAGATTTCCAAGTTCTCAATACCAAGACCCCCTGGTCCTTGGGTGCGACAAAGGATATCCCATCTTGCGAGACGGTATTTCTTCTTGGCCTCATCTGACTGCCATAAGAACCAAGATCTAAAGAAATCAAGTCTTTTCCGCACCCCTTTCGGTACCTCGAAGAAGGAAAGCAGGAACATCGGCATACTAGTAAGTACTGAGTCAATCAGCACTAGCCGACCCACATATGACATTAGCTTGCTCTTCCAACAACCAAGCATTTTTTTTCAATTCGATCTTCGATGCACTTCCATTCTTTATTAGATAACTTGCGGTGATGAATGGGTATGCCCAAATAACTAAAAGGCAAAGAACCTAATTCACACCCAAACAATTGTCTATATGCGTCTTGTTCTTCTTTAGCCTTTCCAAAGCAGAACAACTCGCTCTTGTGGAAGTTTCTTTTTAATCCAGACAATTGTTTGAAAAGGCATAACGAGTTTCATATTTCGCGCTTTTGCAATGTCATGATCCATGAATAGGATAGTGCTGTCGGCGTACTGTAAAATGGAGACTCCCCCATCAACTAGATGAGGGACTAACCCCTCCGCTTGACCGTTTTGCTTGGCCCTGCCTATAAGAATGGTCAACATATCGGCCACTATATTAAATAGGAGAGGAGACATTGAATCCCCTTGACTCAATCCCTTGCGGGTCTAAAACTAGTGACCGATATCATCGTTAACCTTGATTCTGACATTACCTTTCTGGACTTGAGAACCCACTTGGTTCCATAAGCCTCACTAAATCCTTTCATGCGCATTGCTGCTGAAGGAAAGGCCATTTAACTTTATCATATGCCTTCTCAAAATCCACTTTGAAGATAACCCCATCCAGCTTCTTTGAATGAATTTCATATGGCCTTTCATGCAGGATGACAACCCCTTCAAGAATGTGTCTCCCATGCATGAAAGCTGTCTGGCTCGGTTGCACCACCGAATGAGCAATCTGTGTCAATCTATTGGTGCCCACTTTTGTGAATATTTTGAAACTCACGTTGAGAAGACATATAGGTATGAATTGCTCAATCCGAACTGCCTCTTCTTTCTTTGGCAACAGCGTAATCATGCCAAAGTTAAGATGAAACAGTTCTAAATGACCGTTAAAAAAATCATGAAACATAGGCATAAGGTCATCCTTAATGATATGCCAACATTTCCTATAGAATTCCACGGGAAACCCATCTGGTCCCGGTGCTTTATTCGGTTTCATTTGTGAAATTGCGTCTAGAACCTCTTTCTCAATAAATGGTGCAGATAGAATATCATTCTCCTCTGCCCGAAGCTGAGGGATATCTCCAATAACAGATTCATTAAGGGACACCGTGCTTGCTTCCGAAGGCCCAAAAAGTTGTTTATAATAATTAGAGATATAAGCTTTCAGATTCTCATGACCCACAATTGTCCCTTCGTCCTGCTCTAGCTGTATTATTTTCTTCTTCCTATGTTTACCATTCGCAATCATATGAAGGAATTGTGTATTGTCATCCCCTGGACAACCTCAAGTACCTTATCACGTAATGCCCACTTGAGCTCCTCTTCTCTTAGAAGAGCTCGTAAGTGTTGTTCGGCTTCGGATTTCGAGCTCTGCTCAGCTACCGTAAGAAGGTTGACCGCAGCTTTTATATCTAGAGCATCTATTAATTGGGTGAGTCGCTCTTTTTCTTGTATGTAAATCCCACTCTCGTTTCTGGCCCAACCTCGTAAAAATTGTCTCAGATGTCTAATTTTATTTTGCCATCTCTCAATACTTGATCATCCACTAACAGGTTTTGCCCATTCGCGTGCGATGATCTCCATGAAGTTTTCTTTCTCGAACCAGCTTAGTTCGAAAGAGAAAGCGTTCTTGTTCGCAATATGTGTAGCCTCTTCCGAATCTACTAGTAATGGTGTGTGGTCTGAGATCTCCCTCTGCATCACATGTACCGACACTACTGGGTACTTTTGTTCCCATTCCACACTAGCAAGCACCCTATCCAACTTCTCATATGTTGGAGTGGGCAATGTATTGGCCCAACTAAGACTCTCAATAATCATGTTAAACATCGTAGACCAACGTCCATCAAAGTTTTCATTGTTCTTTTCATCTCTCCTCCGAATTATATTAAAATCTCCTCCGACTAGGATTGGAAGAGTCTCGTCCCCACAGATCCGCACCAAGTCGGCTAAAAAATATGGTTTGAGTTCGGGTTGTGCTGCCCCATATACAGTTATGAGAGACCATTGGAAACCATCCAATTTCAATCTCACCCGAAACTTGACCGCAAAGTCACCCCAAACCACATTAATTACCTCAAGTGTTTCGCACCGAACCCCTAGCAATATCCCATCAGATCTTCCTCTAGGAGGTAAGCAGTGCCAATCAAAATCGATGCCTCTGGATAATGTTCCAAGGAACTGTGGTGTGAAATTATACCGCCCTGTTTCGAGTAGAGCCATGAAATCTAATTTTTGCTCTATCGTTGTCTCTGCCAAGAACCTTCTTTTAGCCAAGTCTTTTAAGTCCTCTGCTATTTCAAAAGGTTCCTTTCATAGATCACCATGGAATTTTTCTTAAGCTTAACCCTAACACTTCTACGAACCGCGGAAGTAGGATATATATTTTTTCCGTTTGCGGGGTCTCTTGGGCTTCTCCCCATCACACTTCGGGAATGCATGATCGGCAAAACTCGAGACATTACCCTCCGTCGTTGGAGGCTCTACAATGTCCGCAGTCTCTGATCCCTCCTCATCTTCGCCATCTGCATTAGGCAAGAGATTATTACAAATGTTTTCAAGAGCGGCCATTCCTAAATTTTTCATGTCATCGTCATTCATAGGTCTGAATGATGCGAGATTTCGAATTATTTCAGAAGCTCTCTCCGCTTATAAATCTAAAAGATCATTCACCGATTTGGCCACCTCCTTCTCATTCGACCCCAAAGAAACTCCTACGTCATTTTCCTTATCGATAATTTCATTCTCGGTGAAATGCAAAATTGAACAACTCTTACTGAAAGACATACCTGTAGTTGCCTCGACATCTCGAAGCTTGGCCGCCCTAATGGCGCGCCCTAACTGCGGGTCGTCGGCATCTGGTTGATCCTGGATCCGGTCACTGACATGCCTGCCAGCCGTCACCGGTCCATGATCCCACCAAAAGCGATAAGCTCCTCCGTAGTCCTCTCCCAAAAATACATTTTCCAGGAATGGCAGGGCATTCGGTGATTAATTCGCCATATCTGATTTCTTATTTTGTCATCTATCATTAATTGGATACCGTATGTGTGCATGGGTCTAATATATCAATCGAGCTGGCTTAATGTGAACAAAATATATAGGAATTCTACTCATTTATATATGTACTGCAACTAAGGGTATCTCTAACAACACTGTAAACGTCCGTGGACGCGTACGGACACGTCCAAAAACAAGTATCTGAGGCCAGTCATCCAATCTTGTGCACCACATGTCCATCCCAAGACTAGCCTCCTCTATTTGAGACATGCATATGTTGAATCAATAGCATTTTTTGCATGCAGAAAATAGTTGCAAATATATGCATCAGAACAAAAGGCATTGGATCTTCAATAAATTTTTACATCCAACAGATCCCAAATGTTGTTAGTCCAGTTGTCTGTGCAAAAAAGTCAATTTTGCGTGGATAGCCGGCTATGTGTGGCGAGTTCTTCACTACAGCCAGCTACTCCTCATCGGTCGTCTCCTCCAACTCGGCTACCATGTGCTTCAACATCCTTGGATGGTAGGTTTACACGATCTTTTCCGCATTAGGATCCAAATTCCCCGTCTTCAAGGTCAACATCTTAGCATCATCTGAGTTGGCCGCGAGCTCATCTCTCTTCTCTTTGAGCTTGATCTTCTTCTCCGTCGGCACCATGAATTTCTCAAATCTCTCTGCCTTCTTTTCCTCATTCATGTCATAGTGCTTGACACATGGATCCTCCTTCGCCATGATTCCTCGAATTTCTCTCTCATCTTGGTCGTCGTCCTTCTTAGTTCTCCTTCTCCTCCTCCACTTCCTCCCCGAAACCCCTCTTGACCTTCTTGGCGGCTCAAGACCTCCTTTTGTTGGGTCGGTTGGATCACCATCTTCGTCTTCATTGGTGATGCAGGCAGTCTTGAAGGGATTGGCAATGGATAGGAGCCATTGTGGTGTGCATTCAACTTTAACCAACAATGCAGGAAGAAGAAATGCATCTTCTCCACCTTGAAGAACAATGTGTACGCACGATATGGCTAGCAAAAAAAGACATGTTCAACTAGTTGCATATCCGGCAAAATGACCAACACGTAGAGCATATCCGGACAAATGACCAACACATATAATTATTTACTTGCTCGGTGATTTACGCACCACTTGGCCATTGGCCTTGGAGTTGTCTCAAATGGCTGCAATACTTTTTGATGGCCTCTTGAATAGTGTACTATCGATGGGTGAGCGACTTCAGACCACGATCCCGGATCACTTCCGTGCGATAGGGATTAAAGTGATTGTGCTCATGGAAACAAGCATGAACATCCAATCAAAAGGTTGAGCCATTTTGGTTCATGCCATGAAATAGACCAATGTTGATGCCCAACCAAGCTTCACACTATAATTCTTCCTCCCTCAAATTGAAACTTTCTCCCCTACCCTTCTTCTTTGTTGGGTCGGCACCGGCCAGCCAATTGTCCTGCTCAAGGCCCGGCTACCGGGTGTACTTGTCGGACTGCTCGCGGTATATGCCCATGCCCATCTTCAGCTAGGAGTCATCCACTTGTCCGTCCTCAAAACCGCCTTCATCGTGGATGATGCCAACATCTCCCCGTCATCAACCGCCACTTCTCCGCTTCAGTGTCGCGCTTCCCGGACGGCATGCTGTAGACTGGTCACATCCGCTTTGGACCGGCATGAATGCAGGGAGAGGATTTCGGTTGGGACCAGGTTGTCGGACGCGTACGTGGCATGAGTCCGGACGCCCGCAAATCTCCCCGGGGTTTGGTGTCGGTTTGCAAGATTTAGGCATGCGGACGCGTCCATGAAGATATGCGGCACCGCATTGGATGGCATAAATTGTTCGGACAGCGGGTCCAGACATTTGCGGGCATTTTGAGGCACGTCGTTGAAGATGCCCTTAGGTACACTGGGCACTGGCATGTCCTCAATTTTACTTTTCCCAACGTAGATATGCTTATCCTCGTGTCAAACACCAAGTCATGTTCAAAGTTGAATCAAGGATGAAACTGGTATTTTCCAACTTCAAATTAACATGAAAAATAGGTGCAGACCAACCAGAGTCGATCGAATCAGCCAAAAAGATGACCAAAAACAATGTTGAATCAGTACTGTAGATAGCCAGTTCAGATAGCATATCTTGGTCTTCTTGGTCCACACTGGCTATAAAAACCAGCGGGAACTGGCCGGTTCACATGGCTGTGGCAACTGCAAGGAGCTATTTCCTCTGCCCAGATTATCAGATGCCAGGTGGTGATGATTTTGTATCTTTGCAGCATTCTACCGAGGATAAACGAATGTCCTTTGACTTTAGAAAATTAAGGCGAAAATATGTTCAGTTCATGTAACTGACATTTCGATTATGTACATATAGTATTCGCTGGTCTTATCTTCGTCATGTCACAGTCCTTCCACGATGAACTTCCACCTCTAAAATACCTCCGAACAATTACTTGCCCCTGTGGGCTCTCTCAGGCAGCGCGATATTGCCATCACAGCGCCTTCAATTGATGCATCCTCTCCCTGTTCCATGTGCCATAAACAAAGGCATGATCAGGAAAAGCTACAGGAAAACTACGCAGCATTACGAAGGTTATGCCGTGTTAACCTTTTCTTTCCAATAGAACATGTTTCCATACTTCCCTGCAACACGACTCCAGAAGCTCTGAGGAATGTCTAGATCAATCAATGAACCAATGTTGAAATTTATAATGTTACCTACAAAAACAGAGCCACGCTTGAGCATTTCTGTCCTGCCAGTAAGCACGAGTGCGTGACAACACTTGTGTTTCAAAAATTATCTAGCAGAAACAAAAATACTGTAAAATGAGTTTTATTCAAAATTGAAAGTGCTATGATGTAACAAATTTGGAATTCTGGATCAAGATCATGTGCATGCCATCGTACACACGCTAGTGCATTCACTTGTGTGCAATAGTGCAGGAATTAAGAAGCGTGTGTTGTTGCAAGATAATATTATGCAGACACAAAGTAAACACACCAGGAATTAACATCATTGAGTATGCCCTTAGGCTTATGACACATCAGTTGCATGGATAAGTGAACTGAATGGAAGTCATGATCATTCCTGCATCATGCTTCACCCAACAGTGTTCATTTTTCTTAATTCAGAAATTGCACTTTACAAATGATCCATATGTGAATTTTAGAGTAATATACTAAAATTTGCAATCAATATGGGGGACAGTTTCGTTATTCAGATAACAAAATAGTCATGGCAAAGGAAAAACTAAGTGTACAGTGAATATTATCTTTAAAACAGAAGTATCATACCGAAGGTGGGATCTGCAACAAAGACAATAGTTCGGTCATCAACTTGCCAAAAATCCTTGATAGCCAATCCTGTAAAACAGAGCATTAATCCATTTTTATGTGCTACGATACATGTGCACAATCATGAGAATACGAACTAATGCCCCCTGTTAGCTATGACAGAGAAGAATAAAAGATTATATGATAATAGCTTAATAAAAGATTATATGATGATAATAGCTTATACATGTCATGTTGGCCAATGATAATCGCAAGTACAAGCTCTACATTGGTTTTGAAATTAAATAATTGCCACATAAGGAGAGAATAATCCTACATCATATTACACGAGGTTTCTGTCATTAATCAAAAAAACATAAAGATTGTCGAGTAAAAAGAATCAGCATAGATTCATAAATTAATCTGCATAAGTCCAGCAAACTCAGGACATCAGCATTCCCGGTCCAATTGAATACAAACGCAGCTTCCCTCATGGGCCAGACTTGTATTCCCCATGGTCAAAAGGTGCTATCTTAGGATCAGCAATATATCTAATAAGTGTGCGACTTCTATAATGATTTTAACAATTAAATTTCTGACAGTATGTGACAAAACTGAAAACAATTGCGTACTGGAAATAATTTCAACAAGATAATATGTATCTTTTTTATGTGGCCAGTCAAGAAGTTTTTACTAGCTATTGCGATATTCATCGTCAGCAATATTTGACCAGACATACCATCCTTGCATATATCTATGCACATATGAACTGAAGAAAAATAATAAAATAAAATACAATGCAACTCATACAAATGTGAAAAAGAAGCAAAAGTCACCTGGTGTATCTGGATAATTTTGTGCGAGAACTCTCAACTTATAGCCAGTGTCCTTCTCTAGGTCTTCAATCTCTTGACGTAAACGATTTTCCTAAGAACAAATCAAAATAGTCAGCAGTTATCTAACAAATGTACTCCAATTATCAACACCAAAAAAAAAGAAGGTAGAGAGACTAGGACTATCCTCTGAAGATAAGAACTATTTGTAGTTGCACCCTTATGGAAGTCAATACGACATGTTAAAGAAAATTAGGCACAGGGGGACTATCACACAAGGATGAAGAACACTATTCATCCTTGCACCGTTGTGCATACATCCATGTTGCTTTTAGCATCACTCTGGTTCTTGCGGACACCAAATTTGCAAGTAATTATGAATCATCAGACAGACAGCTCATAGTGCAAGATTTGAGGTCTGAATTTACCTGGCCTGAAGAGAGGAAACCAGCAACGTCAATGACGGTGGTGAACTCCTTGGGGAGCAACTCAGGCTTGTTGACCCCAGCCTTGGCATTGACCAAACCAACAACTGCAATCACGTAGCATCAAGGGGAAGTTTCCACTAAGAAAGCACACATATGATCCTTCTTCATTCAAGTGTGCCGTCGAAAATACGAAAGCGGAAAAAAAACTTGCAAAATGCCACTCCAAAACAACAACACATCTTCTATTTACGCCACAGCCCACAATTTTGACCACCTCACCAAGAGATTTAGATTTTTTTTTCTCCGCCGCACAACCACGATCGAGGATGCAAAAGATTTTCAGTTGCGCGTGGATGCAATTCATCAGCCGCCTCTGCCTCTGCCGCCGGAACTACAGTTACAGCAAAGGGGGGCAATTGCTGAAAATTACTCTTTTTGGAAACATGGACTATGGATAAAGAGCGTCCAAAGTCCAAACACGCTGTACACTCTGAATGAACTGAACTGACCTTCGCCTTTCGGGTTCAGACTCGAGCTTCGGTCTCGTGTTGATGGTGCATTGATTCGCAGTAATATAATCTAAATACAGTAAAATATGATAACTAGTAATGGAATACAATATAAAAACTAGTAATATAATAGAAAATTTTCAGTAAAAAATTAGTAATAGAATAGAAAATTTTAGGTATCCAATAGGTTTTTGAATTTAGAAATTTTTAGGTGTCGAATAAAATATAAAAATATAAAAATGTTGTTGACAATTATATTGCGAATTATTTTTATGTCATTATCACTTTTCATCAAAGAATGTTATATGAGATTTGATGATGTAAATTTTTCACTTTCGGTGGAATACGCAGGCTTTCTTGTGTCGCGTCCCCCTCTAACGTTCACTCCCGGCCCGTCCACCTTGAGCACCTCCTCTCCTCTCTGTTCAGTTTTAGGTTTAGTTCTTTTTTAATATATATGTAAATGGATATATATTCATTAGATGGATGGGCGAATTTTGTAGGGAACAAGTACGAGTGCCTATGTTTTACGGAATGTTGATTCATTTCCATTCCATAAATTTTAGGCACACGATATGTCATGTTCTTAGCAAAGGTCATGCAAAATTTTCCTTGAATTTCAGCATGACTTGTGCTAGAAAGTAGGACATATCGAGTGCTCGTTATTTTCCGAACAAGAATTATATGACATTCATGCAAAACACGGAATGTCGATACTCCCATCCATTCTTGGTGGGCTGCTACCTATGATCCAGCCCTCCTCGGCTTCAGCGAGGGCATATCATCACTCATTATCCTATTTGCTTGGTGGCTCTAGAAACATCGGAATGGTTGCATCTTTGATGGCGATAGGCCCTCTATCTTTCTTTTCTCCAAGACCATCCAAGATGAGGCGTGGCTTTGGGCAGGGCTGGCACCGCTTGAGGCTAGCGAATATCATCCATGAGACTTAGGATTGTTTTGGGGCTGAACAACCCCTCTATGTATGTTCCTATGCTCGCTTCCAGGCCTTTTGTGTACATGGGATAGTAGGTGGTCATAACGTATTGTTGTCACTCTACTTTTATCAATGGAAAGATATGCAATATCTGTGTATTCATAAAGAAAAGAGATAACATGCACCATTGGCGGGTCACTTAAAAGGAGATCATAGGAGAGGGTAGAGATGGTAGCAGCTTGGAGAATGTAGGCCTACCCTAGGGTGCACTTGCAGCCACGTGAAATAAACAAAACCACGGAGGGCAGCGGGCGCGAATGATAAGCCTAGCACAAACACGAGAAGCTATCAATACTATTAGAGGTTAACACATGCTTCGCAACACCGTTCTTCACCTGTCGGATTAACTCTTCTTTATCTAGTAGATTATTTTGGATGGTTGTTTTGTTTTGATTTTATCTGTGTTGTGCTAGATTCTAATTATGTTATAACGTTGTTTTTTGTGCATATAGCGTGCTAGGTTGTGGTTGGAGACAATATTTGTTCTAAGAGATGAGTGGAGTGTTCGATGCATAGCTGTGGTGTCTTTACACGTTTCGGCCTCGGTGTCAGTTGGTGGTGGTTGTGTGAGCCCCTTGGGAGCTCCTATTCTTTTGCTGCATGAAAACTTTCAGTCTATTTATCTTCAATCATGGTAGCAACGAACACCGAAATAATAAAAATTTATATCCAGATCCTTAGACCACTTAGTAGCGATTACAAGCCTTTGAAGCGAGCGAAGGTGCGCCACCGTTATCACCGCTCCCTTGCCAGAGCTAGGCAAAACTTGTTGTAGTACACAGTCGGAAAGTCATCGTACTAAGGCCCCATGAGACCAGCTTACTAGAACAACAGCTGCCACCGATGAAAAGATGCGTAGATCGTAAGAATCTAACCTGAAGACACACGAACGAAGACCGGATCTAATTAGATCCATCAAAGACAACCACCGACCGAATTCTACAAGACCAACTAGTGACACGCCTCCACACGCCCTCCAATGATGCTAGACACACCGCCAGAACGGGGGATAGGCGGGGAGAATCCTATTCCATCTTCGGGGAGCCGCCTTTGTCTCGTCTTTCTCAGCAGGACACAAACCCTAACAAAACCAATAGAAACATCTAAAAAGGAATCCCTCCTGCCGGCAAGGCCTAGGATCCACCGCGTCTCCATGGCCCTAGGGCCACCAGAGACGATGCAAACTAGCGGCGGCGCTTGCGGGAGACAGATGAACCCTAGTGTTTTTGGAGGAGACGGCGGTAGCTATGTGTTCATTGGGAGCTCCTATTCCACGTTCAAACCGTGGAATTGCTGCTATACCGCTCACATAGGCCGTTCGCTGAAGCTCTGGCTCGCTCAACTTGGCTCCCTTTTCCACTTGCTTATTTAGTTTTTTTCGCTCGCTCCGGTGCTAGCTTAGAAATTACCAGCTAATATATTTTTATTTGAAAACAACCATTAAATCAAATATGCTCATGGATTATAAATGGATCTTAAAATTGTTCTGAACTAAAAACAATGGATGTTTTTTAAAAACCTTAGTGCCTTAAAAAATATGTCCATGGATTTCAAAAAATATTTGTGAAAAATTGAAGGAGGTTCCTAAACTGAAAATTTTTCATTAACTTTAATTTTATTATGAACTTTTGGAATACTCCTACATATGCTCCTCAGGACAGCGCCCTAGGCGTCCTTGGTGAAGGTTCGGTTTGATTTTAGGTAACAATTTTGGGCATCAGCATGCATGTCATTTTTACGGGACAGTTTTACTGTCATTGAAAATCATGGATGGGTTAGTGAATGGAGTATAAATAGGAAGAAAAATTGTGTCTGCGAGATTTGAACTGACTACCTCGCTCTTATGCAGGAGTTAGACTAAGATGGCTTCAAATCGAAAAGTGTTTAACAAGAAAATTGTTCTTCTCATAGAAATGACCAACTTTCATTTTGTTTTTCAATCCCATGTCATGCGGATGCCGTCCGCTTACATCCCTAGTCGGACAGTACTCCACATATATAAATTGCAACATGACAATTCAAAGAAAAAAGAACACAATGCCATTTCAATGATTATATCACAAATGACAAAAATATTACAAGGTTCAATTTCCAGTATTACAAGGCTAAAGTTCAAACTAATATTGCAAATGAAATCCAGCTTCTGCAGAACCTTAGTCAAACAGTTGTACACTCCCGTGCTGATTAGCTGAACATATATTTCTGCAGGGGGATCAGCCACTAACAAGACATGTATGGGCTTGACTGACTACAGGAAACAGGAAATTTGCCATCAGTCACTAATGGCAAATAACAGCTGACAGAAAAATAGAGGAAAACTTGACGACAAAGAAACACTATCGGCAAACATGTAGAAAGGCTGACAACAACGGGACACCGGCGGCAAAGGTGTGTCCTTTGTCATCATCTTGGGCCCACTAACGGCAAAGAGTGTAACTAGGCGGAAGTGCAACGGCGTGGCATTTTGCCGTCAATCGCAACACTCACCGTCATATAAGAAGGGCATAACATGTGGGAATCATTTTACTAAATTAGAAGAGCATACCATGCGTGCTTGATCACCACGTAAAACCCGTTTTCTCGGTGGGTGCCTCGGCCTTGGCACCTTGCAGCACCTGCATGTGGTCAGCCAAGATGGTAGGGATGATTTTCCAATCCATGCTACCAGTCCACAAGTTGTAATTCATGCACAAATTACTACACATATCTCATATGCTTGTCAAATTTCAAGATGACCAATACATAATCAAGTTGTCATACAGCCCTTGTGTATGCACTGAAATACAATATTGCAAAATGGGAATATATTTTTCTTTCCTGTAGTAATTGTTCAAGTAGAGGTCGGATGTAGTGACATAGATGGTTGAAGGCTATTTGAGGCAGCCCCAAGCCCTATCTCGCTCTTGGAGCTCCTCCTTGTTCAAGAAGGAGCTCCTCAACAAGATAATAGATCCTTAAACTAACTTTACTTCTCCATTTCCAAAGCAAGCTTCGCTCCCTTTACGATCAATTCGTTTATGCAGCTTGCCGTGCCCTCTTTCTTCTGCGTGGACCCGATTGGATGTATGGTGTGTTGATGTCGATCCTTTGGAAGTAGGAGATGACACAACGCTCCTCTATACTTCCTTAAAAACCTCGTAGTAGACTGTAAGATTTGAAGTGTATAACTCATCGACACCGGGAAGGCTGAATGGCGGGCTAAAGCCAAATGCCAACGTTTGTGCTTGTTGATGTTACAAGAGGAGAACGGTCGGGAAATAGATGTTCTAATGCCATAAATGTTAAGATTTTGAATAAGGGGTCTTTGAACCTTGCTGCAATCCATAGATGCACTACTAGTGAAACCTTTCTCAAGCAGATGGATGGGTGCATGGAAAGTTAATTTAACTTACATGGACATGGCAGAGTTATGGGGTGTATACCAATAGTTTTATATAAGCGATCAGTGATGGATTAATAATAGTGGGCATTAATTGGATACACCACACTGACCATTAACTGGTAATCTGGACCATATAATAGTTACAAAATATTGATAGTCGAATAATTTTCCTCTCAAAAGGGTACACGACTCACAACATGAATCTTGAGTTAGTGAGAAGCCTTGGCCAAAAACAGAAAGACTTGTAGATTATATCGATCCAATATATCATAAGTACCTTATTATTATGGACAATGATGTATTTCCATTAACATGAACTTCTCAAATCAAATGATACAATTGAACAAGCAACACAATAATGGAGATTGAAACAAACATAGATCAAAAAGTTATACATTATTATTTCCTCCATCACTTAAGCAAGATGAATTGTGCTAGACCATGTCATTCGTCTTCTTGTTGATGACATCCTGAATGATAGGACCGAGGGATTCCATCCTTATTGGTTTGGGCACAAATAAATCAGCACCAGCACTCATGAACGCCTCCATGGCATGATTATCGGCAGAAACCCCAACAATCTTCACATCAGTTTCCCCCATATCACGGATCTTCACAATTGCCTGTCGAGCAATATAAAAATTATATTGTCTTTTTTGTAAATAAATGGATTATATTTATATAAATACATGCCAAATACTTGATGAAATAGAATTAATTACCTCTGGACCAGTCATGGCGGGCATATCCTTATCGAACAAAACAATGTCAAACTTTTTCCCCTCAAGAAACAAATCAACAGCTTCCTTCCCATTCATGGCTAGAGTAACCTCACGGTGAAGTCGAGCGAAGCGTTGAGAGGACCAACCTACAAACTTCAATGTCCTCTACAAGTAGTGCCTTGATAGAGGTGGATCCTTTGGCCTTGAGCTCCATGATCACTGAACAAATTACAAACACATGAATATATTTTATTCTTGATCCACGCATGCCAAATTAGTACTTCAAGCATATTGTTTTTCTTGAAAAGAATCAACTAACAAAATCTTAATATATTACTAAATTCATAGTTTAACTAATCAAGGACATCGCATAACACGACGAAACAAAATTGTGTATTTCAAATGAAAACAATGATAGAGAACGATCGATTGTGCTATGCATGTAAAGTTTCCCATGATCATTCCTTTTTATACGATATGTAGGACTGAAAGAATCAATGCACCCAGATAACATCAATGTGGAAAATAAACAATGATCATGCCAACAATTATACATATATGCATATAGATGGGTGGTAAAAAACAACAACGAAGATATTGATTAACAGATCAAACTAAAATGCATACTTCCACCCTATACTAGTATAGATCCACCTCTAACATTCTCTTGTATGTAAAGCGTGGACACTAAAAGCACCAGAAGCCTGATGATAAGATAAGACAGGAAAACAAATAATGGAACATGTACACGAAGGTTAGAGCCAGATGGTCTTTGGAGGAGATTGGGAATCTTCCTGCTCTTCCCTCTAGATAGTCTGGTGGTTGGGTGCTGGTATGCCTGGTATGATGAGGTATTTATAGCTGGGAAAAGGTAAGTGTGGACAATGGACAACCTATCTCCACTGCCTTCACACACACAGAAAATCTGTGCCGATCTTCGCCCAAGTATAAATGGGAAATCAATATAGCCGTGAATATTTGGTTATTAGTGAGTCATATCCCCACATAAATATTCTCGATTGATGTTTATATGCAACAATGCTTCATATCTAAGGTCATGTATTAAACTATATCTCCTCTAGTTATTAGAAGTTGTATGAGTTATAGTTCCAAATTTTGAATGTTGGCCAATATACCACTACAAGGAAATACCTTATAAGTAGATACTTAGCAGAGCGCTGGGTAAGTGACCCACTTTGTTGTTAAGTAGTAGTAGCAAGGGTCAAAACACCATGCTATAGGTCTAGTAGTAGCAGGTGTATACACCAACGCTGTTGCTAAGTGGGCCCCACAGTACCCGATTGAGCCATAGTGGCAGTCTTTGGGTATAAGACCAGCTACAACTAACATGGTAGCTATAGCGAGGCTTATACCAAGTGCTGCCACTACTAGTACACTGAGGCTAGTGGTGGGCTCCATTTACCAAGCAGCTGGTACATGATAAGCGCTACACGTAATGGGCATAGCAATAGCGCGGGTCTTCTTCCCCAAGCTACTGTTGTGGCAACCTTATCCCTCCTCCAACGACGACCCTCTCACTCACTCATGCTTCTTTCTCCTCCCGTCGTCGTCGCCACCCTTCTCCTTCCTCGGTAAGTAGCCTCCCTCCTCCACCCGTCGCCCGCGTCCCTCCTCCTTAAAGCTGCTCTCCTCCCTCCTTCTCCTCTCTCCTCCCTCCTTCGGCCGCCATCCTTCCTCCTCCTCCTCTATCCCCTCCTTCCTCCCTCCTCCTGTTGGGGAACGTTGCAGAAAATAAAAATTGTCCTACGGTTTCACCAAGATCCATTTATGAATTCATCTAGCAACGAGTGATAGGAGTGCATCTACATACCTTTGTAGATCATGAGCGAAGCGTTCAAGAGAACGGGGTTGAGGGAGTCGTACTCGTCGTGATCCAAATCACCGATGACCAAGTGCCGAGCGGACAGCACCTCCACGTTCAACACACGACGGAGCGGATGGCGTCTCCGCACCTTGATCCAGCAAGGAGGAGGGAGAGGTTGAGGAAGAAGGCTCCAACAGCAAGACGACGGCGTGGTGGTGATGGAGTGGCAGTTCTCGGCAGGGCTTCGCCAAGCTCACGCGGAGGAGGAGAGGTGTTGGGAGGGAGGGCTGCGCCTGGATGTTGTGTGCAGCCCTCCTCGCCCCTCTATTTATAGGGAAGGGAAGGGGCGGCCCCTCTAGATGAGATCTAGAGGGGCGGCGGCCAAGGGAGGGGCTTGCCCCCAAGCGAGGTGGGCGCCCCACTAGGGTTTCCCCCAACCCTAGGCGCATGGGCCCTAGGGGGTTGTGGCGCCCCAGCCCACTTGGGCGGGTTCCCTTCTTCCTACAGCCCATAAGGTCCTCCGGAAGAGGTGGCCCCTCCCGGTGGACCCCCGGAACCCCTCCGGTGGCCCCGGTACAAAACTGATATGCCCCCGAAACTTTTCAGTGACCGTATGACAACTTCCCATATATAAATCTTCACCTCCGGACCATTCCGGAACTCCCCGTGACGTCCGGGATCTTATCCGGGACTCCGAACAACATTCAGTAATCACATACAAGTCTTCCTAATAACCCTAGCGTCACCGAACCTTAAGTTTTGTACAATGCGGATCCGAGCATTAATGACGTAAAGTACTTGGATACATAGAGTCATTACACATAATTTGTGATTTTACTATGGATATCGATCCTTAATTGGCCTCCGATTGCCGCATTAAGGCTCGGGGCCTCTTGGGCTTAGGGCTTATTATTTACAAATATTAAAGGGCACATCAATCCCTCGATCGGTGTTGCGACCCGACCCCAGTGTCTCGGGGCTCTTGCATTGCTTGTTCTATGCAGAAAATCTTAAGTGGAATACAGTTTCGAGGAGATTTTGATCCTCGGGTTGGTCGGCCGCACCCAACCTGAGTCTTGAGGACTGAGCACGCCGCTTTTGTGTCCCAAAGTATTCTGCCGAGCTAGGACTTGATCCTCGGACCGATTTTGCAAATCAACTTTGAGTCTCGTGATTCTTTGGGATCAGCGGTCTTATGTCATCCTTCAGTGCATCTCGGGTTTTAGACCAATACACTCCTTGAGGGCTCTGGCTATATATCTCGTCGAGAATAAATTGCATCAATAAAAATATTGACAAAAATCGCCCACATTCGGGTGGTGCACCACCTCGAAGCAGTCCGACATAAAGCTCGGACGCTAGTGGCTGGCTCCATAGAGGGCATTTCGGCATTAAGCCCGCTAAACTCCTTCAAACTTCTTTAAACCAAGGTGATTTCGACACCTCGGATACAGTCCGGCGTTGGAGCTCGAATACAGTCCGGCGTTGGAGCTCGGATACATAGTCCGCGATAGAGCTGGGAAGCAGACCGGCATTGGTGCTCGGCTGCAAAAGATACCTCGAATGCAGTCCGGCGTTAGAGCTCGGACGCAAGAGGACACTGCCTCCCAGGAATAGCTTCAAACCCGAGGCGTGGCATAAAAATAAGGCATTGATAAAGGCCATAAACTTAAAGGGGCTCCTCGGATACCCGATGTGTAAACTCGTCGAATGCATTTCGGTGATCCTCAACATAGAAGATGAGAAGATTTGTTGAACCAGTTTTCAAGACCGATGACCGAAGATGAAGAACAGTTCGGAAGAATCGAGGAGCGTCCCTAACTTGAAGACCGGTTCAGGGGGCTACTGACGGTGTCCTGGACTAGGGGGTACTCACCACGTCGTCCCCCAATCGGTTAGATTGGGCCGAGGACCCCCGGGGCCGTATACTCATGGGCCAGTCCGGACAGCTGCCGCATACAAGGAAGAATCCACAAGACTTGGCGATCAAGACAAGGACTCCTCCCCCACCGGCGTATTCGGCTAGGACTCTTGTTATCCTAGGCCTCTGGTGCATTATATAAACCAGGGCCAGGCTAGTCGACACATGTACAACAACAATCATACCATAGGCTAGCTTCTAGGGTTTTAGCCTCTCGATCTCGTGGTAGATCAACTCTTGTAACATCCACATCATCAATATCAATCAAGCGGGGCGTAGGGTTTTACCTCCATCAAGAGGGCCCGAACTCAGGTAAACATCGTGTCCCTTGTCTCCTGTTACCATCCGCCTAGACGCACAGTTCGGGACCCCTACACGAGATCCGCCGGTTTTGACACCGACATTGGTGCTTTCATTGAGAGTTCCGCTGTGTGATCGGCGAAAGGATCAATGGCTCGACTGCAGGTCAACTGCGACGTCGGCTTCTTCGTCACCAGCTCGACTGGTCACCTTGGCTTGACCGAGGACTGCGCCCTACCTCCGATCGTCATGTTCGGATGAAGGCCTTCATCAACACCAACTCCGATCTCTATCAAGATCATGGAGGAGTCATCCATGGAGCTCGGGGGCTCAACGTCAACATTGCCCTCAGGCGACCGTGCTGTTTTTCTGGACAACAAACTTGTATCCGCCGCCACCGCCTCCTCGAGTGTCGCCTAAACGATTACTTCGGTGGAATTATGCGGAATTAAGTCTACAACAACCCTGCAAAAATTTCGTCGAGTTCCGATGAAGGAATCTCCGGCAATCTCCGATATACCGGAGCCCTGTTGAATCTGGACGAGAATCCGGACGAGTTTAGGGCGTGGTATCCAGCGTCTAGCTCGGATGTCATTTGGAGGATCCAACCGTTGATTTGCTGCGGAATTCCCTTATCTACCACCTGCCAAAAATTCAGCTCGATCCGACCGTCCAAACTCCGGGAAACTTCCGATTAGTGCATCACTTTTCGGATCTGTTTTCTGCGCGAAAACGAATCCGACCCGAGTTCGTCTTTTTTATGAACGGGATTTCGGACATCCTTTTTGAAGGAAGTTTTGTATGGGGTATTGTGTTTTGTTCCGAACACATCCCACTAACTTTAAGATCTTTTGAACATGATCTTCAACATCATGCTGGTGTCAAACCAGTCCGGCAATATTGCTCCACGGCTGCCGACCTGCGCTAGACACGTCGTCACTTTGTTGAGCCAAGCTCAACTTCTTCGGATCATCATCTTGGCAAGCCGAACAAGAGTCCGGCATCGCGAAGGATAAATCATCACCAACATCGCCGCCCCACGGATTACACGGAGCGGGCATACCGGCATCGCCGCACGGTCGCTTCATCAAGCCGGCATCGACCACGTCACGACCTGCATCGGCAGGGCCGCACTATTGCTTCTTCAAGCTGGTGTCCATCACGCCGACCTACTTTGACATCTCGGTTGGACCGGGGGCTTCGCCATCTCTTCATCAACCTACTCCGGACACTTCGGCGTCACTAGCCGACCAGGCAATGGGTGCGCGGATCGAGTCCCAATTTTGGGAATCACCTTCCTTCGGATTGCTACAACAAATAAACCAGGTGCTATTAATCCTAGTGTTTCTTTTTGCTTGTTTGGGTTAATTTTTCCCAAGGAATTATTACTCTGGTTAGTCCATCATATGTACACAGGTCTATCAAATAGTGGCCGCATTATCGACGGTCGCATGATGGTTCGGTCAGTTTCCGTACATAGTCCGGCGAACGCCGCATCCGGAACTCGGACCGACCTGGGAATCCAGGCTTTGCCACGCCTTCATTGCATTACGCCGACGACCTGCATCGACATCGACTTCGGCGCCAAGTCATATTTCTTTTATTACTCACTTTGCATAAATTATTTATTATGCAATAATTTTTTTTTACTATTATCTCTGGTTTGCACTATTTTTTGTCCACAGGAAAATGATCCAGCCGGACTATATCCTTTGACGTCACCTCGGCTGGACGGGGGGCTTCGTCAACACTTCATTACCCCATGCTAGGGACTTCGGCATCACTCTGTCGTCCTGCATTGACCATGCTATGTCACCACTTCACAGTGTCGAGCTCTTTGCTCCGCCACCTCGGGACCGGCTTGGGGATGGAACCTTGTCCGCATCAAGCTCGGACCGCATCGTCAATACCGAACATATTAACCAGCTAAGTTGCCTTCATGCTCAAAGTTTTAAAATTTCTAACTTGTGTTCGGTTCGACCAAGCATTATACTTTCTCGGAAAAAGTTGCTTGTAAAATATTCCTTGTCGAAACTTTGTTCAAGACACTTGACGCGCGCTACCCGCTCATTATACTGGGGCTTCTTTAATGAAGCTTATTAATTCGGGCCTTATGCCCAACACATGTGTCACACTTCCGCATGTACCTTTTATTCACCATTATATGCATCGATATGACTTAAGTTTTTGCCAAGCTGGGTTGCTGGCTCCTGTGCTTACCCCTCGTTCCCGATTGTTCGGCTAGGTGGTAAAGGAGCACCTCTGCGATTGTTACTGCGGGTCAGCGGATGTGTACCTCAGACTGGGTGAAGCGAAAGCTAAGCGTTCTTAAGGGAATACTCGGTCGGTGAACTAAAAGACGATTTCTTACCTATTTATTTACCTGCCCCAGATGTTTTTCTACTCTTTTCGCAGTCCGGACATGCACTTTAGGGCATGCCTCGAGGAAAGGAACCCCTAACGGAACTATTCTCCCTGGAAGATGTTTCTTACTAACCATGTAATATAACATAACTAGTTGGGCACTTGTCTGATAAAGCACTAATGACCCCTACGCCTGGTCTCCACGCATGCCCCGGTTTTTATAACCGCGAGGGTATTCGGACACACTCCGGACTATTGGGTCCAGAGGTTGAAGCGAAAAGGTCCGCTACGACAAACGATCTACAATCCGGCTAGAAGGCATTCTACATGTCACCTTACATTTTATAGTCAAATTTTACCCAAGTCGCTTGGGGGCTCTTATGTTTATTTGAGCCGTTTCATACTAAGTGTTTTTCTTCTTAGTCGTTGCAAAGTTAAAGCACGGCAGAAGCACTTTTTTTTCTAAAGTCCAATTTTCGGATTGGCACCGAACACTTGATCTTGTTCGGACGTCATGTTTTTACTGACGTTTTTTGGTTTCCAAAGCTTATGGCACTTTTAACTATTTGTGTGTTTTCAGCACAAGTCTCGCAGTGCAACGCCGGACACCTTTAGAGATTCGGCAAAAACATTCTCGGATATTGCTATATATGCATCAGCTTCGAATTGTGTCTTCGGTCAATAGTTGGGTTGCCCGGCTCCGCAATTGCCTCCTACGTTCCGCTTTGTTCGGCTAGGTGTGCAAAGGGAGAACCACTGCGATTGTGCTTCCAGCTCGCATGGTCAAGCACCTCGATGGAGAAAGCAGCCTGACTGTCACAATAGGTGTAAACTGGTCAGCGATCCGATGACTATATTAAATGACGGGCCATTCATAACATTGGCCAAAGTGTTTATGGCTTGACCTCGACTGTCGCCGAACACTACCGGGGGTTGTAACTGGCCCCCCAAACTAAATCCTCTATATTTGGCTCTTCCATTAGAGCTGAGGTTTCATGATCATGCTTAGCATGACAACCCAAAGAAAGGAACCGATAGCGGGACTATTTTTGGAAGACATTTCTTCTGTTAAACAGTAATATAACATGCCTCTCCGCGTACCTTTGTTTATAAAACCATATGGCCAGATTGCCTTGTTTGTTGTAAATCTTTGCCCTCATAAAGGCTTTATAAAGTAGGAAAAACACTCCTCGGCTATTGGCCGAGGAGGTGGAAGCCGATGGTCGGTCAACAAAGTTTTGTACAATGCGGATCCGAGCATTAATGACGTAAAGTACTTGGATACATAGAGTCATTACACATAATTTGTGATTTTACTATGGATATCGATCCTTAATTGGCCTCCGATTGCCCGCATTAAGGCTCGGGGCTCTTGGGCTTAGGGCTTATTATTTACAAATATTAAAGGGCACATCAATCCCCGATCTGGTGTTGCGACCGACCAGTGTCTCGGGGCTACTGCATTGCTTGTTCTATGCAGAAAATCTTAAGTGCAATCTGATTTCGAGGAGATTTTGATCCTCGGGTTGGTCGGACGCACCCAACCTGAGTCTTGAGGACTGAGCACGCCGCTTTTGTGTCCCAAAGTATTACGCCGAGCTAGGACTTGATCCTCGACCGATTTTGCAAATCAACTTTGAGTCTCGTGATTCTTTGGGATCAGCGGTCCTATGTCATCCTTCAGTGCATCTCGGTTTTAGACCAATACACTCCTTGAGGGCTACTGGCTATATATCTCGTCAGAGAATAAATTGCATCAATAAAAAATATTGACAAAAATCGGCCCACATTCGGGGTGGTGCACCACCTCGGAAGCAGTCCGGCATAAAGCTCGGACGCTAGTGGCTGGCTCCATAGAGGGCATTTCCGGCATTAAGCCCGGCTAAACTCCTTCAAACTTCTTTGAACCAAGGTGATTTACGACACCTCGGATACAGTCCGGCGTTGGAGCTCGGATACAGTCCGGCGTTGGAGCTCGGATACATAGTCCGGCGATAGAGCTGGGAAGCAGACCGGCATTGGTGCTCGGCTGCAAAAGATACCTCGAATGCAGTCCGGCGTTAGAGCTCGGACGCAAGAGGACACCGCCTCGAGGAATAGCTTCAAACCCGAGGCGTGGCATAAAAATAAGGCATTGATAAAGGCCATAAACTTAAAGGGGCTCCTCGGATACCCGATGTGTAAACTCGTCGAATGCATTTCGGTGATCCTCAAGATAGAAGATGAGAAGATTTGTTGAACCAGTTTTCAAGACCGATGACCGAAGATGAAGAACAGTTCGGAAGAATCGAGGAGCGTCCCTAACTTGAAGACCGGTTCAGGGGGCTACTGACGGTGTCCTGGACTAGGGGGTACTCACCACGTCGTCCCCCAATCGGTTAGATTGGGCCGAGGACCCCCGGGGTCGTATACTCATGGGCCAGTCCGGACAGCTGCCGCATACAAGGAAGAATCCACAAGACTTGGCGATCAAGACAAGGACTCCTCCCCCACCGGCGTATTCGGCTAGGACTCTTGTTATCCTAGGCCTCTGGTGCATTATATAAACCAGGGCCGGGCTAGTCATTACATGTACAACAACAATCATACCATAGGCTAGCTTCTAGGGTTTTAGCCTCTCTAATCTCGTGGTAGATCAACTCTTGTAACATCCACATCATCAATATCAATCAAGCAGGACGTAGGGTTTTACCTCCATCAAGAGGGCCCGAACCTGGGTAAACATCGTGTCCCTTGTCTCCTGTTACCATCCGCCTAGACGCACAGTTCGGGACCCCCTACCCGAGATCCACCGGTTTTGACACCGACACCAGTCTTGATCCGTGTCAACCCAACAGACACTTTCAGAGATACCCGTAGTATACCTTTATAGTCACCCTGTTACGTTGTGACGTTTGGTACACCCAAAGCACTCCTACGGTATCCGGGAGTTACACGATCTCATGGTCTAAGGAAAGGATACTTGACATTGGAAAAGCTCTAGCAAACGAACTACACGATCTTGTGCTATGCTTAGGATTGGGTCTTGTCCATCACATCATTCTCCTAATGATGTGATCCTGTTATCAATGACATCCAATGTCCATAGTCAGGAAACCATGACTATCTATTGATCAACGAGCTAGTCAACTAGAGGCTCACTAGGGACATGTTGTAGTCTATGTATTCACACGTGTATTACGATTTCCGGATAATACAATTATAGCATGAATAAAAGACAATTATCATGAACAAGGAAATATAATAATAATCCTTTTATTATTGCCTCTAGGGCATATTTCCAACAGTCTCCCACTTGCACTAGAGTCAATAATCTAGTTACATTGTGATGAATCGAACACCCATAGAGTTCTGGTGTTGATCATGTTTTGCTCATGAAGAGGTTTAGTCAACGGATCTGCGACATTCAGATCCGTATGCACTTTGCAAATTTCTATGTCTCCGTCTTGAACATTTTCACGAATGGAGTTGAAGCGACGCTTGATGTGCCTAGTCTTCTTGTGAAACCTGGGCTCCTTGACAAGTGCAATAGCTCCATTGTTGTCACATAAGAGTTTGATCGGCCCCGACGCATTGGGTATGACTCCTAGGTCGGTGATAAACTCCTTCACCCAAATTGCTTCATGCGCTGCCTCCGAGGCTGCCATGTACTCCGCTTCACATGTAGATCCCGCCACGACGCTCTGCTTGCAGCTGCACCAGCTTACTGCTCCACCATTCAACATATACACGTATCCGGTTTGTGACTTAGAGTCA
The DNA here is from genome assembly GCA_021605205.1 of Aegilops longissima. Taxonomy (NCBI): domain Eukaryota; kingdom Viridiplantae; phylum Streptophyta; class Magnoliopsida; order Poales; family Poaceae; genus Aegilops; species Aegilops longissima. Next base: position 37,622,122 of record CM038677.1, read on the forward strand.
TCCAGATCTGTGTCGAAGCTAGCGTCGACGAAACCCTTTACGACGAGCTCTTCGTCACCTCCATAAACGAGAAACATGTCCTTAGTCCTTTCAGGTACTTCAGGATATTCTTGACCGCTGTCCAGTGTTCCTTGCCGGGATTACTTTGGTACCTTCCTACCAAACTTACGGCAAGGTTTACATCAGGTGCAGTACACAGCATGGCATACATAATAGACCCTATGGCTGAGGCATAGGGATGACACTCATCTCTTCTATATCTTTACGTCGTGGTCGGACATTGAGCTGATCTCAATTTCACACCTTGCAACACGAGCAAGAACCCTTCTTAGACTGATCCATATTGAACTTCTTCAATATCTTATCAAGGTATGTGCTTTGTGAAAGACCTATGAGGCGTCTCGATCTATCTCTATAGATCTTGATGCCTAATATATAAGCAGCTTCTCCAAGGTCCTTCATTGAAAAACTCTTATTCAAGTAGGCCTTAATGTTGTCCAAAAGTTCTATATCATTTCCCATCAAAAGTATGTCATCTACATATAATATGAGAAATGCTCTGAGCTCCCACTCACTTTCTTGTAAACGAGGCTTCTCCATAAGTCTGCATAAACCCAAACGCTTTGATCATCTCATCAAAGCGAATGTTCCAACTCCGAGATGCTTGCACCAGCCCATAAATGGATCGCTGGAGCTTGCATACCTTGTTAGCATTCTTAGGGTCGACAAAACCTTCCGGCTGCATCATATACAGTTCTTCCTTAAGGTAGCTGTTAAGGAATGCCGTTTTGACGTCCATTTGCCATATCTCATAATCATAGTATGCGGCAATTGCTAACATGATTCGGACAGACTTCAGCTTTGCTACGGGAGAGAAAGTCCCATCGTAGTCAACGCCTTGAACTTGCCGATAACCCTTAGCAACAAGTCGAGCTTTATAGATGGTAACATTATCATCCGCATCCGTCTTCTTCTTAAAGATCCATTTGTTTTCTATCGCTCGCCGATCATCGGGCAAGTCTATCAAAGTCCATACTTTGTTTTCATACATGGATCCTATCTCGAATTGCATGGCTTCAAGCCATTTGTTGGAATCTGGGCCCGCCATCGCTTCTTCATAGTTCGAAGGTTCACCATTGTCTAACAACATGATTTCCAGGACAGGGTTGCCGTACCACTCTGGTGTGGAACGTGTCCTTGTGGACCTACGAAGTTCAGTAGCAACTTGATCCGAAGTACCTTGATCATCATCATTAAATTCCTCTCCAGTCGGTGTAGGCACCACAGGAACATTTTCCTGAGCTGCACTACTTTCCGGTTCAAGAGGTAGTACTTCATCGAGTTCTACTTTCCTCCCACTTACTCCTTTCGAGAGAAACTCTTTTTCCAGAAAGGATCCGTTCTTGGCAACAAAGATCTTACCTTCGGATCTAAGGTAGAAGGCATACCCAATGGTTTCCTTAGGGTATCCTATGAAGACACATTTTTCTGACTTGGGTTCGAGCTTTTCAGGTTGAAGTTTCTTGACATAAGCATCGCATCCCCAAACTTTTAGAAACGACAGCTTAGGTTTCTTCCCAAACCATAATTCATATGGTGTCGTCTCAACGGATTTAGATGGTGCCCTATTTAAAGTGAATGTAGCTGTCTCTAGAGCGTATCCCCAAAATGATAGCGGTAAATCAGTAAGAGACATCATAGATCGCACCATATCCAATAGAGTGCGATTACGACGTTCGGACACACCGTTACGCTGAGGTGTTCCAGGCGGCGTGAGTTGTGAAACGATTCCACATTTCCTTAAGTGTGTACCAAATTCGTGACTTAAATATTCTCCTCCACGATCTGATCGTAAGAACTTTATTTTTCGGTCACGTTGATTCTCTACCTCATTCTGAAATTCCTTGAACTTTTTAAAGGTCTCAGACTTGTGTTTCATCAAGTAGACATACCCATATCTACTTAAGTCGTCAGTGAGAGTGAGAACATAACGATATCCTCCGCGAGCCTCAACGCTCATTGGACATCCAATGTCCATAGTCAGGAAACCATGACTATCTATTGATCAACGAGCTAGTCAACTAGAGGCTCACTAGGGACATGTTGTAGTCTATGTATTCACACGTGTATTATGATTTCCGGATAATACAACTATAGCATGAATAAAAGACAATTATCATGAACAAGGAAATATAATAACAATCCTTTTATTATTGCCTCTAGGGCATATTTCCAACACCTCCCTCCTTCATCCTCCTTCATCCCACCTCCCTCCTCCATCCTCCCCCTCCTTCGGCTGCCATCCTCCTCCTCCTCCTCCTCCTCCTCCCTCCTCCCTCCCCCCTCCCTCCCCCCTCCTCTCTCATGTTTTCAGTGAAAAACAAAAAAAATATAGAAATTTTGTAATATAATAGAAAAATTTAGGTATCAAATAGGTTTTTTAATATAGAAATGTTTTAGGTAAAGAAACAGTAAAATATAAAAACTAGTAATGGAATAGAATATAAAAACTAGTAATAGAATAAAAAAATTCAGTAAAAAAATTAGTAATAGAATAGAATATTTTAGGTATCGAATAGGTTTTTTGAATGTAGAAATTTTTAGGTGTCGAATAAAATATAAAAATGTTGTTGCCACTTATATTGTGAATTATTTTTATGTCGCTATCACTTCTTCATCAAAGAATGTTATATGAGATTTGATGATGTAAATTCTTCACTTGATGGAATATGCAGGCTTTCTCGTGTTGCGTCCCCCTTTCCCATTCGGTCCCGCCCCGTCCACCATGAGCACCTCCTCTCCTCTCTATTTAGTTTTAGGTTTAGTTTTTTATAATATATATGTAAATGGATGTATGTTCGTTAGATGGATGGATGCATGGATGCATTTTGTAGGGACCAAATCTGAGTGCCTATGTTTTATCGGAATGTTGATTCATTTCCATCCCCGCAAATTTCAGGCACTCGATATGTCCTGTTCTTAGCAAAGATCATGCGAAATTTTCCTTAAATTTTGGCATGACTTGTTGAAAGGATCAGCATAGACCCCTAGAGGGGGGGTGAATAGATACAATTACAAACTTTAATTATCACTTAGCAATTTTAGGCAATAATGTGGAATATGAAGGTAAGCCTAACAATTGCAAATATTATACAATGAGCTAAGCAAGGTGAATAAGTAATACAAGAATATGACTAGGCAAGCACAATATGGAACAAGTAAAGATAAAGAGACAAGTGACTACTAGTAGGGAGCTAGGATTAGGAATAACCGCAACTCTGAGAGACAAGGACGTATGCCGATGTTCACTTCCTTGGAGGGAAGCTACGTCACCGTTTAGAGAGGTGGATGTTACCACGAAGGCACACAATGCCACGAAGGCTCACCTTATTCTCTCTTTGAGATATCACCACGAAGGCGATTCTCAACCACTAGTGGTAGACCTTGGGGTGGTCTCCAAACCCTCACAAACTTCCGGGGTTAATCACAATGGTTTGAATCCTCGTGAAGACTCCTACCGCCTAGGAGTCTCCAACCTCAAGAGTAACAAGATTAATGGAACTGCTCAAGACTTGCTCAAATCACGAATTCCTTTGGTTGAAAGGAGGAGAGAGGGACGCCACTCAAGAATCCTCACAAATGCTCTTGGGATCTAGGATTTGGTGAAAGCAAGAGAGAGTAAGAGGGAAAGGTGTTCTTGGAATCTTTGCACTGTGTTGGACAAACCTAGCACGAGGTGGAAGAAGGATATTTATAGTCATAGTGTAAAAGTGGCTGCTACGTCTTGAGCTTGCGTTGGTTTTCCTTGAAGAGGAAAGGGTGATGCAGCAATAGTAGCGTAAGTATTTCCCTCAGTTTTTGAGAACCAAGGTATCAATCCAGTAGGAGGCTCCTCAAAAGTCCCACGCACCTAAACAAACAAACAAAGAACTCGCAACCAACGCAATAAAGGGGTTGTCAATCCCTTCACGGCCACTTGCGAAAGTGAGATCTGATAGAGATAGTACGATAAGATAAATATATTTTTGGTATTTTATGATATAGATTGGAAAAGTAAAGATGCAAATAAAAGTAGATTGAAAAGCTTATATGATAAAAGATAGACCCGGGGGCCATAGGTTTCACTAGTGGCTTCTCTCAAGATAGCATAAGTATTACGGTGGGTGAACAAATTACTGTCGAGCAATTGATAGAAAAGCGAATAATTATGAGATTATCTAGGCATGATCATGTATATAGGCATCACGTCCGAGACAAGTAGATCGAAACGATTATGCATCTACTACTATTACTCCACTCATCGACCGCTATCCAGCATGCATCTAGAGTATTAAGTTCATAAAGAACAGAGCAACGCATTAAGAAAGATGACATGATATAGAGGGATAAACTCATGCAATATGATATAAACCCCATCTTTTTATCCTCGATGGCAACAATACAATACGTGCCTTGCTGCCCCTGCTGTCACTGGGAAAGGACACCGCAAGATCGAACCCAAAGCTAAGCACTTCTCCTATTGCAAGAAAGATCAATCTAGTAGGCCAAACCAAACTGATAAGTCGAAGAGACTTGGAAAGATAACTCAATCATACATAAAAGAATTCAGAGGAGATTCAAATATTTATCATAGATAAACTTGATCATAACCCACAATTCATTGGATCTCGACAAACACACCGCAAAAAGAGTTACATCGAATAGATCTCCAAGAAGATCGAGGAGAACATGGTATTGAGATCCAAAAAGAGAGAAGAAGCCATCTAGCTAATAACTATGGACCCGAAGGTCTGTGGTAAACTACTCACAACTCATCGGAGGGGCTATGGTGTTGATGTAGAAGCCCTCCGTGGTGAATCCCCCTCCGGCGGGCGCCATGGCGGAGGCTCCAAGATGGGATCTCGCGGATCTGAGAAGGTTGCGGCGGGGAATTAGGTTTTCATGGCTTGTTTCGATGTTATCGGGTGCGTGGGTATATATAGGAGGAAGAAGTAGTCGGTGGTGGCCGAGGGTCCCACGAGACAGGGGGCGCACCCTGTAGGGGTGGGCGTGCCCTCCACCCTCGTGGCCGCCTCGGCTGCTTGTTGACTTGCACTCCAAGTCCTCTGGATCATGTTTGTTCCAAAAATCACGCTCCCAAAGGTTTCATTGCATTTGGACTCCGTTTTATATTCCTTTTCTTCGAAATACTGAAATAGGCAAAAAACAAGAATACAATTTGGGCCTCCCGTTAGTAGGTTAGTCCCAAAATGATATAAATGTGTAAAGTAAAGCCCATAAACATCCTAAACTGGTAATATAATAGCATGGAACAATCAAAATTATAGATACATTGAGAAGTATCGGTGGCCGTTGGAGGCCACTTAAGCTACTACAGATTGGGCTGCTGAAATTTGGCCTTTGGTCCCGGTTGGTGGCACCAACCGGGACAGGGGCATTAGTCCCGGGTCGTGCCACGAACCGGGACCAATGCTCTTTCTATATAAGCAAGACTTGTGAAATTTCAGATTCATCGCCCCCATTTGCCCCCAACCTGCCCGACACCGCCCGACGCCGTCGCCGTCGCCCACGCCTCGTCGTCGCCGTCGCCCTGCCTCGTCATCGCCGTCCCCCTGCCTCGTCATCGCCGTCGCCCTGCCTCGTCGTCGCCGTCGCCCTGCCCCGCCGCTCGATGCCGCCCGCCGCCGCCGCCGTCGCCCTGCCTCGTCGTCGCCGTCCCGCCCCGTCGCGCGCCCTCGCCGTCGCCGCCCCTGCCTCCGCGACCTGCGCCGTCGCCGCCCCTGCCTCCCGACCTCGCCGTCGCCTCCGCCTCCCCGCCGCCCCGTCGGCGTGACCTCGCTGTCGCCTCCGCCCACAGTGAGCCCCAGCCTTTGCCTGCCCCCAGCAAGCACCTGCCCTGCCTGCCCCCTGCCCGCCATGATTTTTTTTATTATGTATAGAATATGATGTTTTTATTATGTATAGAATATGATGTTTTTATTGATGTATAGAATATGATGTTTTTTATTGATGTATAGAATATGATGTTTTTTGCAGATAAATGTTCATGTATATATATTGATATATTCATTGATGTATAGAATATTTTATAAAAAGAAGAAGAAGAAGAAGAAGAAGAAGAAGAAGAAATGAGAAGAAGAAAAAAGAGAAGAAGAAGAAAGAAGAAGAATTTTTTATTCTTCTCCTCTTTTTTTTCTTCTCTCTCTCTTTTTTCTTCTATTTTTCTTCTTCTTTCTTCTTCTTCTCTTTTCTTCTTCTCATTTCTTATTCTTCTTCTTCTTCTTCTTCTTCTTCTTCTTCTTCTTCTTTTTATCGGGAACGAGGGTGTCGAGGATCGCTGAGGGTCGACGGTCGGGAACTAGGCTAGAGGGTCGAGAGGGTCACGGAGGGTCGAGGGTCGTCGAGGCCGGTCGAGGTCGTCGAGGCCGGTCGAGGTTCGAGGCACAAGGGTTTGAGGTTCGAGGGTTCTAGGGTCGAGGGTTCGAGGGTTCTAGGGTTCGAGGGTTCTAGGGTCGAGGTTCGAGGGTTCTAGGATCGAAGGAAGAAGGAAGAAGAAGAAGAAAAATAATGAGAGGAAAAGAAGAAAAGAAGAGGAGAAGAAGAAAGGAATAGAGGAGAAGAAGAAGAAATAGAATTTTTTCTATTTTTCTTCTTCTCCTCTATTCTTCTTCTTCTCTTTTTTTTTCTTCTTTTTTCTTCTTCTTCTTCCTTCTTCCTCTTTTCTTCCTTTTCCGATAGAAGTACCGATAGTGTCAAAGTATTGAAGAAATCCATTGCTTCATCATTAGCGGAAGTAACCATGGCATGATGGTGCAGAAGTCCTCAAAGCTGTTACGGAATGGAGTCCGGATAGGATAATTTGCCTTTTGCTGAACTTTGTACCAAAAGCGAATTATCCTATCTGGGACTCCGTTCAAACAACTTTGGAGAGCTTCGCACCATCATGCACCTGTTACTTTCGCCTAATGATGAAGACATGGTTTTGTTGAATCCTTTGACACTAGGCAACCTCCCGACCCTCGGCGATCTTGACCCCTTGACCTCGACGCTCGGCGATCCACGACCCTCTACCCTACTTGTGGGACATAAATGTACTGTTCAACGCCGACCCCCTCCCGATAGCTTCAACACGTGGGGGGGGGGGGTCGATATTACGTACCCCCTCCTAGCTTGAAGCGTTCCCGAGGCCACCCCCTAACCCTTGAAGCGTTGTCGAGGCCACCCCAAACCCTAGAGAAGCAGCGTCGAGGCCACTAATATGATTCCTTATTGTGATTAGCTAGCTAGTTCTCGTTGGCACTAATATATCCATATCTGTCATGTTTGAATAATAATTGCCATGTTGTAAATATTTGTAGAAACTATGGACACCCCCGAGACGAAGCACAAGAAGCGTTGTTGAGGGACATAATCGCATTACTGAAGTGATGCCGTCTCCTCGATGATGTTTCTCAACGTCGATAACGATGGTCTGGAAGGAGAGGGTGAAGAAGCAGCTGGCTATGATTTACATGGCTCCGATGACCCAATGCCGGTGCAAGAAGTAGACCGTGAGGACGGCTCCGGTGATCACCAAACCGAGTCCGGCCAGGTATATATATTAGTTAAGCCTGTGCTGACTAGCTCTCGTCTTTGTTTTGGTATATATATATGTACACATATTAATTAAAAAGTCTGCAAAGAGTCTGAGGGGAGGAATACTTTGTATTTGAGAGTTAAAAAGGAGCATGACCTCCTTGGAATTGAACTGTTGCCTATTCCATTTGAGGAGTTCTATCAGTTTTTCAATCAATTGGCCATCGATAAAGCAACGGTCACCTGCTACTGTCTGTAAGTAGTACTACTTCTGTCATTAAGTATCTCTATACGACTCAGCTCTTTCATTGCATGTATTTATAAATATCCTCACTATATTATGCAGATTGAAGATCGCAGAAATGAAGAAAAAACAAGTGGGTGATATTGGGTTCATTAACACATATCTCATCGATGCAAATGAGGTTAAATATCGTGCCAAGGAAACCGAGGCCAACTTGCTACGATCGTTGGAAATAAATGAACACAAAAATACAATACTCTTTCCTTACAACTACACGTGAGTGTTCTTGTCTTATGGCATATTCGGTTTCCTTATTTAGTCCAGGTTATAGAAATGTAATATTGATGAGTTATGCATGCATGCGCGAGGTTCCACTATATTCTCCTAGAGATTAAGCTTGAGCAGGAGTAGTAACTGTCTTAGACTCGAGACGAAAAGATCCCAAGGAGTATCGGAAATGACTGAAATGCTCGAGAAGTAAGTTAAATCGATCATTATCCACCATATCAGCAACTTTGTTCATTTCTGATATCAAGTAATTGTTTTCTTTGTATGGCAGGGCTTGGAGAAAATTCACCAAAAAAGCTCCGGGACTACCGAAGAAGCTGCAATTTAGACACCCGAAAGTAAGTACTATATAGTAGCATATTCCACGCATCTCCTAGTGATTCAAGCGCTAGTTTCATCAATACCATTTAGCATGTGCTTGCTATATATAATTATCAGTTTGATTGACCTCTGTTTCTTGTAAAGTGGTTGTGGCAGGAACAAGGGAATGATTTCTGTGGATACTACGTTTGCGAGTCCATCCGCCACACAACCTGTGAGAGGGCTACTCCGACAAACAATTTGAAGTCGTAAATAAAATATTCACAATTTTATTTTATTACCATCATTTGTGTTGAGTTTTTCATTCATATATATATATATATATATATATATATATATATATATATATATATATATATATATATATATATATATATATATATATATATATATATATGTATGTATTGACCCCTTTCTTAAAATTAGATGTTTCGCACGTGGGATGAACTCCTAGCACCAGATCGCATGCGAGCAATTCAAGAGGAATTGGCGGCATTCTTTCTTGACTATGTGATCGCTGAAGACGGGGAATACCATGTGGACCGTCCGTATTGTAAAAGATAATTATTGTATATATGTAGCCGGTAGCGTCGGATAGATATACGAGAACTTGTTGTTCGACCAATCTCTCGGAGAAGGAGAGGTGGTCGATATCACTTCTCTCTGTATGCATATATATGTTTATGACGATCTTCTGTTTGCTTAATTACTAGCTAGCTAGCATGTCTAGTTAGTCCTCTCTATACGTATGTATAGTACGTAGCGTCGACCAAGCACGGACAAAAGAAAGGACACTTTTCTCTATTAATTAGCTAGCTATAGCACAATATATGAAACACCTAAATTAACCCCCAAAACCCCCAACCCCCCCTCTTTGAAAAAAAAACAAAACCAGAGCCAAAGAAATGCTGTGGCGTGGATGCCTATTGGTCCCGGTTGGTGCCACCAACCGGGACCAAAGGCCTCCTACTGGGCTCAGCGGACAGGCCACGTGGAGGCCCATCTGTCCGGTTGGATAGAACCAGGACTAAAGGGTGAGGGTATTAGTACCGACCCTTTAGTCCCGGTTCACGAACCGGGACTAAAGGCCCTTATGAACCGGGACTATAGGCCCTTTTTCTACTAGTGCTCTGGAAACATCGGAATGGTTGCATCTTTGATGGCAATAGGCCCTCTATCTTTCTTTTCTCCAAGACCATCCAAGATGAGGCGTGGCTTTGGGCCAGGGCTGGCACCGCAGGGCTAGCGAATATCATCCATGAGACTTAGGATTGTTTTGGTGGCTGAACAACCCCCTCTATGTATGTTCCTATGCTCGCTTCCAGGCCTTTTGTGTACATGGGATAGTAGGCGGTCATAACGTATTGTTCTCACTCTACTTTTATCAATGGAAAGATATGCAATATCTGTGTATTCGCAAAGAAAAAGAGATAACATGCACCATTGACGTGGGTCACTTAAAAGGGAGATCATAGCAGAGGGTAGAGATTGTAGCAGCTTGGAGAACGTAGGCCTACCCTACCGTGCACTTGCAGCCACGTGAAATAAACAGAACCACGGAGGGCAGCGGGCGCGAATGATAAGCCTAGCACAAACACGAGAAGCTATCAATACTATTAGAGGTTAACACATGCTTCGCAACACCGTTCTTCACCTGTCGGATTAACTCTTCTTTATCTAGTAGATTATTTTGGATGATTGTTTTGTTCTGATTTTATCTGTGTTGTGCTAGATTCTAATTATGTTATAACGTTGTTTTTTGTGTATATAGCGTGCTAGGTTGTGGTTGGAGATAATATTTGTTCTAAGAGATGAGTGGAGTGTTCGATGCATGGCTGTGGTGTCTTTACACGTTTCGGCCTCGGTGTCAGTTGGTGGTGGTTGTGTGAGCCCCTCGGGAGCTCCTATTCTTTTTCCTTCATGAAAACTTTCAGTCTATTTATCTTCAATCATGGTAGTATAACGAACACCAGAAATAATAAAAATTTGTATCCAGATCCTTAGACCACCTAGCGACGATTACAAGCACTGAAGCGAGCCGAAGGTGCGCCACCGTTATCACCGCTCCCTCGCCAGAGCTAGGCAAAACTTGTTGTAGTACACAGTCGGAAAGTCATCGTACTAAGGCCCCATGAGACCAGCGCACTAGAACAACAGCTGCCACCGATGAATCTAACCTGAAGACACACGAACAAAGACCGGATCTAATTAGATCCATCAAAGACAACCACCGACCGAATTCTACAAGACCAACTAGTGACATTCCTTCACACGCCCTCCAATGATGCTAGACACACCGCCAGAACGGGGGATAGGCGGGGAGAATCCTATTCCATCTTCGGGGAGCCGCCTCCGTTTCGTCTTTCTCAGCAGGACACAAACCCTAACAAAACCAATAGAAACATCTAAAAAGGAATCCCTCCTGCCGGCAAGGCCTAGGATCCACCGCGTCTCCATGGCCCTAGGGCCACCAGAGACGACGCAAACTAGAGGCGGCGCTTGCGGGAGACAGATGAACCCTAGCGTTTTTGGAGGAGACAGATGAATCCTATTCCACGTTCAAACCGTGGAATTGCTGCTATACCGCTCACATAGGCCGTTCGCTGAAGCTCTAGCTCGCCCAACTTGGCTCCCTTTTCCACTTGCTTATTTAGTTTTTTTCGCTCGCTCCGGTGCTAGCTCAGAAATTACCAGCTAATATATTTTTATTTGAAAACAACCATTAAATCAAATATGCTCATGGATTATAAATGGACCTTAAAATTGTTCCTAATTAAAAACAATGGATGTTTTTTAAAAACCTTAGTGCCTTAAAAATATGTCCATGGATTCAAAAAATTATTTGTGAAAATTTGAAGGAGGTTCCTAAACTGAAATTTTTACATTAACTTTAATTTTATTATGAACTTTTGGAATACTCCTACATATGCTCCTCAGGACGGCACCCTAGGCGTCCTTGGTGAAGGTTTGGTTTGATTTTAGGTAACAATTTTGGGCATCGGCATGCATGTCCATTTTTTGGGACAGTTTTTACTGTCATTGAAAATCATGGATGGGTTAGTGAATGGAGTATAAATAGGAAGAAAAAATTGTGTCTGTGAGATTTGAACTGACTACCTCGCTCTTATGCAGGAGTTAGACTAAGATGGCTTCAAATCGAAAAGTGTTTAACAAGAAAGTTGTTCTTCTCATAGAAATGACCAACTTTCCTTTTGTTTTTTCAATCCCATGTCATGCGGATGCCGTCCACTTACATCCCTAGTCGGACAGTACTCCACATATATAAATTGCAGCATGACAATTCAAAGAAAAAAGAACACAATGCCATTTCAATGATTATATCACAAATGACAAAAATATTACAAGGTTCAATTTCCAGTATTACAAGGCTAAAGTTCAAACTAATATTGCAAATGAAATCCAGCTTCTGCAGAACCTTTTTCATACAGTTGTAGACGCCCGTGCTGATTAGCTGAACATGAACATATAGAAGGTTCAAATTGATATTACAAATAGTTTCTCCATTCCAATATTTCTGCAGGGGGATCAGCCACTAACAAGACATGTATGGGCTTGACTGACTACAGGAAACAGGAAATTTGCCATCAGTCACTAATGGCAAATAACAGCTGACAGAAAAATAGAGCAAAACTTGACGACAAAGAAACACCATCGGCAAACATGTAGAAAGGCTGATAGCTGACGGCAAAGGTGTGTCCTTTGTCATCATATTCAGGCCCACTAATGGCAAAGAGTGTAACTAGACGGAAGTGGAATGACGTGGCATTTTGCCGTCAACCGCAACACTCACCGTCATATAAGAAGGGCATAACATGTGGGAATCATTGTACTAAATTAGAAGAGCATACCATGCGCGTACTTGATCACCACGTAAAACCCCGTTTTCTCGGTGGGTGCCTCGGCCTTGGCACCTTGCAGCACCTGCATGTGGTCTGGCCAAGATGGTAGGGATGATTTTCCAATCAATGCTACCAGTCCACAAGTTGTAATTCATGCACAAATTACTACACATATCTCATATGCTTGTCAAATTTCAAGATGACCAATACATAATCAAGTTGTCATATAGCCCTTGTGTATGCACTGAAATACAATATTGCAAAATGGGAATATATTTTTCTTTCCCGTAGTAATAGTTCAAGTAGAGGTCGGATGCAGTGACATAGATGGTTGAAGGCTATTTGAGGCAGCCCCAAGCCCTATCTCGCTCTTGGAGCTCCTCCCTTGTTCAAGAAGGAGCTCCTCAACAAGATAATAGATCCTTAAACTAACTTTACTTCTCCATTTCTGAAGAAAGCTTCGCTCCCTTTCTGATCAATTCGTTTATGCAGCTTTCCCGTGCCATCTTTCTTCTGCGTGGACCCGATTGGATGTATGGTGTGTCGATGCCAATCACTGGAAGTAGGAGATGACACAACGCTCCTCTATACTTCCTTAAAAACCTCATAGTAGACTGTAATATTTGAATTTTATAACTCATCGACACCAGGAAGGCTGAATGGCGGGGCTAGAGCCAAATGCCAACGTTTGTGCTTGTTGATGTTTCAAGAGGAGAAAGGTCGGGAAATAGATGTTCTAATGACATAAATTTTAAGATTTCGAATAAGGGGTCTTTGAACCTTGCCGCAATCCATAGATGCACTACTAGTGAAACCTTTCTCAAGCAGATGGATGGGTGCATGGAAAGTTAATTTAACTTACATGGACATGGCAGAGTTATGGGGGTGTATACCAATAGTTTTATATAAACGATCAGTGATGGATAAATAATAGTGGACATTAATTGGATACACCACACTGACCATTAACTGGTAATCTGGACCATATAATAGTTACAAAATATTGATAGCCGAATAATTTTCCTCTCAAAAGGGTACACGACTCACAACATGAATCTTGAGTTAGTGAGAATCCTTGGCCAAAAACAGAAAGACTTGTAGATTATATCGATCCAATATATCATAAGTACCTTATTATTATGGACAATGATGTCTTTCCATTAACATGAACTTCTCAAATCAAATGATACAATTGAACAAGCAACATAATAATGGAGATTGAAGCAAACATAGATCAAAAGTTATACATTATTATTTCCTCCATCACTTAAGCAAGATGAATTGTGCTAGACCATGTCATTCGTCTTCTTGTTGATGACATCCTGAATGATAGGACCGAGGGATTCCATCCTTATTGGTTTGGGCACAAATAAATCAGCACCAGCACTCATGAACGCCTCCATGGCATGATTATCGGCAGAAACCCCAACAATCTTCACATCAGTTTCCCCCATATCACGGATCTTCACAATTGCCTGTCGAGCAATATAAAAATTATATTGTCTTTTTTGTAAATAAATGGATTATATTTATATAAATACATGCCAAATACTTGATGAAATAGAATTAATTACCTCTGGACCAGTCATGACGGGCATATCCTTATTGAACAAAACAATGTCAAACTTTTTCCCCTCAAGAAACAAATCAACAGCTTCCTTCCCATTCGTGGCTAGAGTAACCTCACAGTGAAGTCTCGAAAGAGTAGAAGCGTTGAGAGGACCAACCTACAAACTTCAATGTCCTCTACAAGTAGTGCCTTGATAGAGGTGGATCCTTTGGCCTTGAGCTCCATGATCACCTAAACAAATTACAAACACATGAATATATTTTATTCTTGATCCACGCATGCCAAATTAGTACTTCAAGCATATTGTTTTTCTTGAAAAGAATCAACTAAAAAAATCTTAATATATTACTAAATTCATAGTTTAACTAATCAAGGACATCGCATAACACAACGAAACAAAATTGTGTATTTCAAATGAAACAATGATAGAGAACGATCGATTGTGCTACGCATGTAAAGTTTCCCATGATCATTCCTTTTTATACGATATGTAGGACTGAAAGAATCAATGCACCTAGATAACATCAATGTGGAAAATAAACAATGAGCATGCCAACAATTATACATAAATGCATATAGATGGGTGGTAAAAAACAACAACGAAGATATTGATTAACAGATCAAACTAAAATGCATACTTCCACCCTATACTAGTATAGATCCATCTCTAACATTCTCCTATATGTAAAGCGTGGACACTAAAAGCACCAGAAGCCTGATGATAAGACAAGACAGGAAAACAAATAATGGAACATGTACCTGAAGGTTAGAGCCAGATGGTCTTTGGAGGAGATTGGGGATCTTCTGCTCTTCCCTCTAGATAGTGTGGTGGTTGGGTGCTGGTATGCACGGTATGACGAGGTATTTATAGCTGGGAAAAGGTAAGTGTGGACAATGGACAACCTATCTCCACCGCCTTCACACACGCAGAAAATCTGCGCCGATCTTCGCCCAAGTATAAATGGGGAAATCAATATTAGTCGCGAATATTTGGTTATTAGTGAGTCATATCCCCACATAAATATTCTCGACTGATGTTTATATGCAACTTAATGCTTCATATCTAAGGTCATGTATTAAACTATATCTCCTATAGTTATTAGAAGTTGTATGAGTTATAGTTCCAAATTTTGAATGTTGGCCAATATACCACTACAAGGAAATACCTTATAGGTAGATACTTAGCAGTAGCGCTGGGTAAGTGACCCACACTGTTGTTAAGTAGTAGTAGCAAGGGTCAAAACACCACGCTATAGGTCTAGTAGTAGCACGGGTGTATACACCCAACGCTGCTGCTAAGTGGGCCCCACAGTACCCCCGGGTCGAGTCAAAGTGGCAGTGCTGGGTATAAGACCCGCGCTACAACTTACATGGTAGCTATAGCGCGGGGCTTATACCAAGTGCTGCCACTACTAGTACACAGGGCTAGATGGTGGGCTCCATTTAGCAGCAGCGCTGGTGCATGATAGAGCGCTACACGTAATGGGCATAGCAATAGCACGGGTCTTCTTCCCCAAGCTACTGTTGTGGCAACCTTATCCCTCCTCCAACGACGACCCTCTCACTCACTCATGCTTCTTTCTCCTCCCGTCGTCGTCGCCGCCCTTCTCCTTCCTCGGTAAGCAGCCTCCCTCCTCCACCCGTCGCCCGCGTCCCTCCTCCTTAAAGCTGCTCTCCTCCCTCCTTCTCCTCTCTCCTCCCTCCTCCGGCCGCCATCCTTCCTCCTCCTCCTCTATCCCCTCCTTCCTCCCTCCTCCCTCCTTCATCCTCCTTCATCCCACCTCCTCCTCCTCCTCCTCCTCCCCTCCTTCGGCTGCCATCCTCCTCCTCCTCCTCCTCCTCCCTCCTCCCTCCTCCCCTCCTCTCTCCTCTATGTTTTCAGTGAAAAACAGAAAAATATAGAAATTTTGTAATATAATAGAAAAATTTAGGTATCAAATAGGTTTTTTAATATAGAAATGTTTTAGGTAAAGAAACAGTAAAATATAAAAACTAGTAATGGAATAGAATATAAAAACTAGTAATAGAATAAAAAAATTCAGTAAAAAAATTAGGAATAGAATAGAAAATTTTAGGTATCGAATAGGTTTTTTGAATGTAGAAATTTTTAGGTGTCGAATAAAATATAAAAATGTTGTTGCCACTTATATTGTGAATTATTTTTATGTCGCTATCACTTCTTCATCAAAGAATGTTATATGAGATTTGATGATGTAAATTTTTCACTCGATGGAATATGCAGGCTTTCTCGTGTTGCGTCCCCCTTTCCCATTCGGTCCCGCCCCGTCCACAATGAGCACCTCCTCTCCTCTCTATTTAGTTTTAGGTTTAGTTTTTTTATAATATATATGTAAATGGATGTATGTTCTTTAGATGGATGGATGCATGGATGCATTTTGTAGGGACCAAATCTGAGTGCCTATGTTTTATCGGAATGTTGATTCATTTCCATCCCCACAAATTTTAGGAACTCGATATGTCCTGTTCTTAGCAAAGGTCATGCAAAATTTTCCTTAAATTTTGGCATGACTTGTTGAAAGTATCGGCATGAACCCCTAGAGGGGGGGGGGGTGAATAATGTGGAATATGAAGGTAAGCCTAACAATTGCAAAGATTATACAATGAGCTAAGCAAGGTGACTAAGTAATACAAGAATATGACTAGGCAAGCACAATATGGAACAAGTAAAGATAAAGAGAGAAGTGACTACAAGTAGGGAGCTATGATTAGGAATAACCGCAACTCTGAGAGACAAGGACGTATGCCGATGTTCACTTCCTTGGAGGGAAGCTACGTCACCGTTTAGAGAGGTGGATGTTACCACGAAGGCACACCAATGCCACGAAGGCTCACCTTATTCTCTCTTTGAGATATCACCACGAAGGCGATTCTCAACCACTAGTGGTAGACCTTGGGGTGGTCTCCAGACCCTCACAAACTTTCCGGGGGTAATCATAATGGTTTGAATCCTTAGCGAAAGACTCCTACCGCCTAGGAGTCTCCAACCTCCAAGAGTAACAAGATTAATGGAACTGCTCAAGACTTGCTCAAATCACGAATTCCTTTGGTTGAAAGGACGAGAGAGGGACGCCACTCAAGAATCCTCACAAATGCTCTTGAGATCTAGGATTTGGTGAAAGCAAGAGAGAGTAAGAGGGAAAGGTGTTCTTGGAATCTTTGCACTGTGTTGGACAAACGTAACACGAGGTGGAAGAAGGATATTTGTAGTCATAGTGTAAAAGTAGCTACTACGTCTTGAGCTTGCGTTGGTTTTCCTTGAAGAGGAAAGGGTGATGCCGCAATAGTAGCATAAGTGTTTCCCTCAGTTTTTGAGAACCAGGGTATCAATCCAGTAGGAGGCTCCTCAAAAGTCCCACGCACCTAAACAAACAAACAAAGAACTCGCAACCAACGCAATAAAGGGGTTGTCAATCCCTTCATGGCTACTTTCGAAAGTGAGATCTGATAGAGATAGTATGATAAGATAAATATATTTTTGGTATTTTACGATATAGATTGGAAAAGTAAAGATGCAAATAAAAGTAGATTGAAAAGCTTATACGATAAAAGATAGACCCGGGGGCCATATGTTTCACTAGTGGCTTCTCTCAAGATAGCATAAGTATTACGGTGGGTGAACAAATTACTGTCGATCAATTGATAGAAAAACGAATAATTATGAGATTATCTAGGCATGATCATGTATATAGGCATCACGTCCGCGACAAGTAGACCGACTCCTGCCTGCATCTACTACTATTACTCCACACATCGACCACTATCCAGCATGCATCTAGAGTATTAAGTTCATAAAGAACAGAGTAACGCATTAAGAAAGATGACATGATATAGAGGGATAAACTCATGCAATATGATATAAACCCCATCTTTTTATCCTCGATGGCAACAATACAATACGTGCCTTGCTGCCCCTGCATCCTTTGGGAAAGGACACCGCAAGATTGAACCCAAAGCTAAGCACTTCTCCCATTGCAAGAAAGATCAATCTAGTAGGCCAAACCAAACTGATAATTCGAAGAGACTTGCAAAGATAACTCAATCATACATAAAAGAATTCAGAGGAGATTCAAATATTTCTCATAGATAAACTTGATCATAACCCACAATTCATTGGATCTCGACAAACACACCGCAAAAAGAGTTACATTGAATAGATCTCCAAGAAGATTGAGGAGAACATGGTATTGAGATCCAAAAAGAGAGAAGAAGCCATCTAGCTAATAACTATGGACCCGAAGGTCTATGGTAAACTACTCACAACTCATCGGAGGGGCTATGGTGTTGATGTAGAAGCCCTCCGTGGTCGAATCCCATCTGGCGGAGCGCCGGCGAAGGCTCCAAGATGGGTTCTTGCGGATACAGAAGGTTGCGGCAGTGGAATTAGGTTTTCGTGGCTTGTTCTGATGTTATCGGGGTACGTGGGTATATATAGGAGGAAGAAGTAGGTCGGTGGCCGCCCGAGGGTCCCACGAGATAGGGGGCGCGCCCTGTAGGGGTGGGCGTGCCCTCCACCCTCGTGGCCGCCTCGGCTGCTTCTTGACTTGCACTCCAAGTCCTCGGGATCACGTTCATTCCAAAAATCACGCTCCCAAAGGTTTCATTGCATTTGGACTCCGTTTGATATTCCTTTTCTTCGAAATACTGAAATAGGCAAAAAAACACCAATACGGGCTGGGCCTCCCGTTAGTAGGTTAGTCCCAAAAATGATATAAATGTGTAAAGTAAAGCCCATAAACATCATAAACTGGTAATATAATAGCATGGAACAATCAAAAATTATAGATACATTGGAGAAGTATCAGTGGCCGTTGGAGGCCACTTAAGCTGCACAGACGTCGGGCGTCCGACAGGTACCGGACATCTGGTCAGAAAAGACGGACCGAACGTCCGACAAGCGTCGATCGTCCGGCCATTAGAGAATGGAGTGGTCCAGCGCAGTATTAGAGAGGATAAAAGCACAGGGAGCAGACGCCGAGAGCGTCAGTCGTCTGGTGCACGGTCGTCTGGAGAGGATGGACTTTCGTTAATTTTGGCTCTGTGAACTGACACCAGATGACCGGTCACCCATGGACGTCCGGAAGCCGGTTGTCTGGAAGGAACAGAAATCCAAAATTTTCTATTCTGTGGCGTGCCACCGGTCATTCGGAGAACACTAGACATCCGGAGAACTAGGAAGCACCAGTCGTCCGGACACAGCAGAGACCAAATAACATAGCTAAGATAAGAACTCCTCCTAGAGATTATCCTAGAGTTTGAGGAAGTCTTTTGCGACAACCAGTGATACCCTCTTAATAGTGTGAGATCCCTATACTCAAAGAAAAGGGAAAACTAGGAAAGATCTATAGCTTTGTGTCTTGTTCTCCTTCCTTTGAGTATCTTGAATATGTCAGTTATGATCCACACCATAATCTTTTGGGAACTAAACCTAACATGCACTTGATAGAAATGATTAGTTCCCTATATGTATGTTGTCAACAATATAAAAATATGATTAAGGGCATGATTGCACTTTCACTTGTGCTAGAAAGTAGGACATATCGAGTGCCCGTTATTTGTCAGAACAGGAATTAAACGACATTCATGCAAAACACCAGAATGTCGATACTCCCTTTCATTCATGGTGGGCTGCTACATGTGAGCAAGCCCCTCCTCAGCTTCGCGAGGGCATATCATCACTCGTTATCCTATTTGCTTGGTGGCTCTGGAAACACCAGAATGGATGCGTCTTTGATGGCGATCGGCCCTCTATCTCTCTTATCTCCAAGGCCATCCAAGATGAGGTGTGGCTTTGGGCCAGGGCTGGCGCCGCGGGGCTATCAAATATCATCCCTGAGACTTAGTCTTGTTTTAGGGGCTGAACAACCCCCTCTATGTATGCTCCTCTGCTCGCTTCCATGCCTTTTGTGTACATGGGATAGTAGGCGGTCGTAACGTATTGTTGTCACTCTTCTTCTATCAATGGAAAGATATGCAATATTTGTGTATTCGCAAAGAAAAAGAGATAATATGCACCATTGACGCGGGTCGCTTAAAAGGGAGATCATAGCAGAGGGTAGAGATGGCAGCAGCTTGGAGAACGTAGGCCTACCCTAGCGTGCACTTGCAACCACGTGAAATAAACAGAGCCACAGAGGGCAGCGGGGCGCGAACGATAAGCCTAGCACAAACACGAGAAGCTATCAATACTACTAGAGATTAACACATGCTTTGCAACACTGTTCTTCACCTGTGGGATTAACTCTTCTTTATCTAGTAGATTATTTTAGATGGTTGTTTTGTTTTCATTTTATCTGTGTTGTGTTAGATTCTAATAATGTTATAACGGTGTTTTTTGTGCATATACCGTGCTAGGTTATGGTTGGAGACAATATTTGTTCAAAGAGATGAGTGGTGTTTGATGCATGGTTGTGGTGTCTTTATACGTTTCAGCCTCGGTGTCAATTGTTAGTGGTCGTGTGAGCCCCTTGGGAGCTCCTATTCATCTTTTTGAGTACAACAAACACCGAAATGATAAAAAGACACAAACCCTAACAAAACCAAAAGAAACATCTAAAAATGAAGAATCTCTGAAGATCCGAATGAAGACCGGATCCGATTAGATCCATCAAAGGCCAGCTAGATCCACCATGTCTCCATGACCCTAGGTCCATCTCAGTGAGCCGAGAGCGACACAAACCCTAACAAAACCAAAAGAAACATCTAAAATACTAGCGCCGCCATGGCACTAGGGCCATCGAGACGAAAGCAGAGCGGCAGACAGAGGAACCCTAGCGTTTTTTGGAGGAGGCGGCAGTACCAATGTGTGCATTGGGAGCTACTATTCCATGTTCAAATCGTGGAATTACTGCTATACCGCTCAAATAGGCCGTTCGGTGAAGCTCTGGCTCGCTCAACTTGGCTCCCTATTCCACTTGCTTATTTAGCTTTTTTCGCTTGCTCTGTTGCTAGCTCGGAAAAAACCAGCTAATATATTTTTATTTGAAAAAAATCATTAAATCAAATATGCTCACCGATTAAAAATGGATCTTAAAAATTGTTCTGAATTAAAAACATTGGATTTTTTTAAATCTAAGTGACTTAAAAATATGTCCATGGCTTTCAATAATTCTTTGTGAAAATTTAAAGGAGGTTCCTAAACTGAAAAATCTTCACTAACTTTAATTTTATTGTGAACTTTTGGGATATCCGCAGATAAATGTTCATGAGTTTGAAAAAATGTATATGGATTTTAATACTGTTTACAGTATTTAAATGTTCATGAATTTTAATAAATGTTCATGATTCTAAATTTGTAGAAAAATAGGAGGAAAAAAGTGAAACACAAAACAATTAACCAACAACACACTTACAGACGGAACCTTAGCGACCCTACAACCCCAACGCAATAGGAGGCTCCGATTCAAGTGTGCTTAGTATCTCTGGATCACAAATACATGACTTTAACTATTACATCTGTAAGATATGTGTTAGCAAAGCTGGAAATCACTCATACACGAATTAACAAAAAGTTACTGGGTTGAAACTAAAATAGCTACATATTATGTTGATCACATCTAATCATAGGTAGTCTCTCATGTTCTTCTTGCTAACAACGACCAACCTTTAACATGAAACTCTTGAAATTAAACGACACAAAAAGACAACACAACAATGCAGATCGAACAGAACATGATCCATGATCTAAACTTTATTCCTCCACCCCTTGAGCAAGCTGGATTGCGCTAGACCACATCGCTCTTCTTCTTGTTGATGACCTCCTGAATCATGAAACCAAGATCTCCAATCTTCATTGGTTTGGACATGAAGGCATCAGCCCCCGCACTCATGAAATCCTCCACGGCACGATCATCATCTAACATCCCAACAATCTTCAAATCAGTTTCTCCCATAGCAGGATCTTCACAACTGCCTGTCAAGCAACAAAAAATAATTACTATTTTACTCCATTTCTCGTACATAAAACAAAGCATTTTATCCAAAGAAATACATGACACTGATACATCTAAAGGGAAAGCATAAGTACCTCAGGACCAGTCATGATAGGCATGTTCTTATCTAACAAAACAATATCAAACTTCTTCCCCCCATGGAACAAATCAATAGCTTCTTTCCCGTTGATTGCCGGAGTAATTTCACAGTGAAACTAGTGCAGCATCCCCGAGAGGACCATCCTATCAACTGCATTGCCCTGTGACAGCCTGATTTTTGGCCCTTTCTTTTTCTTTTGTTTTTCCGAGGTTTTTGCCTGAGTTTTCTTTTTCCGTGGCTTTGTGGTCTGGAAACTGAAGAAGATGCCCTCTTCTTTGCTTCCAGAGTGGCTTGTCATATCCAAATCCTTCCCTAGACCCCTGTCATTTCCATCCTAGCCCAAATCCCAATATTCTTTTTATTGGGAATATTCCTTTTCTATTAAAGGAATAACTCCAATTGCCCTAGGTTGTGAAGCAACCTATATTTCCATCACTCCAAAAATTCCCAAATAATTCTCATAAATTTTTTGGGTCATATATTGATCAAATATGGCAAAACTTTTCATTGCCATGTTCAAAAATAATTCCCAAATATTCCTTTTTCTATTCTGCCCTAAATGGCACTTTGTGAAGGAAGTGTCATTTATATTTTTCCTAGTGGCTCCCAACATTTTTGGGCATGTTTATATGTCCAAATAATTGCCCCATGCACAAGTTCAAATTTATTTTCCTAGCCAATCTTCCTCAGTGAATTTTCAAAGTTTATGTCAAACAGAAGGCTTTGTGAAGGAAGTACTAGCTAGCAGTACCCAAATGAGTTTAACTTTTTCACACTCCCTAATGTGCTCATATTAAACCCCTCCACCCATTTGCAGCCCTATCCAATCATCTATGTGAGCACTGGAGCAAATCTTTGTTTCTGGTAATATTTTCAGGTTGTGAAGCAAGTGTATTTTATATTGCTTCAAAAATCCTGATACATTACCAGATCATTATTATACCCATAACACATCTCTCCACCCAATTTTGCATCATTTCAATGAGCCATTTGATCACCAATATTATTTCAAGTTTCTGGACAGAAATGATGTTCGTGAAGCAAGTGCCATTTTGGCTTGTCCATTTGGCATGATATTTTTACAGAATCTTTATATGTTCATATCATGAGGATTTTCCAGGTTGCATCCCATTCCACCACTCCATGTGAGAGCATCAACATGATCTTCATTTCTGGACCAAAAATGCAGTTGTAAAGCAACTGCAGTAAATCTTGATCCTTTTACCCTCAAAACCTCCATAATAAATGTCCTTAGATAGTTAAACCTCCCAGACAAGGTGGTTGCTGAGTTACCTATCTGGTGTCCCCACTTCACAGCACAAACACTTGTCTGCTGGTTTACTTTGGAGCTTCGGAGGACACGCGGGCGCTCGAAGAGGAGCTGTCGAGGGCGGTGGTGGTGACCATCTGCGGCCCTCCTTCGTCGGTCGATCTTGCGAATCTTGGTGGTGGAGGAAAACGGCAGAAGGGCGATGCGCCAGGAGGACGGGCTGCCGGACGCGCTATGGTACCCAGTCGAGATCTTCCTGCTCGGCCCCCCGGTCGCCCCTCGTCTTTGGGGTGGGCCACCGCCGTCGCCTGATGATGGTGACTCTGATGGGCCGCCAGATCACCGTGATAGGCGCGGTCGGTCCAGGTCTCGCCGGAGGCGACGTGACATTGCAGGCGGGCGAGTGACTTTGCCGGCGGGTCGGGACGCGGTTCCTCGCCGCCGCCACTCTGTTCTTTGTACATGGAATGATTTATTCCCTCATCTATACTTAGGTCACTAAGGTCATTCCAACACACATGGTTTGTCTGGACAAAACGAGCTATTTGCTCCAGTGCCGGTGGTGATCACGCTGATGTCAGGCAAATTTCGTGCTCTGGCTTCTTCCCGTCGTCTCCCTCGTTGTCTAGTAGCTGCCTCGTGAGCCTTTGCATCTCCCTGCGTCGATGGTTAGTCTCCGTTCGCCTTAAATGCGCCGCTAGCGCCATGCCCGTGCCGCGTCCAGCCTCTGCCCTCCATTAATGCTTGGTCGGGAGCTCGCCCGTTAGCTCCAGAAGCCTCCCCTCGGCTATCTAAGAGACCCCAGACCTCCTTATCAGCTCACAGCTCCCTCCCCGCCTCGTTTGCCCTCTGGAATCGCGGCATCTCGCCGGAGTTCGCCGTCACCCTCCATGGCCGCCTCGGCCTCGGCTTGTGTCCGGCCACCACAGGCCTCCACACGCCTCTCCCCCACGTCCACCGCACTCCCCTCGTCCCACTCAGCTTCCCCACCCCCTTGCCACCTCGCCGGAGTTCCCGCATCGCCGAGAACCGTCGCCGCCCGAAGCTCTCTGCCGCTCCCATGGCGCCGCTCCTCCCCTCCTCCCTACTCCTCCCCGGCGACGGCCGACCCTCTGAATGCGTGCGGCTTGCCTCTGCGCACCCCGCCGGTGCCCTCATCCGGGTGGGAGATGGCCGGAGTTGGCCGGCCCCTTCGCCCCTCCTCTCCTCGGTCTCCTCCTCTGTTCACGTGAGAACAGGGCGAGCGGGAGGAAGAGGACGACCGAGCCTGGCCCCTCCCCTGCGCCAGGACCCCACGCGCCAGTGGCCCAAGGCCCAGGTCCACGTGGATAAGTGGAGGCGTATTTCTCATTTTACGCCTTCTCCTTATCCACTCAGGGGCCTGTTTGCTGAATTTTTTTTCACATATAGGTCCCTGATCTTCATCACCTTATAACTTTTCAACCGTAGCTCCGTTTAAGGTGAAACCAACGCTCACTTCTTCGTTTCGTCGAGCCCGTTCTGTTAGTCAAGCTTTCACTATGGTTTGACACTGTGAAAATGACCTTTATGCCCTTGGCCTTATTCAGCCCCCTCCGAGAGAGTACGTTTTCCAGCGATTCGTTCCGCGAGTTTCTGACACTTCTCCCCGGTGCCTTTTTCATCCCCAGGCAAGCCACAATACCCACTTGCATGATAGTCATGCAGTAGCCATGGTTTTCAACTTGAATCTTTATTAAATGTTTGCTTGTTGAAAAGATGGTTATCGTTGTTCCGGTGATGTTTAGATTTGCATGTTCACTTTTGGGCTATGTTGTTTTGTACTCTATGATCATGTTATACCTGCTAGTATTTCCTTTCATATATTTATGCTTGCTAGAAGTACATGTTGATGTATTGGTGATGTTCGTGCTAGTCAGTATGCCAAGCTCAGTGGATATGATTTAGTGTTGATATGGTGGATAGTTATGTGATACCCTCATGATTATGTTGATATCATGTTCATGCATTTTATCATGGCTCAGCATATTTGCATTCAAGTTAACCGGATTAAACTGAACTTGAACAACTGTTGGCTGGGTCATGGTGCCGCTAAATCGATGCTGACCAGTGCAACCACGCTTACCGGTATGGGACGGTCCTAACTGGGTCTATTGTTGTGCCTCTCGCCGATGCCTCCAACGAGAGAAGGTTATGGGCGCGCGCTGCCCCGATCAGGTAGGCGGACATAAGCCTTGTGTGCCCGTTGTTGAGTTAGTTTTTGGATCCTTGTCCCAGAGTGGGACGGGCCACGACGGTGGTCGTTGTGTCTGGAGGTAGGCACGGGGCCACCCATGACTTAGCTCAGTGAGGAGTGAGTCGGAGTGTCCGGGAGAGTGTCATGGCAGTAGGACGGTTTTGTCGGAACGCCGTTGGTCCACACGAATGGGAGTGCGAGGCCATGGGTTCCGTAGTGTGGGTACAGTGTACTAACCTCTGCAGAGTGTATATTAAATCTATCGATAGCCGCGCCCGCGGATAAGGGCCTAGGTCGAAAGTAGGTCACACCGTGAGTCAACAGTAATAAGAATAATGTGCTTAATAACAATGAGATAAGTTGGTTGTGATCACCGTAAGGATCACGGGCCAAGTGTTGGTCGGGTTGTGATCGCCGTAAGGATCACGGGCCATTTAGTGGTCGGGTTGTGATCGCCGTAAGGATCACGGTTTGAGGCCAAGTGTTGGTCATGGTTGTGATCGCCGTAAGGATCACGATGGTATCGAGGATACCGAGTTGTTGTATATTCGTGATGTTGTACGAGAATCATGGGTAAAGGTCAAGCTCCTTTGTGGTCATTTACTGATTACTACGGTATTGTTTATATCAAGCTTGATTTGATCCTGAGATGATCGTGTGATGTCCGAGGTTGGTAAGTGATGCATGTGACCGTTACGAGGTAACCCGAGCAGAACAAATGGTGCATATAGTGTCATCATGTTGCATTCTAGTATTGTCGGATTAATATGTTCATGTTGTGTTAGCGGTATCATGTTGATGTTATATTGTTCTAATGATATCATGATAATTCCTGTTTAACCTATAATTGCCATGTTGTTGTCTGTCTTGAATGCTTCTGGTTTTTTTGAGCTTGCAAGTACATTCAATGTACCGACCTGGCGTGTCATGCCAGTTTGCAGGTCATGCCGGATTTGATTGCTTGCTTGTCGTGGTTTCCGTTCGTCCGAGCTAGGATAAGTGTTCCAGCCAGAGTCCCTGCGGAGTGGAGTTCACCACCGTCATCGTTGTTCCGCTGCTAGAGTTATTCCGCTGCTTTGAGTTGTTCTGATGCTTGCATAGAGCAACTGAGGATGGCGTAATGTCGCCGTGCCGATGTTATTCATTGTAATATCGGAGACCTTTGCTACGTCTTGAGCTTGCGTTGGTTTTCCCCGAAGAGGAGAGGATGATGCAGCACAGTAGCATAAGTATTTCCCTCAGTTTTTGAGAACCAAGGTATCAATCCAGTAGGAGGCCATGCACAAGTCCCTCGTACCTGCACAAAACAATAGCTACTCGCAACCAACGTGATTAGGGGTTGTCAATCCCTTCACGGTCACTTACGAGAGTGAGATCTCATAGAGATAATATTTTTGATATTTTTGGTATAAAGATGTAAAGTGAAAAGTAAAAGGCAAAGTAAAAGCAAGTATAAAAGTGATGGAGATTGATATGATGAGAATAGACCCAGGGGCCATAGGATTCTCTAGTGGCTTCTCTCAAGAGCATAAGTATTCTACGGTGGGTGAACAAATTACTGTTGAGCAATTGACAGAATTGAGCATAGTTATGAGTATATCTAGGTATGATCATGTATATAGGCATCACGTCCGAGACAAGTAGATCTAAACGATTCTGCATCTACTACTATTACTCCACTCATCGACCGCTATCTAGCATGCATCTAGAGTATTAAGTTAAAAATAGAGTAACGCCTTAAGCAAGATGACATGATGTAGAGGAATAAATTCATGCAATATGATAAATACCCCATCTTGTTATCCTCGATGTCAACTATACAATACGTGCCTTGCAACCCTTTCTGTCACTGGGTAAGGACAACGCAAGATTGAACCCAAAGCTATGCACTTCTCCCATTGCAAGAACTACCAATCTAGTTGGCCAAACCAAACGGATAATTCGAAGAGACTTGCAAAGATAACTCAATCATACATAAAAGAATTCAGAGAAGATTCAAATATTATTCATAGATAAGCTGGATCATAAACCCACAATTCATCGGTCTCAACAAACACACCGCAAAAAGAAGATTACATCGAATAGATCTCCATGAGAGAGGGGGAGAACATTGTATTGAGATCCAAAAAGAGAGAAGAAGCCATCTAGATACTAGCTATGGACCCGAAGGTCTGAAGTAAACTACTCACACTTCATCGGAGAGGCTATGGTGTTGATGTAGAAGCTCTCCGTGGTAGATTCCCCCTCCGGCGGAGCTCCGGAACAGGCCCCAAGATGAGATCTCGTGGATACAGGAAGTTGTGGCGGTGGAATTAGGTTTTTGGCTCCTGTTCTGATTGTTTGGGGATACGTAGGTATATATAGGAGGAAGGAGTACGTCGGTGGAGCATCAGGGGGCCCATGAGGCAGGGGGCGCGCCCTAGGGAGGGCGCGCCCCCCACCCTCGTGACCGCCTCCGATGTTCCTTGGCGTAGGGTCCAAGTCTCCTGGATCACGTTCGATGAGAAAATCACGTTTCCGAAGGTTCCATTCCTTTTGGACTTCGTTTGATATTCTGTTTCTTCGAAATACTGAAAAAGGCAAAAAACAACAATTCTGGGCTGGGCCTCCGGTTAATAGGTTAGTCCCAAAAGTAATATAAAGTAGCATGGAGTAATCAAAACAATAGATAAAGTAGCATGGAGTAATCAAAAATTATAGATACGTTGGAGACATATCAGGCATCCCCAAGCTTAATTCCTGCTCGTCCTCGAGTAGGTAAATGATAAAAAGAGAATTTTTGATGCGGAGTGATACTTTGGCATAATTTCAATGTAAATCTTCTTAATCATGGTATGAATATTCAGATCCGAAAGATTCAAGACAAAAGTTCATATTGACATAAAAATAATAATACTTCAAGCATACTAACTAAGCAAGTATTTCTTCTCGAAATGACATGGCCAAAGAAAGTTATCCCTACAAAATCATATAGTCTGGCTATGCTCCATCTTCCCCACACAAAGTATTTAAATCATGCACAACCCCGATGACAAGCCAAGCAATTGTTTCATACTTTAACATTTTCAAAACTTTTTCAACCTTAACGCAATACATGAGCGTGAGCCATGGATATAGCACTATATGTGGAATAGAACGGTGGTTCTGGAGAAGACAAAAAAGAGGGAAGATTGTCTCACATCAACTAGGCGTATCAACGGGCTATGGAGATGCCCATCAATAGATATCAATATGAGTGAGTAGGGATTGCCATGCAACGGATGCACTAGAGCTATAAGTATATGAAATCTCAACAAAAGAAACTAAGTGGGTGTTCATCCAACTCGCTTGCTCACGAAGACCTAGGGCATTTGAGGAAGCCCATCATTGGAATATACAAGCCAAGTTATATAATGAAAAATTCCCACTAGTATATGAAAGTGACAAAATGAGAGACTCTCTATCATGAAGATCATGGTGCTAATTTGAAGCACAAGTGTGGTAAAAGGATAGTAACATTGTCCCTTCTCTCTTTTTCTCTCATTTTTTTTATTTGGGCCTTTTCTCTTTTTTTTATGGCCTCTTCTTTTTTTTATTTTTTTTTGTCCGGAGTCTCATCCCGACTTGTGGGGGAATCATAGTCTCCATCATCCTTTCCTCACTTGGGACAATGCTCTAATAATGATGATCATCACACTTTTATTTTTCTTACAACTCAAGAATTAGAACTCGATACTTAAAACAAGATATGACTCTATACGAATGCCTCCGGCGGTGTACCGGGATATGCAATGAAACATGAGTGACATGTATGAAATAATTATGAACGGTGGATTTGCCACAAATACGATGTCAACTACATGATCATGCTAGCAATATGACAATGACGGAGCATGTCATAATAAACGGAATGGTGGAAAGTTGCATGGCAATATATCTTGGAATGGCTATGGAAATGCCATGATAGGTAGGTATGGTGGCTGTTTTGAGGAAGGTATATTGTGGGTGTATGATACCGGCGAAAGGGGCGCGGTATTAGAGAGGCTAGCAACGGTGGAAGGATGGGAAAAAGTGCGTATAATCCATGGACTCAACATTAGTCACAAAGAACTCATATACTTATTGCAAAAATCTAGAAGTTATGAAAGCAAAGTATTACGCGCATGCTCCTAGGGGGATAGATTGGTAAGAAAAGACCATCGCTCGTCCCCGACCGCCACTCATAAGGAAGACAATCAATAAATAAATCATGCTCCGAGTTCATCACATAACGGTTCACCATACGTGCATGCTACGGGAATCACAAACTTCAACACAAGTATTCTTCAAATTCACAACTACTCAACCAGCATGACTCTAATATCACCATCTTCATATCTCAAAACAATTATCAAGCATCAAACTTATCTTAGTATTCAACGCACTCAAAAGAAAGTTTCACATATCTTGAATACCAAGTATATTAACATTAAGCAAATTACCATACTATTAACGACTCTCAAAATAATCTAAGTGAAGCATGAGAGATCAAGTTTCTTTAAAACAAATCTACCACCGTGCTCTAAAAGATCTAAGTGAAGCACTAGAGCAAAAATTATCACGCTCAAAAAGATATAAGTGAAGCACTATGAGTAAAAGCTATCAAGCTCAAAAGATATAAGTGAAGCACATAGAGTATTCTATCAAATTCCAATTCATGTATGGCTCTCTCAAAAGGTGTGTACAGCAAGGATTATTGTGGTAAACTAACAAGCAAAGACACAAATAATACAAGACGCTCCAAGCAAAACACATATCATGTGGTGAATAAAAATATAGCTCCAAGTAAATTACTGATGGAAGTGGACGAAAGAGGGGATGCCTTCCAGGGCATCCCCAAGATTTGACTTTTTGGTGTCCTTGGATTACCTTTGGGGTGACATGGGCATCCCCAAGCTTAGGCTCTTGCCACTCCTTGTTCCATAATCCATCAAAAGAATTCACCCAAAACTTGAAAACTTCACAACACAAAACTCAATAGAAATCTCGTGAGCTCCGTTAGAGAAAGAAAACAAAAGACTACTTTAAGGTACTGTAATGAACTCATACTTTATTTATATTGTTGTTAAACCTACTCTATTCCAACTTCTCTATGGATCATAAACTATTTTACTAGCCATAGATTCATCAAAATAAGCAAACAACACACGCAAAACAGAATCTGTCAAAAACAGAACAGTCTGTAGTAATCTGTAACTAACGCAAACTTCTGGAACTCAAAAGCTTCTACCAAAATTAGAAGACCTGGAAATTTTTTTTATTGATCAGCAGCAATTGGAATCAATATTTTATCACGTTCTAGTAATTTTTAACAATTCGGGCACTGAGCGCAAAGTTTCTGGAAATTACAGCAAGATCAAATAGCTATCATCCAAGAAGATCCAATAGGTTTAACTTGGCACAAACACTAATTAAAAGATAAAACCACATCTAAACAGAGGCTAGATGGATTATTTATTCCTAAGCAGCAAGGAAAAATATTGGGTTGTCTCCCAACAAGCGCTTTTCTTTAGAGCCTTTTTAGCTAGGCATTGATAATTTTAATGATGCTCACAAGAAAGACAAGAATTGAGGCACAAAGAGAGCATCATAAAACATGTGACAAACACACTTAAGTCTAACATAATTCCTATGCATAGGCATATTATAGGCAAACAAATTATTGTAGCAAGCAAAAACTAGCATATGCAAGGAAGCGGAAAGGAACAATAGCAATCTTAACATAACGAGAGGTAATTTAGTAACATGAAAATTTCTATAACCATATTTTCCTCTCTCATAATAATTACATGTAGGATCATAAGAAAATTCAACAATATAGCTATCGCATAACATATTCTCAACATGATCCACATGAATGCGAAGTTGACACTCTTCCAAAATAGTGGGATTATCATTGACTAAAGTCATGATTTCTCCAAGCCCACTTTTATCAAAAATTTCATAAGATTGAATATTATCCAAATATGTGGGATCTAAAGTTGACACTCTTCCAAACCCACTTTCAATATTATTGCAAATACTATTATCAATCTCATATTCATCATGGGGATTAAATAAATTTTCAAGATCATAAGAAGAATCACCCCAATCATGATCATTGCAACAAGTAGAGGACATAGCAAAACTAGCATCCCCAAGCTTAGGGTTTTGCATATTTTTAGCACAATTGACATCAATAGAATTCATAGTAAAATCATTGCATTCATGCTTTTTATTCAAAGATCTATCGTGAATCGCTTCATAAAGTACTTCATCACAATTTTTAGATTCACGAATTTCAGGCAAAATGTCACATCCCTAATTCTGGTCTGACCTATGCTAGCTTTTTGGTGATGCATCATGTTTACCTTTTCCAGAAAGATGAAATGGGGATGACAGAACCCCCAGCACCCCCCCTTAAACCAACTAGGATTTACTAAAATCTTTTTCAATGATTTCAAAATGCCCTTTAAAAATGTTCATCATTTCTGGATCAAGGTGGAAGCATCTACCAAAAAATGGTTGACATTTTTGAAGGACATATTTGGACTTTGAATTAATTCAACCATATTTGAATTGGAGCTATTTAAATGCTATATATATTTTAGTTGCTCCAAAAATGTTGGAAAGTGTTAAGGGTCACTGGAATAACTCAGAAAGCACCCATAATTATTTCCAGGATTTTATGAATGGTTTACTATTTATCTTAAACCAGAACAGAAAAACAGAAATTAGAAAAGGTAACAGAAATAAAAGAGAGAGACAGAGGAGTTACCTGGGCTTACCTGGTGCCCAACCGGCCCACCTCTGTAGCAGCCCGACTGGGCAAAGCTAGCCCAGCCCACCAGGGGCAAGGTTGTCTTCAACCTTGCGCTAGTAGGACGCCGAGCGTGTGCTCGCCGCACGCGCGCCCTCCGAGCGCCACCTACTCTCTGCCTGCTCGCCCGGATGCTTCTGGACGACGCCACGCAGCCCCTCAACCCTCTCTCACTCTCCATGGATCCAACTCCGTCTCCTCTGCTCTCTCCCGCAGCACCACCGACATGCCACCATCGCTGCCGACGCCGATTGCCGCAGCCACCGTGGTCCCCTCGCCTCGCCGATGCGCCAAGAAGCCCCGTCTCGTCCCCCTCTTCCTCCTCACCAAGACAGAAGGTGCCGGGAAGCCCTGGATGCCGCCAGCTCCCCCGTTCCCCTCCTCGGCCACCGAGGATCGCCGCCGCCGGTACGTCGCCGACCGGCCTTCTCCGAGCCTGCGTCGACGCCCTCTGCAACCACTGTGAGCTCCCGCGTCGAAAACCCCTCTCCCCCGAGCTTGTTACGCCCTGTAGCCGTCGCCCCCTTGCCGACCAAATCGCGTCGCCGCCTGAGCTCCTCACCGCCGTGGCCACGCCCTGGGCTTCGAATCGAAGCGCGTCACGCGCTCAGCAGCGTCCTACCACGGGACCGGAGCAACCATCAGTCGCTCCTTTCGTGCCCTGCGACATCGGAACGGTCGATGTCTGAACTCCGGCCGCCGCGGACGTGCTTGCCGCCGTCGTCTCCGGCCACCCCAGCACCTGCCACCACCACCATTGGACGCGCCACCTCGCGGGCATTCCAACGAGCCCAACCCTGCCTCTTCTCGTCGCCGGAATCGCCGGGACGAGCGACGCCGCCGCGTCTGTGTGCCATCGGCGGTTAGCCGCCAACGTGGGCATCATTAGTGGCTAATGACCCACTAACTAACCCCTCATGTAACACAGACAACTGGGCCCCGCGAGTAATTAACTTCGGGTTTATTTTCTGTTTAGATTAGTTTAATAACGCGGGGCCCACCAGTCAGAGTTGACTCTGCTGACGTGTCGGTTGACCCGACCCCACCTGTCAATGACACAAACAACACTGGGTCACTGACCAGTGGACCCCACTGGTCAGGTTTGACCCGGGCCGTGCCCATTTGACTTGCTGACGTCATGGTGATGTCAGGCTGACACAGTAATCCTTTTCGAAATTTAAATAAATCTTAAATGATTTGTTTAATTCAGAAAATACCCCAAACTTCTAAAATTCATAGAAATTCAACCGTAACTCCAAAAGAAATAATTTATATATGAAAAATGATCAGAAAAATCCAATCTATCCATCTGTACTAATTTCATGCATGATAGAACAACTTATGACTACTGTTTAGTACAAATCATATGAATGGCATTTAAATATCCACATGTGGAGTTTGAATTTGAATCTTGGATTCAAACCAACTTCATTTAATTTGTTTGTAATAGCATTAGCCCAGCACACTCGTTTTTCCATGTCATGATCATGCATCATATTGTGCATTGCATTGATTGTGTTTCTTCTTTGTTTGTCGGTGCTTGTCCCCTCTCAGTAGACGTGTACTGACGATGTGATCGATGACACCGATGAAGAACTATACTATCTTCAGAAGTGCCAGGCAAGCAAAACCCCCTTGTTCATTCCGATACAATCCCACTCTCTCGCTCCTACTCTCTTTTACTGCATTAGGACAACAACGACATATTTGTTACTTGCTGCGGTAGCTGAACCCTTTTCCTCTGCATGACCTGTCATTGCCACAGTAAATAGATGAAACCCACTAGCATGAGTAGGAGTTGTTTGAGCCCTGATGTGCCTACTCATACATGCTTGTTTGTCATGCCTGCTACTGCTTAGAGTTGAGTCAAGTCTGATTCATCAGGGATGAATCAGAAGTGTGTGAATATGTCATACTGTTGAGAGCTAAGTGTGTGAACACGATTTGGAAAAGGTAGCGGTGAGAGGCCATGCATGTAGGAGTACATGGTGGGTTGTCTCATTGCAGCCGTCCTCAGGAACTGAGTTCTGTGTTTGTGATCCATGAAACAGTT
This sequence comes from Aegilops longissima, assembly GCA_021605205.1. NCBI lineage: Eukaryota > Viridiplantae > Streptophyta > Magnoliopsida > Poales > Poaceae > Aegilops > Aegilops longissima. Next base: position 37,656,384 of record CM038677.1, read on the forward strand.
ACTACCACACATTGGGCTCCGGGCACTCCAAGCTCTCTCGACTTATTAATCAACTTGATCTCTGTCCAGGAGTTGCAGCTAGTTTTTGGTGTTTGTAGGATATGTGTTGGGGGCCGTGTGTAGCGCTGACCCTAGGGGTGGGCTATGTTGCGGTAGAGACACGAGGCACGGTGTACCGGGACGCCCGTTTGGTGCCTCGGGAACCCTGCTCTCATCGTTTGGGGCCATGAGCGACACCCCGGCCGGATCTCGTTGCGGATGGAACCCGAATAGGCGATAAACCTGGACTAGAGACTTGTGTGGTTAGTCAGGTCATGGCCGACTCCCTCGCCAGGCTTCCGCTTGAAGGTTGCCGAGATACACGACGTGTACATGGTGGTAAGTGGCGAGAGCGTGTGTGAAGAAGTACACCCCTGCAGGGTTAACATCATCTATTCGAATAGCCGTGTCCGCGGTAAAGGACTTCTGGGTAGCATGTACAGTTCATAGACAAGTGAAAGTGGGTACTCTAAAATACGCAAGATAAGCGTGAGTGCAATGGATGGCGTTCTCGTCGGGAGACGGGAGCGGATCCATAGTGGTGTATTGATATGGTGAATATGTGGACTGTTGTGCGCCACCTCAAAGGAGTTACTTGCAGTCGTAGTTCAGGATAGCCACTGAGTCAAAGCTGGCTTGCTGCAGTTAAACCCCACCACCCCTTTGTTGATAATGATGCATATGTAGTTAGTTCTGATGTAAGTCTTGCTGAGTACATTTGTACTCACGTTTGCTTATTTTATGTTTTGCAGAGAGATGTCAGTCTCGCTAGTAGTTCCGTGTGGACTTCGACGTTTAGCTTGATACCTCAGCTACGATCTTGTGCCCTCGGCAGGATCTGGTAGTTAGTCAGGCTTATCAGCCTTTTCATTTGTAGATGTCTATACTCAGACATATTAAGCTTCCCCATGTGGTTTGACTTGTATGCTCTGTATGTTGGGTCATGAGACCCATGTTTGTAATATCTCGCTCTTCGGAGCCTAATGAATAAATACTTGAGTCGTAGAGTTATGTTGTGATGCCATGTTGTATTTACACATATCGAGCATATTGTGTGTATGTTTGAAATGCTTGGTATGTGTGGGATCTGACAATCTAGTTGTTTATCCTTGGCAGCCTCTCTTATGGGGAAATGTAATCTAGTTCTTCCTTGAGGCATAGTAGTCCGCTACAGCCCGGTTCACCGGAGTCCTGCTAGCCCAGCACTACTGCTCAGGACACTTGACTGGCTGGCATGTGTTTCACCTCGTTCCTATGTCTGTCCCTTCAGGGAAATGTCACGCGGTGACATCCAGAGTCCTGCATAGCCTGCTACAGCCTGGGTTGCCAGAGTCCTGTTAGCCCACTGCTACAGCCCGGATTCACACGCTGCTGACCGACATGCTCGATTTGATTCATGTATGCATGTCCCCATGGGTTAGTGCCGCTTTGGGTTAACGACTAGCCATGTCGGCCCGGGTTCTCTGTCATATGGATGCTAGCGACACTATCATATCGTGAGCCAAAAGGCTTAAACGGTCCCGGCCATGGTAAGGCGACACCGTGGGAATACCGTGCGTGAGGCCGCAAAGTGATATGAGGTGTTACCGGCTAGATCGATGTGACTTGGAATCGGGTCTGACAGCTTTGGTATCGAGCTGACTGCTCAGAGGATTACCAAGCCTAACGGTCGAAGTTGTGTCTAGAAATGCTTTAGTTATGTAAGGGAATTGATTGTGGAAGGGAACGTAAGGCTCTTTTTACTCCTTATACCTCATGGCCTTCTGATCTGAGTCATCCTCTTCTCTTTACGGGGATTAAGAACTAGGTCTTCTCATCTATCTATCAGGATGACGTGTTATTAATCCACTTATAGAATTGATAGTTTCAAATCTTAGTTCAGTTTTTACTACTCCCGTATGTTCATAGCTGGTCTCAGAACCTTGATATTGTGATGTTGAGTGGTCATGCCACTATGTTGCAGGATGTCTCAAATCATTTTGAGCATTTACAGCCGTTATGATGTCCGAGTCATCCCAGATTTCTATATAGTCCGATGCATTTGCAAATCCCTTCTCTCCGTTTCTAATGCTCATTTGGGCTAGATTAATCACACAAATTAGTGTGTTGAGGTACTCCGCTGCCTCGGCATATATGTTGGAGCTATTATTATGAACCTAGGTGTTTTAGGGAGTCACCTAGTAATCTAGCCATGTTTCGTGTTCCCGGTGTGATGATTCTGGCCATTATTCTAGAAAGCATCCCGTGATGCCATTTAGTTAGTAGGTATTCTATTCCTGGGTTATTGGACCCGAGATTCACCCTACTTACCTCCTGTTGATAGTTTTTGCTAGTTCCTTTAGGATATTAGTAACTTGCGATAGTCCTCGAGGTTCGTGGTATTTCCTTCTTCCAAATACTATGAACCGCTTATGGCAGAAGTTCCTTGCTGAACCGAAGGATCACAATCAGAGTACTCTTGAGGAGTTCTCCATTCATAATTGTGAATCTGCCAGTTCTACCTTTTTGCATGGGTTATCCGGAAGAAATGTTGAGCTTCGCTCGACATACTAATCTGTGCATCCACAACTCAGAAAAACATATGTTCCTTTGAGTTGTCCCCCTTTATTTGTATCCTGATCTCCGTCTATCAATTTGTAGTCAGGAGTAGTCGTGCACTCGTGCTCATCGATGCCCATTATTCTTGTGGTCCGTCAAGCCATTCTGTTCTGGAATGACTAGGAGAAACAAACTCCAGCACCTCATCCATTTCTTGGAGTGGTCATAGTAGTTGTATTCCACAGATCAAAATGCCAATCCAGCTTTTGTTCTGTTGTACCCTGAAGTATTACGCACTTTATGTCAGGAACGTCATGAAAATTGCACCTTCCCTTATGAATTCTTGACGTAGTGATACTTCTCTCCATCATCATTCGCTCCTCGGTTCCGTGTTGTTGCAACCGGAATACCGACAAGTGAATTGTGATGTGTGAAATCAATACTCCTAGCAACCTCGTTGCTTGGTAGTTAATGGACAATATTCTCATTCTTAGCGTATTGGTTATTAAATTATCTTCCTAAGATTGATCGTGCTACCTAGTCCTTATTTCTGGTGCACTCTTCGATCAATGAGTTAGGATTGTGACAATCCCTCGCTCTTTTGATCATATCACCTTGCCCTGAAAAGCAAGGTTGTTCTCAAGCTTAGTAACATACCAGTGGTTCGTGATTTTCCGAATATCTTATCGGAAGTATTACCAGGTTGTTCCCTGACTGTTATGTTGAGCTCGTGATCATGTTGGTTTTCCTCGAAACCACCCATTCTCCAAGAATCTGTGTGGGATACCCTGAGCTAGTTGGTTAAGCCAAACAACAACTTGGAGAGTTGGAAGATAAAAGCTTGCCCGACTTAGTTCATTTTAAGGGATATCCTTTTGTGTGTGTGTTGAAGAAAGATGATACCTTCACCAATTGGTCCTTGTGATCAGTTGTTGGATCTATTGTCTTGCCAAAACTTTGACTTGAGTATGGGCTATCATCAAGTCAAATCAGAACCAACAATGTTCGTAATGTTGTCTTACTCGTGGTTGATCCCTCGAGCATACACCATTACATCTTTTGGTCTGACCAATGCTATCACCGTGTTCACATGATGGTGGAAGTCCAGTGATATGGAAATTCCGATGAATTGCTGTTAAGCCCATCAGCAGCATTTTGTCTCCCCCATGATTCATGTTGAACATCAACCTAGTGTTGGAAACTTTGTAAGCAATGCCTTCGTGTTCCGTTCATGAAGCTTATGCTTGGATGGAAGAAGTGACTTCCTCTAATTCACGTGCATTATGTGTAAGTTGCCGCCATGAATTTGAGAAAGGTTTGTTTTGTTTCCCTTGGGATCATCCCAAGTCAGTCATGCATATGTGCGAAGTATTCTATGGTTTGGTAGATTAATTACCTCCACTCCGTATGTGTTCCTAGCACACCAAGCCACTGATTGATTTGTTCAAGGAGAAGAAGTTCCTTCATAAGAGCTAATCATATGACTTATGCAAGGGCTTCGCTCTCCGCAATGATGGTTCCAGATCAGAACTCGGTAGTGTTTTGTTGTAAGACTACTATGTGGTCATGCTTGTCTTGGACAACGTGTTCACATGTATGTAGCAGAACCAGCTCATGCTGTGGAGCATGCTATCGTAGTTCACTCCCCGAGAATCTCGCAACGTCATCTCGTCGATTTGTGTTGCAAACTTTCATTTTTCTTTCTAGACTTGATGAGTCTGGAATATCCTGACACCAACCAGATCTGAGTCTCAGGCAGATATGATGGTTGGAACATTCCCAACATTTGCGTTTTGTTCCCAGCTTGCACCCCATCGTGCCAATTTTCCATGGGCTGCCCCTTCTCAGCAGTGGCTGTCCAGGTTCATCTTCAAAGGTGGACTTACCATGAGTCCCATCAATTTCCGATGATAAGCAGAAATCATCCATTTCGTTGTCTTCAACAAGGTAGTCCATATCATTCATTCTAGCCCGAGTGTGTCGTTCTTCCGAACTCCTTCAAACAGTCGTTTGTGATTTTCCTTAGGCTGGTATAGAGAGTTCCAATGATCTCTATATCAAAAGTAATTCTTTTTGCCATTTAGGGGAATAACTCTACGAGTCACCTCCCCCAAGGTGCCCCATTGTGGAATCATGGTAGTTAACTCCTCGCTACGTCGTGATCGAGCATGGATTTGTTGCCTACCTAGTGGACCATCGCCATCTGTTACACCCCTTCCCCCTGAATGTATGTTTCGTGTCTCAGCTCAAGAGATGTTTTATATCTCACCCAAGAGTTGATCTTGAGTTGCCCGATCTTCGAGAAGATTGATTCCTGTAGAGTTCCTGTCCGTCGTCAACATGTTGGATGAAGATCTCGAAAGGAAGGACGACAAAACGATCTGCAGCAATTGGATCATGAAGTTTGTGATGCTTAGTGTCCCCTTTGTCTTCTTACCTCACGTCTTGAATCTCGGGGCGAGATTCTTGTTTAGTGGGGGTGAGTTGTCACATCCCTAATTCTGGTCTCACCTATGCTAGCTTTTTGGTGATGCATCATGTTTACCTTTTCCAGAAAGATGAAATGGGGATGACAGAACCCCCAGCACCCCCCCCCCTAAACCAACTAGGGTTTACTAAAATCTTTTTCAATGATTTCAAAATGCCCTTTAAAAATGTTCATCATTTCTGGATCAAGGTGGAAGCATCTACCAAAAATGGTTGAAATTTTTGCAGGACATATTTGGACTTTGAATTAATTCAACCATATTTGAATTGGAGCTATTTAAATGCTATATATATTTTAGTTGCTCCAAAAATGTTGGAAATTGTTAAGGGTCACTGGAATAACTCAGAAAGCACCCATAATTATTTCCAGGATTTTATGAATGGTTTACTATTTATCTTAAACCAGAACAGAAAAACAGAAATTAGAAAAGGTAACAGAAATAAAAGAGAGAGACAGAGGAGTTACCTGGGCTTACCTGGCGCCCCAACCGGCCCACCTCTGTAGCAGCCCGGCTGGGCAAAGCCAGCCTAGCCCACCAGGGGCAAGGTTGTCTTCAACCTTGCGCCAGTAGGACGCCGAGCGTGTGCTCGCCGCATGCGCGCCCTCCGAGCGCCACCTCCTCTCTGCCTGCTCGCCCAGATGCTTCTGGACGATGCCACGCAGCCCCTCGACCCTCTCTCACTCTCCCTGGATCCCTCCGTCTCCTCTGCTCTCTCTCGCAGCACCACCGACACGCCACCATCGCCGCCGACGCCGATTGCCGCAGCCATCGTGCTCCCCTCGCCTCGCCGACGCGCCAAGAAGCCCCGTCTCGTCCCCCTCTTCCTCCTCACCAAGACAGAAGGTGTCGGAAGCCCTGGATGCCGCCAGCTCCCCCGTTCCCCTCCTCGACCACCGAGGATCGCCACCAGCCATACGTCGCCGACCGGCCTTCTCCGAGCCCGCGTCGACGCCCTCTACAACCACTGTGAGCTCCCGCGTCGAAAACCCCTCTCCCCCGAGCTCGTTACGCCCTGTAGCCGTCGCCCCCTTGCCGACCAAATCGCGCTGCCGCTTGAGCTCCTCACCGCCGTGGCCACGCCCACTGGAGCTCGAAACTGAGCGCGTCACCGCGCTCAGCGCGTCACCACGGGACCGGAGCAACCATTCGTCGCTCCTTTCGTGCCCTGCGACGTCGGAACGGTCGACGTCCGAACTCCGGCCGCAGCGGACGTGCTTGCCGCCGTCGTCTCCGGCCACCCCAGCACCTGCCACCACCACCGTTGGACGCGCCACCTCGCGGGCGTTCCAACGAGCCCAACCCTGCCTCTTCTCATCGCCGGAATCGCCGGGACGAGCGACACCGACGGGTTGTCTCATTGCAGCCGTCCTCAGGAACTGAGTTCTGTGTTTGTGATCCATGAAACAGTTACTACCACACATAGGGCTCCGGGCACTCCAAGCTCTCTCGACTTATTAATCAACTTGATCTCTGTCCAGGAGTTGCAACTAGTTTCTGGTGTTTGTAGGATATGTGTTGGGGGCCGTGCGTAGTGCTGACCCTAGGGGTGGGCTATGTTGCGGTAGAGACACGAGGCACGGTGTACCGGGACGCCCGTTTGGTGCCTCGGGAACCCTGCTCTCATCGTTTGGGGCCGTGAGCGACACCCCGGCCGGATCTCCTCGCGGATGGAACCCGAATAGGCGATAAACCTGGACTAGAGACTTGTGTGGTTAGTCAGGTCGTGGCCGACTCCCTCGCCAGGCTTCCGCTTGAAGGTTGCCGAGATACACGACATGTACATGGTTGTAAGTGGCGAGAGCGTGTGTGAAGAAGTACACCCCTGCAGGGTTAACATCATCTATTTGAATAGCCATGTCCACGGTAAAGAACTTTTGGGTTGTTTGTACAGTTCATAGACAAGTGAAAGTGGATACTCTAAAATACCCAAGATAAGCATGACTGCTATGGATGGCGTTCTCGTAGGGAGATGGGAGCGGATCCATAGTGGTGTATTGATATGGTGAATATGTGGACTCGTGTGCGCCACCTCAAAGGAGTTACTTGCAGTCGTAGTTTAGGATAGCCATCGAGTCAAAGCTGGCTTGCTGCACTTAAACCCCACCGCCCCTTTGTTGATAATGATGCATATGTAGTTAGTTCTTATGTAAGTCCTGCTGAGTACATTTGTACTCACGTTTGCTTATTTTATGTTTTGCAGAGAGATGTCAGTCTCACTAGTAGTTCCATGTGGACTTCGACGTTTAGCTTGATACCTCGGCTACGATCTAGTGCCCTCGGCAGGATCTGGTAGTTAGTCAGGCTTATCAGCCTTTTCATTTGTAGATGTCTGTACTCAGACATATTAAGCTTACGCATGTGCTTTGACTTGTATGCTGTGTATGTTGGGTCATGAGACCCATGTTTGTAATATCTCGCTCTTCGGAGCCTAATGAATAAATACTTGAGTCGTAGAGTTATGTTGTGATGCCATGTTGTATTTACACATATCGAGCATATTGTGTGTATGTTTGAAATGCTTGGTATGTGTGGGACCCGACAATCTAGTTGTTTATCCTTGGCAGCCTCTCTTATGGGGAAATGTAGTCTAGTGCTTCCTTGAGCCATAGTAGTCCGCTACAGCTCGGTTCACCGGAGTCCTGCTAGCCTAGCACTACTGCTCAGGACACTTGACTGGCCGGCATGTGTTTCACCTCGTTCCTGTGTCTGTCCCTTCAGGGAAATGTCACGCGGTGACATCCGGAGTCCTTCCTAGCCTGCTACAGCCCGGGTTCCCGGAGTCCTGTTAGCCCAGTGCTACAGCCCGGATTCACACGCTGCTGACCGACATGCTCGATGTGATTCATGTATGTCTGTCCCCATGGGTTAGTGCCGCTTTGGGTTCACGACTAGCCATGTTGGCCCGGGTTCTCTGTCATATGGATGCTAGCGACACTATTATATACGTGAGCCAAAAGGCGCAAACGGTCCCGGGCCATGGTAAGGCGACACCCGTGGGAATACCGTGCGTGAGGCCGCAAAGTGATATGAGGTGTTACCGGCTAGATCGATGTGACTTGGAATCTGGGTCCTGACACAAAACCTCATTAAGATAATCTATTGCACTCAATTCACTAGGAATTGGTTCATCATAATTGGATCTCTTTAAAAGATTGGCAAGCGGATGAGGATCCATAGATATTGGCTTATTTGTTTAGGAATAAATACTCAACTATTCAACCAAACGAGCAGACGAGCCAAGTATGACATCAAGGCAAACAAAAAGAGAGGGCGAATAAAACGGCAAGGGTGAAGTGGGGGAGAGGAAAACGAGAGGCAAATGGCAAATAATGTAATGCAAGAGATAGGGATTGTGATGGGTACTTGGTATGTTGACTTTTGCGTAGACTCCCCGACAACGGCGCCACAAATCCTTCTTGCTACGTCTTGAGCTTGCGTTGGTTTTCCCTGAAGAGGAGAGGATGATGCAGCACAGTAGCGTAAGTATTTCCCCCAGTTTTTGAGAACCAAGGTATCAATCCAGTAGGAGGCCACGCACAAGTCCCTCGTACCTGCACAAAAAGATAGCTACTCGTAACCAACGCGATTAGGGGTTGTCAATCCCTTCACGGTCACTTACGAGAGTGAGATCTGATAGAGATAATATTTTTGGTATTTTTGGTATAAAGATGCAAAGTGAAAAGTAAAAGGCAAAGTAAAAGCAAGTATAAAAGTGATGGAGATTGATATGATGAGAATAGACCCGGGGGCCATAGGTTTCACTAATGGCTTCCCTCAAGAGCATAAGTATTCTACGGTGGGTGAACAAATTACTGTTGAGCAATTGACAGAATTGAGCATAGTTATGAGTATATCTAGGTATGATCATGTATATAGGCATCACGTCCGAGACAAGTAGATCGAAACGATTCTGCATCTACTACTATTACTCCAATCATCGACCGCTATCCAGCATGTGATGTCTACTACACAGCCTTCTTCTTGTAGACGTTGTTGGGCCTGCAAGTGCACAGGTTTGTAGGACAGTAGCAAATTTCCCTCAAGTGGATGACCTAAGGTTTATCAATCCGCGAGAGGCGTAGGAGGAAGATGGTCTCTCTCAAACAACCCTGCAACCAAATAAAAAAAAGTCTCTTGTGTCCGCAACACACCCAATACAATAGCAAATTGTATAGGTGCACTAGTTCGGCGAAGAGATGGTGATACAAGGGCAATATGGATGGTAGATATAGGTTTTTGTAATCTGAAATAATAAAAACAGCAAGGTAACTAAGGATAAAAGTGAGCATAAACGGTATTTAGGAAACAAGGCCTAGGGTTCATACTTTCACTAGTGCAAGTTCTCTCAACAATAATAACGTAGATAGATCATATAACAAGCCCTAAAAATGCAACAAAGCGTCACTCCAAAGCCACTAATAGCGGAGAACAAACGTAGAGATTATGGTCGGGTACGAAACCACCACAAAGCTATTCTTTCGGATCAATCTATAAAAGAGTTCGTACTAGAATAACACCTTAAGATACAAATCAAGCAAAACCCTAATGTCACCTAGATACTCCATTGTCACCTCAAGTATCCGTGGGCATGATTATACGATATGCATCACACAATCTCAGATTCATCCAACCAACATAAAAGTACTCCAAAGAGTGCCCCAAAGTTTCCACCGGAGAGTCAAGAACGTATGCCAACCCCTATGCATAGGTTCCCAATGTCACGAAACCCGCAAGTTGATCACCAAGACATAGATCAAGTGTTCTCATAAAAGACTCAATCCGACAAAATAACTTCAAAAGGGGAAACTCAATTCATCACAAGAGAGTAGAGGGGGAGAAACATCATAAGATCCAACTACAATAGCAAAGCTCGGGATACATCAAGATCGTGCCATAGATGGAACACGAGAGAGAACACGAGAGAGAGAGAGAGATCAAACACATAGCTACTGGTACATACCCTCAGCCCCGAGGGTGAACTACTCCCTCCTCGTCGTGGATAGCGCCGGGATGATGACGATGGCCACCGGAGATGGATCCCCCCTCCGGCAGGGTACCGAAAAGGGGTCCCGATTGGTTTTTGGTGGTTCTAGAGGCTTGCGGCGGCGGAACTCCCGATCTAGGTTCTGTTCTGGAAGTTTTAGGGTACGTAGGTTTTATATGGGTGAAAGGAGTACGTCGGTGGAGCTACAGGGGCCCCACGAGGCAAGGGGGCGCGCCCAAGGGGGGTGGGCGCGCCCCCCACCCTCGTGAGCACCTCCCATATCTTCTGACGTGGGGTCCAAGTCCATCAGGTGGGTTTCCTTCCAAAAATAACTTCTCCAGTTGATTTCGTTCCGTTTTGTCTCCGTTAAATATTCCTTTTCCTCGAAACACTGAAATAAGCATAAAACAGCAAATCTGGGCTGGGCCTCTGGTTAATAGGTTAGTCCCAAAAGTAATATAAAAGTGGATAATAAAGCCCAATATTGCCTAAAATAGTAGATAAAGTAGCATGGAGCAATCAAAAATTATAGATACGTTGGAGACGTATCAAGCATCCCCAAGCTTAATTCCTGCTCATCCTCGAGTAGGTAAATGATAAAAAAGAATGTTTGATGCGGAGTGATACTTTGGCATAATTTCAATGTAATTCTTATTACTTGTGATATGAATATTCAGATCCGAAAGATTCAAGACAAAAGTTCATATTGACATAAAAATAATAATACTTCAAGCATACTAATCAAAGTAATCATGTCTTCTCAAAATAGCATGGCAAAAGAAAGTTCATCCCTACAAAATCATATAGTTAGGCTATGCTTCATTTTCGTCACACAAAGATGTTCCCAACTTATATACCCCCGATGACAAGCCAAGCAATTGTTTCATACTTAAATAATATCAAACTTTTTCAACCTTCACGCAATACATGAGCGCGAGCCATGGATATAGCACTATGGGTGGAATAGAATATGATGATGGGATTGTTTGGAGAAGACAAAAAAGGAGAAAGCCTCACATTGACGAGGATAATCAATGGGCTATGGGGATGCCCATCAATTGATGTCAACATGAGGAGTAGGGATTGCCATGCAACGGATGCACTAGAGCTATGAATGCTCAACAAAAGAAAACTAGTGGGTGTGCATCCAACTTGCTTGCTCATGAAAACCTAGGGCATTTGAGGAAGCCCATCGTAGGAATATACAAGCCAAGTTCTATAAAAATTCCCACTAGTATAAAAAGACAACTTATGAGACTCACTATATGAAAAACATGGTGCTACTTTGAAGCACAATATATGTGACTCACTACATGAAGAACAAGGTGCTACTTTGAAGCACAAGTGTGGTAAGAGGATAGTAGCATTGCCCTTTTATTTATTTTCTTTTTTTTGGGCCTTTCTTTTTTCTTTCTTTTTGGCCTTTCTCTTTTTTTGGGCCTTTCTTTTTTTTGGGCCTTTCTTTTTTTGGCCTTTCTCTTTTTCTGGGGGGCAATGCTCTAATAATGATGATCATCACACTTCTATTGATTACAACATAATGATTACAACTCGAAACTAGAACAAGATATGACTCTATATGAATGCCTCCGGCGGTGTACCGGGATGGTGCAATGAATCAAGAGTGACATGTATGAAAAATAATGATGGTGGCTTTGCCACAAATACAATATCAACTACATGATCATGCAATGGCAATATGACAAAAGTAATGTATGTCATAATAATGATGATGGAACTTGCATGGCAATATATCTTGGAATGGCTATGGAAATGCTATAATAGGTAGGTATGGTGGCTGTCTTGAGGAAGATATATGGAGGTTTATGTGTGATAGAGTGTATCGTATCACGGGGTTTGGATGCACCGGCGAAGTTTGCACCAACTCTCAAGGTGAGAAAGGGCAATGCACGGTACCGAAGAGGCTAGCAAAGGCGGAAAGGTAAAAGTGCGTATAATCCATGGACTCAACATTAGTCAAAAGAACTCATATACTTATTGCAAAAATTTAGAAGTCATCAAAAATCAAGTACTACGCGCATGCTCCTAGGGGGATAGATTGGTAGGAAAAGACCATCGCTCGTCCCCGACCGCCACTCATAAGGATGCACAAGCCAGGTACACTTCATGTTTCAAATTTGTTACACAACTTTAACCATACGTGCATGCTACGGGACGTGCAAACTTCAACACAAGCATTTCTCAAATTCACAACTACTCAACTAGCACGACTTTAATATTATCACCTCCATATCTCAAAACAATTATCAAGCATCAAACTTATCTTAGTATAAAACGCACTCAAAAGAAAGTTTCACATATCTTGAATACCAAGTATATTAACATTAAGCAAATTACCATGCTATCTAAGACTCTCAAAATAATATAAGTGAAGCATGAGAGTTCATATATTTCTTCAAAATAAAACCACCATTGTGCTCTAAAATATATAAGTGAAGTACTATAGCAAACGACAAACTACTCCGAAAGATATAAGTTAAGATCAATGAGTAGTCGACTAATTATGCAACTATGTGAAGACTCTCCCATTTAATAATTTCAGATCTTTATAATTTATTCAAACAGCAAGCAAAGCTAAATAAAACTACATTGCAAGGATAACACAACTCATGTGAAGAAGCAAAAACTTAGGCTCAACCGATACTAACTGATAGTTGTTGAAGAAGAAAGGTGGGATGCCAACGGGGGCATCCCCAAGCCTAGATGCTTGAGACTTCTTGAAATAATACCTTTGGGTGCCTTGGGCATCCCCAAGCTTGAACTTTCGCGTATCCTTAATTCCTCTCATATCATGGTTTCTCTTTTTATCAAAAGCTTCATTCACAACAAACTCAACAAGAACTCCTGAGATAGGTTAGTATAAACCAATGCAAAACCTTATCATTTTATACTGTAAAAAATCAATAACATTATTATTCAACATTGCATACTAAATGCCTCTGCATATTTAATACTCCTATCATCAAATAGGATCATTAAACAAGCAAACATATGCAAACAATGCAAACTTAACAGCAATCTGCCAAAACAGTATAGTCTGTAAAGAATGCAGGAGTATCAATACTTAACTAAATCCAAAAATTATGAACTAAAATTCCCACTGGAATAAATTTATCAGAGCTCAATATGCAAAAATATGCAACATTATACCACTCTCTGAATTTTCTAAAGAATTTTTACAACAGCAGTAAACTTTCTGTTTTCAAACAGCAACATGTATACTATCAAAATAAGCATGGTAAAGGCTATCCTTGACTTTTTTATTGAAACTAAAGATGCAAAACACTAATCTAACTAACAGCAAGCAAAACAAAATAAAATGACATGACCCTCCAAGCAAAACACATATCATGTGGTGAATAAAAATATAGCTCCAAGTAAAGTTACCGATGAATGAAGACGAAAGAGGGGATGCCTTCCGGGGCATCCCCAAGCTTAGGCTCTTGGTTGTCCTTGAATATTACCTTGGGGTGCCTTGGGCATCCCCAAGCTTAGGCTCTTGCCACTCCTTATTCCACAGTCCATCGAATCTTTACCCAAAACTTGAAAACTTCACAACACAAAACTTAACAGAAAACTCGTGAGCTCCGTTAGCGAAATAAAACAAAAGACCACTTCAAGGTACTGTAATGAACTCATTCTTTATTTTTATTGGTGTTAAACCTACTGTATTCCAACTTCTCTATGGTTTATAAACTATTTTACTAGCCATGGAGTCATCAAAATAAGCAAACAACACAATGAAAATAGAATCTGTCAAAAACAGAACAGTCTGTAGTAATCTGCAACTAAAGCAAACTTCTGGAACTCCAAAAATTCTAAAATAAATTGGTGGACCTGAGTAATTTGTCTAGTAATCATATTCAAACAGAATCAACTAAATAGCATTCTCCAGTAAAAAGTTCTAGCTAATCTCGTGAGCGCTAAAGTTTCTGATTTTACAGCATGATCATAAAGACTTCGCCCAAGTCTTCCCAAAGGTTCTACTTGGCACAAATACTAATTAAAACACAAAACCACATCTAAACAGAAGCTAGATGGATTATTTATTCCTAAACAGAACCAAAAAGTAAGAAACTAAAATAAAATTGGGTTGCCTCCCAACAAGCGCTACGTTTAACGCCCTAGCTAGGCATTATGATTTCAATGATGCTCACATAAAAGATAAAATTGAAACATAAAGAGAGCATCATGAAGAATATGACTAGCACATTTAAGTCTAACCCACTTCCTATGCATAGGGATTTTGTGAGCAAACAACTTATGGGAACAATAATCAACAAGCATAGGAAGGTAAAACAAGCATAACTTCAAAAATTTAAGCACATAGAGAGGAAACTTGATATTATTGCAATTCCTACAAGCATATGTTCCTCCCTCATAATAATTTTCAGTAGCATCATGAATGAATTCAACAATATAACCAGCACCTAAAGCATTCTTTTCATGATCTACAAGCATAGAAAATTTACTACTCTCCACATAAGCAAATTTCTTCTCATGAATAATAGTGGGAGCAAACTCAACAAAATAACTATCATATGATTGGGAATTAAGATCAAGATGACAAGTTTCATGGTTATCATTATTATTTAAAGCATACGTGTCATCACAATAATCATCATAGATAGGAGGCATGCTTTCATCATAGTAAATTTGCTCATCAAAGCTTGGGGGACAAAAAATATCATCTTCGTGAAACATAGCTTCCCCAAGCTTGTGGCTTTGCACATCATTAGCATCATGGATATTCAAGGAATTCATACTAACAACATTGCAATCATGCTCATCATTCACATATTTCATGCCAAGCATTCTATGTAATTCTTTTTCTAGCACTTTGGCACAATTTTCATTTCCATCATTCTCATGAAAGATATTAAAAAGGTGAAGCGTATGAGACAAACTCAATTCCATTTTTTTGTAGTTTTCTTTTATAAACTAACTAGTGCTAAAAAAAGAAACAAAAAGAATCGATTGCAAGATCTAAAGATATACCTTCACTTACCTAGCCTCCCGGCAACGGCGCAAAAAAGAGCTTGATGTCTACTACACAACCTTCTTCTTGTAGACGTTGTTGGGCCTGCAAGTGCACAGGTTTGTAGGACAGTAGCAAATTTCCCTCAAGTGGATGACCTAAGGTTTATCAATCCATGAGAGGCGTGGAGGAAGATGGTCTCTCTCAAACAACCATGCAATCAAATAACAAAAGTCTCTTGTGTCCCCAACACACCCAATACAATAGCAAATTGTATAGGTGCACTAGTTCGGCGAAGAGATGGTGATACAAGTGCAATATGGATGGTAGATATAGGTTTTTGTAATCTGAAATAACAAAAACAGCAAGGTAACTAAGGATATAGTGAGCGTAAACGGTATTGCAATGATAGGAAACAAGACCTAGGGTTCATACTTTCACTAGTGCAAGTTCTCTCAACAATAATAACATAGATAGATCATATAACAAGCCCTCAACATGCAACAAAGAGTCACTCCAAAGCCACTAATAGTGGAGAACAAACGTAGAGATTATGGTGGAATGCGAAACCACCACAAAGCTATTCTTTCGGATCAATCTATAAAAGAGTTCGTACTAGAATAACACCTTAAGATACAAATCAACCAAAACCCTAATGTCACCTAGATACTCCATTGTCACCTCAAGTATCGGTGGGCATGATTATACGATATGCACCACACAATCTCAGATTCATCCAACCAACATAAAAGTACTTCAAAGAGTGCCCCAAAGTTTCCACCGGAGAGTCAAGAACGTGTGCCAACCCCTATGCATAGGTTCCCAATGTCACGAAACCCGCAAGTTGATCACCAAGACATACATCAAGTGTTCTCATAAAAGACTCAATCCGATAAAATAACTTCAAAAGGGAAACTCAATTCATCACAAGAGAGTAGGGGAGAAACATAAAAGATCCAACTACAATAGCAAAGCTTGGGATACATCAAGATCGTGCCATAGATGGAACACGAGAGAGATGAGAAGAGAGAGAGAGAGAGAGAGAGAGAGAGAGAGAGATCAAACACATAGCTACTGGTACATACCCTCAGCCCCGAGGGTGAACTACTCCCTCCTCGTCATGGATAGCGCTGGGATGATGAAGATGGACACCGGAGATGGATCCCCCTCCGGCAGGGTACCGGAAAGGGGTCCCGATTGGTTTTTGGTGGTTCTGGAGGCTTGCGGCGGCGAAACTCCCGATCTAGGTTATGTTCTGGAAGTTTTAGGGTACGTAGGTTTTATATGGGTGAAAGGAGTACGTCGGTGGAGCTACGGGGGGCCCACGAGGCAAGGAGGTGCGCAACCCTTTCTGTCACTGGGTAAGACACCGCAAGATTGAACCCAAAGCCATGCACTTCTCCCATTGCAAGAACTACCAATCTAGTTGGCCAAACCAAACGGATAATTCGAAGAGACTCGCCAAGATAACTCAAACATACATAAAAGAATTCAGAGAAGATTCAAATATTATTCATAGATAAGCTGGATCATAAACCCACAATTCATCGGTCTCAACAAACACACCGCAAAAAGAAGATTACATCGAATAGATCTCCACGAGAGAGGGGGAGAACATTGTATTGAGATCCAAAAAGAGAGAAGAAGCCATCAAGCTACTAGCTATGGACCCGAAGGTCTGAAGTAAACTACTCACACTTCATCGAGAGGCTATGGTGTTGATGTAGAAGCCCTCCGTGGTGGATGCCCCCTCGTGAGCTCTGAACAGGCCCCAAGATGAGATCTCGTGGATACAGGAAGTTGCGGCGGTGAAATTAGGTTTTGGCTCCTGTTACGATCGTTTGAGTGCGAGGTATATATAGGAGGAAGAATGCGTCGGTGGAGCATCGGGGGCCCACGAGGTAGGGGCGCCCTAGGGGCGCGCCCCCCCTCATGACCGCCTCCGATGTTCCTTGGCGAGGGTCCAAGTCTCTGGATCACGTTCGGTCTGAAAAACATGTTTCGAAGGTTTCATTCCGTTTGGACTCGTTTGATATTCTGTTTCTTTGAAATCTTGAAAAAGGCAAAAACAGCAATTAGGGATGGGCCTCCGGTTAATAGGTTAGTCCCAAAAGTAATATAAAAGTGGAAAATAAAGCCCATTATAGTCCAAAAAAATAGATAAAGTAGCATGGAGCAATCAAAAATTATAGATACGTTGGAGACGTATCTACCTTGTATTCATATTCGTGTAATAATAGAAAGCTGGTTTGTTCTATGCTAAGCAGTGTCGTATTCCAGAAGACTTCTCCTCGATCTTTGGGCTGGAATACGGGGCGTTCCGGTTTCTCTGAGCTGGGGTGCCACATGCCCTCAATAAGGAGTGCCTTCATTTTATTTTTTGGAAATGGTGGCGTTCCCCCGGCTCTGCATCATGATGATGCATGCAGCCATATTATTAAAAAGTCTCGGAGTATCACGGAAACAAATAAGTATTACAGCTCGCAAGCGGAGCAAAAAATAAATGGAAAATTACATGCTCAAAATCCCAATCGGTATGACAATGCCAAGGGCAAGCTCCCTAGACTCCGATCCTGTTATGCAACCGCCATTCGAACCGGTTGAATATGGCCCATGCTACCATCTCCCACTGGTTGCATCCAGTAACCAAAGGCTCCCTGGAGTCCGTAGGAGTGAGTAAGGACCACGTAGGTATCCATGCGGACGCTCTAAAGATGACCTGCAAGAAAGTTAAAGTATGTTGTTTGTTAAAAATCATGGCATTCCTGCAATTCCATATAGCCCACATGAGCGCACATATTCCAATTCGAATACGAGCCGCAGTAATCTGCTCAACCCCAGCTAACCACGTTCCAAACAACGATTCAATGTTAACTGGAGTAGTAATGTTAAAGGCTATATGGATCGTTCTCCAACGAACTACCTACCCACCGCCTTAAGTAAGTAATCTTTGGTGAGGATCACTTGTGGACGAACCACATAAAGATCTTAATACATAGGAACCTTATCTTCCAAATATGTAATGATCTCGAGATTGGGCCAGAATTAATTAGATCCATATAGAAAGATTTCACCGTAAACACCCCATTTCTAGCTAACTTCCGTCGTCAAATCAGGTTGGTCGGATAATTCAACATCTATCAATCTCCGGACCAAGTGCATCTAGGCGGATCGCTCACCAACAAGCATGCGTCTGAACTGAATATTCAAAAGTCGTTTGAAATAGCCTACATAATCCTCCTTATGTTGCATGATATTATATAGGGTGGGATATTGTTAAGGGTGTCTCTCCTAGCCAATCCTCCCAAAATCTTGTTGACATCCATTGCCAATCAAGAATTTGACCCTACCAAAGAACAAGTCTTTAGTTCGCATGAGTCTCTTCTAGAATGGCGAGTCGAGTTGATCTATGACCTGGGCGGCGTTTTCGACTATAAATACTTATTGCATAGAATG
This sequence comes from Aegilops longissima, assembly GCA_021605205.1. Classification (NCBI taxonomy): domain Eukaryota; kingdom Viridiplantae; phylum Streptophyta; class Magnoliopsida; order Poales; family Poaceae; genus Aegilops; species Aegilops longissima. The sequence continues at coordinate 37,674,889 of CM038677.1, forward strand.
CCCACATACCTCCCGACTCTGTCTCTAACCTGTATAGACACTTACTCATAAGACATTTATTCTAGATTTCCAAGTTCTCAATACGAGACCCCCCGGTCCTTGGGTGCAAAGGATATCCCATCTTCGAGAGCGGTATTTCTTCTTGGCCTCATCGACTTCTTGAGTCAATCAGCACTAGCCGACCAGATATGACATTAGCTTGCTCTTCCAACAACCAAGCATTTTTTCAATTCGATCTTGATGCACTTCCATTCTTTATTAGATAACTTGCAAGCCTTTCCAAAGCGAACAACTTCGCTCTTGTGGAAGTTTCTTTTTAATCCAGACAATTGTTTGAAAAGGCATAACGAGTTTCATATTTCGCGCTTTTGCAATGTCATGATCCATGAATAGGATAGTGTCGTCGGCGTACTGTAAAATGGAGACTCCCCCATCAACTAGATGAGGGACTAACCCCTCCGCTTGACCGTTTTGCTTGGCCCTGCCTATAAGAATGGTCAACATATCGGCCACTATATTAAATAGGAGAGGAGACATTGAATCCCCTTGACTCAATCCCTTGCGGGTCTAAAACTAGTGACCGATATCATCGTTAACCTATATTCTGACATTACCCTTCTGGACTTGAGAACCCACTTGGTTCCGCCAAGCCTCACTAAATCCTTTCATGCGCATTGCCTGCTGAAGGAAAGGCCATTTAACTTTATCATATGCCTTCTCAAAATCCACTTTTAAGATAACCCCATACAGCTTCTTTGAATGAATTTCATGTGGCCTTTCATGCAGGATGACAATCCCTTCAAGAATGTGTCTCCCATGCATGAAAGTTGTCTGGCTCGGTTGCACCACCGAATGAGCAATCTGTGTCAATCTATTGGTGCCCACTTTTGTGAATATTTTGAAACTCACGTTGAGAAGACATATAGGTATGAATTGCTCGATCCGAACTGCCTCTTCTTTCTTTGGCAACAGCGTAATCATGCCAAAGTTAAGATGAAACAGTTCTAAATGACCGTTAAAAAATCATGAAACATAGGCATAAGGTCATCCTTAATGATATGCCAACATTTCCTATAGAATTCCACGGGAAACCCATCTGGTCCCGGTGCTTTATTCGGTTTCATTTGTGAAATTAAGTCGAACCTCTTAATAAATGGTGCAAATAGAATATCATTCTCCTCTGCCCGAACCTGAGGGATATCTCCAATAACATATTCATTAAGGGACAGCGTGCTTGCTTCCGAAGGCCCAAAAAGTTGTTTATAATAATTAGAGATATAAGCTTTCAGATTCTCATGACCCACAATTGTCCCTTCGTCCTGCTCTAGCTATATTATTTTCTTCTTCCTATGTTTACCATTCGCAATCATATGAAGAAGAATTGCGTATTGTCATCCTGGACAACCTCAAGTACCTTACCTTAGAGCATAATGCCCACTTGAGCTCCTCTTCTCTTAGAATAGCTCGTAAGTGTTGTTAAACTGAGTTTGAGCTGCTCAGCTACCGTAAGAAGGTTGACCGCAGCTTTTATATCTAGAGCATCTATTAATTGGGTGAGTCGCTCTTTTTCTTGTATAAATCCCACTCTCGTTTCGGCTTAACCTACGTAAAAATGTGTCGGATGTCTAATTTTATTTTGCCATCTCTCAATACTTGATCATCCACTAACAGGTTTTGCCCATTCGCGTGCGATGATCTCCATGAAGTTTTCTTTCTCGAACCAGCTTAGTTCGAAAGAAAGCGTTCTTGTTACATAATATGTGTAGCCTCTTCCGAATCTACTAGTAATGGTGTGTGGTCTGAGATCTCCCTCTGCATCACATGTACCGACATGGGTACTTTTGTTCCCATTCCACTAGCTAGCACACCTATCCAACTTCTCATATGTTGGAGTGGGCAATGTATTAGCCCAACTAAGACTCTCGATAATCATGTTAAACATAAATGAGAGCGTCCATCAAAGTTGTCATTGCGAATTATATTAAAATCTCTTCCGACTAGGATTGGAAGAGTCTCGTCCCCACAGATCCGCACCAAGTCGGCTAAAAAATATGGTTTGAGTTCGGGTTGTGCTGCCCCATATACAGTTATGAGAGACCATTGGAAACCATCCAATTTCAATCTCACCCGAAACTTGACCGCAAAGTCACCCCAAACCACATTAATTACCTCAAGTGTTTCGCACCGAACCCCTAGCAATATCCCATCGGATCTTCCTCTAGGAGGTAAGCAGTGCCAATCAAAATCAACGCCTCTGGATAATGTTCCAAGGAACTGTGGTGTGAAATTATACCACCCTGTTTCGAGTAGAGCCATGAAATCTAATTTTTGCTCTATCGTTGTCTCTGCCAAGAACCTTCTTTTAGCCAAGTCTTTTAAGTCCTCTGCTATTTCAAAAGGTTCCTTTCATAGATAACCATGGAATTTTTTCTTAAGCTTAACCCTAACACTTCTACGAACATGGAGAAGTAGGATATATATTTTTCCATTTGCGGGTCTCTTGGGCTTCTCCCCATCACACTTGAGAATGCATGATCGGAAAACTCGAGACATTACCCTCCGTCGTTGGAGGCTCTACAATGTCATGATCTCGACCCTCCTCATCTTCGCCATCTGCATTAGGCAAGAGATTATTACAAATGTTTTCAAGAGCGGCCATTCCTAAATTTTTCATGTCATGTCATTCATAGGTCTGAATGATGCGAGATTTCGAATTATTTCAGAAGCTCTCTCCGCTTATAAATCTAAAACATCATTCACCGATTTGGCCACCTCCTTCTCATTCGACCCCAAAGAAACTCCTACGTCATTTTCCTTATCGATAATTTCATTCTCGGTGAAATGCAAAATTGAACAACTCTTACTAAAAGACATACCTGTAGTTGCCTCGACAGCCCTAATGGCGGCGCCCTAGCTAACAGTGGTCGGCATCTGGTTGATCTGGATCCGGTCAGCGACATGTCCTTGGTGTCACGGTCCATGATCCCACCAAGCGATAAGCTCCTCGTAGTCCTCTCCCAAAATACATTTTCCAGGAATGGCAGGGCATTCGGTGATTAATTCGCCATATCTGATTTCTTATTTTGTCATCTATCATTAATTGGATACCGTATATGTGCATGGGTCTAATATATCAATCGAGATGGCTTAATGTGAACAAAATATATAGAATTCTACTCATTTATATATGTACTGCAACTAAGGGTATCTCTAACGACATATGCGTCCAGTGGGCCAGCGTCTGGACACGTCCAAAAACAAGTATACGGGAGCCAGTCATCCAATCCTGTGCACCACATGTCCATCCCAAGACTAGCCTCCTCTATTTGAGACATGCATATGTTGAATCAATAGCATTTTTTGCATGCAGAAAATAGTTGCAAATATATGCATCAGAACCAAAGGCATTGGATCTTCAATAAATTTTTACATCCAACAGATCCCAAATGTTGTTAGTCCAGTTGTCTGTGCAAAAAAGTCAACTTTTGCGTGGATACCCGGCTATGTGTGGCGAGTTCTTCACTGCAGCCAGCTACTCCTCATCGGTCAGCTCCTCCAACTCGGCTACCATGTGCTTCAACATCCTTGGATGGTAGGTTTACACGATCTTTTCCACATTAGGATCCAAATTCTCCGTCTTCAAGGTCAACATCTTAGCATCATCTGAGTTGGCCGCGAGCTCATCTCTCTTCTCTTTGAGCTTGATCTTCTTCTCCGTCGGCACCATGAATTTCTCAAATCTCTCGCCTTCTTTTCCTCATTCATGTCATAGTGCTTGACACATAGATCCTCCTTCTTCGCCATGATTCCTCAATTTCTCTCTCATCTTGGTAAATCGTCCCTTCTTAGTTCTCCTCCTCCTCCCACTTCCTCCCCGAAACCCCTCTTGACCTTCTTGGCGGCTCAAGACCTCCTTTTGTTGGGTCGGTTGGATCACCTCATCCAATCAAAAGGTTGAGCCATTTTGGTTCATGCCATGAAATAGACCAATGTTGATGCCCAACCAAGCTTCACACTATAATTCTTCCTCCCTCAAATTGAAACTTTCTCCCCTACCCTTCTTCTTTGTTGGGTCGGCACGGCCAGCCCTGCTCAAGGCCGGCTACGGGTGTACTTGTCGGACTGCGCTGCGGTATATGCCCATGCCCATCTTCATCTAGTCATCCACTTGTTCGTCCTCAAAACCGCCTTCATCGTGGATGATGCCAATATCTCCCGTCATCAACCGCCACTTCTCCGCCGGTGTCGCGCTTCCGAGATGACATCTTGTAGACTGGTCACATCCGCTTTGGACCGGCATGAATGCGGGAGAGGATTTCGGTTGAGGACCACTTTTCCCCAACGTAGATATGCTTATCCTCGTGTCAAACACCAAGTCATGTTCAAAGTTGAATCAAGGATGGCTGGTATTTTCAACTTCTAATTAACATGAAAATTGCGGACCAACCGAGTCGATCGAATCAGCCAAAAGATGACCAAAACAATGTTGAATCAGTATTGTAGATAGCCAGTTCAGATAGCATATCTTGGTCTTCTTGGTCCTGCGGCTATAAAAACCAGCGAGGAGCGGCGGTTCACATGGCTGTAGCAAGCTAGAGGGCTATTTCCTCCCAGATTATCGGATGCGGTGGTGATGATTTTGTATCTTTGCAGCATTCTACCGAGGATAAGCGAATGTCCTTTGACTTTAGAAAATTAAAGGCGAAAATATGTTCAGTTCATGTAACGACATTTCGATTATGTACATATAGTATTGCTGGTCTTATCTTCGTCATGTCACAGTCCTTCCCGATGAACTTCCACCTCTAAAATACCTCGAACAATTACTTGCCCTTTGTGGGCTCTCTCGAGCAATGTGATATTGCCATCCTGGCGCCTTCAATTGATGCATCCTCTCCTGTTCCATGTGCCATAAACAAAGGCATGATCAGGAAAAGCTCTTTGAAAACTACGCGGCATTACGAAGGTTATGCCGTGTTAACCTTTTCTTTCAATAGAACATGTTTCCATACTTCCCTGCAACACGACTCCGAGAAGCTCGAGGAATGTCTAGATCAATCAATGAACCAATGTTGAAATTTATAATGTTACCTACAAAAAGCGAGCCACGCTTGAGCATTTCTGTCCTGCGGTAAAAGCAGTGCGTGACAACACTTGTGTTTCAAAACTTATCTAGCGAAACAAAAATCTTGTAAAATGAGTTTGATTCAAAATTGAAAGTGCTATGATGTAACAAATTTGGAATTCTGGATCAAGATCATGTGCATGCCATCATTACACGCTAGTGCATTCACTTGTGTGCAATAATGCAGGAATTAAGAAGCGTGTGTTGTTGCAAGATAATATTATCAGAACACAAAGTAAACACACCAGGAATTAACATCATTGAGTATGCCCTTAGGCTTATGACACATCAGCTGCATGGATAAGTGAACTGAATGGAAGTCATGATCATTCTGCATCATGCTTCACCCAACGATGTTCATTTTCTTAATTCAGAAATTGCACTTTACAAATGATCCATATGTGAATTTTAGAGTAATATACTAAAATTTGCAATCAATATGAGGGACAGTTTAGTTATTCGAGATAACAAAATAGTCATGGCAAAGGAAAAACTAAGTTGTGCAGATCAATATTATCTTTAAAACAGTATCATACCGAAGGTGGGATCTGCAACAAAGACAATAGTTCGGTCATCAACTTGCCAAAAATCCTTGATAGCCAATCACTGTAAAAGCAGGCATTAATCCATTTTTATGTGCTTTCGATACATGTGCACAATCATGAGAATACGAACTGATTGCCACATAAGGAGAGAATAATCCTACATCATATTACGCGAGGTTTTGTCATTAATCAAAAAACATAAAGATTGTCGAGTAAAAGTCAGCATAGATTCATAAATTAATCTGCATAAGTCCAGCAAACTCGGGACATAGCATTCCCGGTCCAATTGAATACAAGCAGCTTCCCTCATGGGCGGACTTGTATTCCCCATGCTCAAAAGGTGATCTTAGGTAGTAATGTTAAAGGCTATATCAACACCAAAAAAAGAAGGTAGAGAGACTAAGACTATCCTCGAAGATAAGAACTATTTGTAGTTGCACCCTTATGGAAGTCAATACGACATGTTAAAGAAAATTAGTAGCACGGGGAACTATCACACAAGGATGAAGAACACTATTCATCCTTGCACCGTTGCAGCATACATCCATGTTGCTTTTAGCATCTACGGTTCTTGCGGAGACAAAATTTGCAAGTAATTATGAATCATCAGACAGACAGCTCATAGTGCAAGATTTGAGGTCTGAATTTACTGGCTTTGAAGAGAGAGAAACCAGCGTCAATGACGGTGGTGAACTCCTTGAGGAACAACTCAGGCTTGTTGACCCCAGCCTTGGCATTGACCAAACCAACAACTGCAAGCACGTAGCATCAAGGGAAGTTTCCACTAAGAAAGCACACATATGATCCTTCTTCATTCAAGTGTCTTCGTCGAAAATCTGATAAGCGGAAAAAAACTTGCAAAATGCCACTCCAAAACAACAACACATCTTCTATTGCATACAGCCCACAATTTTGACCACCTCACCAAGAGATTTAGATTTTTTTCTCCGCCGCACAACCACGATCGAGGATGCAAAAGATTTTCAGTTCTTGGCGTGGATGCAATTCATCAGCCGCCTCTGCCTCTGCCGCCCAACTCTTTATTCTACGATAAGGGGCAATTGCTGAAAATTACTCTTTACGGAAACATGGACTATGGATAATCCAAACAGCACATACACTGACCTTAGCCTTTGGGTTCTCGAGCTTGGTCTCGTGTTGATGGTGCATTGATTCACGATAATATAATCTAAATACAGTAAAAAATATGATAACTAGTAATGGAATACAATATAAAAACTAGTAATATAATAGAAAATTTTCAGTAAAAAATTAGTAGTAGAATAGAAAATTTTAGGTATCCAATAGGTTTTTGAATTTAGAAATTTTTTAGGTGTCGAATAAAATATAAAAATATACAAATGTTGTTGACAATTATATTGCGAATTATTTTTATGTCATTATCACTTTTCATCGTAAATTTTTCACTTTCGATGGAATCGCAGAGCTTTCTTGTGTCGGCCCCCTCTAATGTTCCTCCGCCCGTCCACCTTGAGCACCTCCTCTCCTCTCTGTTCAGGTTTAGGTTTAGTTCTTTTTTAATATATATGTAAATGGATATATGTTCATTAGATGGATGGGCGCATTTTGTAGGGAACAAGTCACGAGTGCCTATGTTTTTACGAATGTTGATTCATTTCCAGCAAATTTTAGGCACCGATATGTCATGTTCTTAGCAAAGGTCATGCGAAATTTTCCTTGAATTTCAGCATGACTTGTGCTAGAAAGTAGGACATATCAGTGCTCGTTATTTTCGAACAAGAATTATATGACATTCATGCAAAACACGGAATGTCGATACTCCCATCCATTCTTGGTGGGCTGCTACCTATGATCCAGCCCTCCTCGACTTCACGAGGGCATATCATCACTCATTATCCTATTTGCTTGGTGGCTCTGGAAACATCGAGAATGGTTGCATCTTTGATGGCGATAGGCCCTCTATCTTTATTTTCTAGACCATCCAAGATGAGGCGTGGCTTTGGGCCAGGGCTGGCACCCTTGAGCGAATATCATCCATGAGACTTAGGATTGTTTTGGGGGCTGAACAACCCCTCTATGTATGGATAGTAGGCGGTCATCGTTCTCCAACTTTGGCAAGTGGGAATCATTTCAAAAACTATGCCTGATAAATACTTGATCAAAAGTATGAGAAGAGCAAACATGACACTCCAAAAATATCAGAGGAGAAAACATTGCCAAAAGTTTTGGATTCAAATCTAAATTTTAGTTGAATTTGAAAAAATAGATTTTTATAAAGTTTGGATTTTGTCTTTGGAAAAATGTTCAAATGAGAAGGAATATTCCCGATCATTTTGGTATATATATACCCTATATAAAATATTTATATTTTAAAGATATACTCTGTTTTGTTTAAAAAAAATAAATTTAAAAAGGAACCCCCAGCGCCCATGGTGCCCCCCTGACCCAACGGCGCCGACAAACCCCAGCATGGCGCAGCGACCGGCCCACTAAGACCAGCAGAGCCGGCCCAGCTCCTCTCACCTCACCCTACTTGAACCCCTCCGCGCCAGCCACCACTTTCATCCCCTCCTCCTCTCTCTCTTGGCAGCTGATCTTGCCTTGAAATCGCGGATCCGAAGGATCCGGGATGCAATCCCCTCGATCCTCCCTTATCAGCGTAGCCCAGACTATTAAGCCAAAATCGCCCCTTTATTCCCCCCCTAGCCCTCGCATGGACCCGTCTCCCCTACTTGCAGCTGGCCGGAGCCCGAGAGGCGCCGCGCATCATTAGCCCGTTCAAGCCACCCCGACCACCCAGGCTACTTTGAGACCACCTCGGACTCCTGCTCGACCCACCTCCCGTGCCTCGCCCGAGCTCGAGCACCCGGGTGCCATGATCGATCACCGGCGCCACTGCCGCCTCGAGCTCCATGGCCGACCGACTCAAACCACCCGAACTTCATGACCCACCCCGAGCTCCCCTTGCTCCTTCGCACCATTGATCTCGCCGTCATGGGACCACCAACGAACTAACTGCATGTCGCGATGCCGGCAAATGTCGTCGTCTTCCTGCGATTGAGTGGGAGAACCCCCACCGTTAGATCTAGATCGTGAGGTCTGGATTATAACTGAAGGGTATGGTCTATTTAAAAAGCCCGGTTTTATTCCGATTTATTTATTTTTAGTTAGGTTTATTTAGCTTGCCCGTTTAGTTTAACCCTAGGCCCGTTTAGGCTATTTGGCCTTGCAGTCGTGGTTTAGGCCCATTAGGCCTTTTTCATTTATTTTTGTTTTTCTGTTTTAACAGAATAGTTTCATTTTGAAAAATTCATATCTTTTATTCTGTTTATTATTTTAGATGATTCTTTTTTTGTTGGGTTGCAAATTTTCTATAGTTTCTGTAGAATATATATTTAGCTATGTTAAAATTAATTAAAATTGCCTTAATTTAGTTTTAATCAGAATAGTAAATCTGCTATAACTTGAGTTAGAAAATTAATTTTGGATGATTCTTTTGTCCCAACTTTATTTTGACATTGCCAAACCATAGAAATTAATATGGGTATTTTAGGATTAATAAATAAATAGTTTTAAGCAGAATCTTATTAATCCCAATTAATTAACTAGCTTCTGTTTTCCTATTAATTTAATTAGTAAATAAACTTATTTTAACATGTGATTGATTATTCTAGGACAGTTTCGTCACTTTATAGGATGAACTTTTATTTATAATTAATAAAAGTTTTATTTTATATTAACTAAAGAAATTGGATTAGGCCTAATAGGAGTTTCATAATAGGTTTTAAATTAATTCTTTTTTGCTCTAGTTGATTAGTGAAATCTTTTCTGTTAAGTTAACCTAAAACCATGATTAGGTTATGTTGAGAAAATTTTATTAAATAAAACTATTTTTAGTTGTTGCTTGAAGTAGGAAAAACTTTGAATTGGTTTTCTTTGAGTTTTCCTTTGGATTTGGTTTTGGTTGTTTTGGTGTGTTATGTTACTTTTGCTATGCTATTCTATTATGTGGTCTATGCTATGTGCTGTATTGCTGATTATTTGTTTGTCTCGGTAGAATGAGCTTGCTACTCTCTGATCCTAGTTTTGAAGATCGTCAACAAGGCAAGTTCACTTTGACCATGTTTTCATACCTATGTTTTGGCATATAGTGGCACCTTTGCAACCACCCCTCGGTAGTGTTATTGAATCCTTGTAGTTGAGTAGTATGCGAGATGCGAACCCATCACCCTGTTACCAAGCCGGGGCGTTATTTATTTTAATGCTACGCTATAGTAGGCGGGGTTTGGTATGAGTGCCGAGGTGGTGTGAGAATGGGAGGCTCTCGTCAATGCAAGACTTCAAGAAAGGCTCACAGAGTCCGTAGGAGTGAGTAAGGACCACGTAGGTATCCATGCGGACGCTCTAAAGATGACCTGCAAGAAAGTTAAAGTATGTTGTTTGTTAAAAATCATGGCATTCCTGCAATTCCATATAGCCCACATGAGCGCACATATTCCAATTCGAATACGAGCCGCAGTAATCTGCTCAACCCCAGCTAACCACGTTCCAAACAACGATTCAATGTTAACTGGAGTAGTAATGTTAAAGGCTATATGGATCGTTCTCCAAAAGCTTGGCAGTGGGCATTCTATGTCCCGTGCTGATTAGCTGAACTTATATTTCTGCGAGGGGATCAGCCACTAACAAGACATGTATGGGCTTGACTGACTACAGGAAACAGGAAATTTGCCATCGGTCACTAATGGCAAATAACAGCTGACAGAAAAATAGAGGAAAACTTGGCGACAAAGAAACACTATCGGCAAACATGTAGAAAGGCTGACAACAGCGGGACAACGGCGGCAAAGGTGTGTCCTTTTCATCATCTTTGGGCCCACTAACGGCAAAAGTGTAACTAGGCGGAAGTGCAGCGGCGTGGCATTTTGCCGTCAATCGCAACACTCACCGTCATATAAGAAGGGCATAACATGTGGGAATCATTTTACTAAATTAGAAGAGCATACCATGCGCGTACTTGATCACCATGTAAAACCCCGTTTTCTCGGTGGGTGCCACGGCCTTGGCACCTTGCAGCACCTGCATGTGGTCTGGCCAAGATGGTAGGGATGATTTTCCAATCCATGCTACCAGTCCACAAGTTGTAATTCATGCACAAATTACTACACATATCTCATATGCTTGTCAAATTTCAAGATGACCAGTACATAATCACTTTGTCATACAGCCCTTGTGTATGCACTGAAATACAATATTGCAAAATGGGAATATATTTTTCTTTCCCGTAGTAATAGTTCAAGTAGAGGTCGGATGCAGTGACATAGATGGTTGAAGGCTATTTGAGGCAGCCCCAAGCCCTATCTCGCTCTTGGAGCTCCTCCCTTGTTCAAGAAGGAGCTCCTCAACAAGATAATAGATCCTTAAACTAACTTTACTTCTCCATTTCCAAAGCAAGCTTCGCTCCCTTTCTGATCAATTCGTTTATGCAGCTTGCCCGTGCCCTCTTTCTTCTGCGTGGACCCGATTGGATGTATGGTGTGTTGATGTCGATCACTGGAAGTAGGAGATGACACAACGCTCCTCTATACTTCCTTAAAAACCTCGTAGTAGACTGTAAGATTTGAAGTGTATAACTCATCGACACCAGGAAGGCTGAATGGCGGGGCTAAAGCCAAATGCCAACGTTTGTGCTTGTTGATGTTACAAGAGGAGAAAGGTCGGGAAATAGATGTTCTAATGCCATAAATGTTAAGATTTCGAATAAGGGGTCTTTGAACCTTGCTGCAATCCATAGATGCACTACTAGTGAAACCTTTCTCAAGCAGATGGATGGGTGCATGGAAAGTTAATTTAACTTACATGGACATGGCAGAGTTATGGGGGTGTATACCAATAGTTTTATATAAACGATCAGTGATGGATTAATAATAGTGGACATTAATTGGATACACCACACTGACCATTAACTGGTAATCTGGACCATATACTAGTTACAAAATATTGATAGCCGAATAATTTTCCTCTCAAAAGGGTACATGACTCACAACATGAATCTTGAGTTAGTGAGAAGCCTTGGCAAAAAACAGAAAGACTTGTAGATTATATCGATCCAATATATCATAAGTACCTTATTATTATGGACAATGATGTATTTCCATTAACATGAACTTCTCAAATCAAATGATACAATTGAACAAGCAACACAATAATGGAGATTGAAGCAAACATAGATCAAAAAGTTATACATTATTATTTCCTCCATCACTTAAGCAAGATGAATTGTGCTAGACCATGTCATTCGTCTTCTTGTTGATGACATCCTGAATGATAGGACGAGGATTCCATCCTTATTGGTTTGGGCACAAATAAATCAGCACCAGCACTCATGAGCGCCCCATGGCATGATTATCGGCGAAACCCCAACAATCTTCACATCAGTTTCCCCATATCACGGATCTTCACAATTGCCTGTCGAGCAATATAAAAATTATATTGTCTTTTTGTAAATAAATGGATTATATTTATATAAATACATGCCAAATACTTGATGAAATAGAATTAATTACCTCTGGACCAGTCATGCGGGCATGTCCTTATCGAACAAAACAATGTCAAACTTTTCCCTCAAGAAACAAATCAACAGCTTCCTTCCCATTCATGGCTAGAGTAACCTCACGGTGAAATCGAGCGAAGCGTTGAGAGGACCAACCTACAAACTTCAATGTCCTCTACAAGTAGTGCCTTGATAGAGGTGGATCCTTTGGCCTTGAGCTCCATGATCACCTAAACAAATTACAAACACATGAATATATTTTATTCTTGATCCATGCATGCCAAATTAGTACTTCACGCATATTGTTTTTCTTGAAAAGAATCAACTAACAAAATCTTAATATATTACTAAATTCATAGTTTAACTAATCAAGGACATCGCATAACACGTGAAACAAATTGTGTATTTCAAATGAAAACAATGATAGAAACGATCGATTGTGCTATGCATGTAAAGTTTCCCATGATCATTCCTTTTTATACGATATGTAGGACTGAAAGAATCAATGCACCCAGATAACATCAATGTGGAAAATAAACAATGAACATGCCAACAATTATACATATATGCATATAGATGGGTGGTAAAAAACAACAACGAAGATATTGATTAACAGATCAAACTAAAATGCATACTTCCACCCTATACTAGTATAGATCCACCTCTAACATTCTCTTGTATGTAAGCGTGGACACTAAAAGCACCGAAGCTTGATGATAAGATAAGACAGGAAAACAAATAATGGAACATGTACATGAAGGTTAGAGCAGGATGGTCTTTGGAGGAGATTGGGAATCTTCCTGCTCTTCCCTCTAGATAGTCTGGTGGTTGGGTCTGGTATGCTGGTATGATGAGGTATTTATAGCTGGGAAAAGGTAAGTGTGGACAATGGACAACCTATCTCCACCGCCTTCACACACAGAAAATCTGCGCGATCTTAGCCCAAGTATAAATGGGAAATCAATATAGCCGTGAATATTTGGTTATTAGTGAGTCATATCCCCACATAAATATTCTCATTGATGTTTATATGCAACAATGCTTCATATCTAAGGTCATGTATTAAACTATATCTCCTCTAGTTATTAGAAGTTGTATGAGTTATAGTTCCAAATTTTGAATGTTGGCCAATATACCACTACAAGGAAATACCTTATAGGTAGATACTTAGCGATGGCGCTGGGTAAGTGACCCACACTGTTGTTAAGTAGTAGTAGCAAGGTTCAAAACACCATGCTATAGGTCTAGTAGTAGCAGGTGTATACACCCAGCGCTGCTGCTAAGTCGCCCACAATACCCCGAATTAGAGCCATAGTGGCGGTCTTTGGGTATAAGACCCAGCTACAACTAACATGGTAGCTATAGCGAGGCTTATACCAAGTGCTGCCACTACTAGTACTGAGGCTAGCTGGTGGGCTCCATTTACCAGCAACCTTTGGTGCATGATAGAGCTCTACGTAATGGGCATAGCAATAGCGGGTCTTCTTCCCCAAGCTACTGTTGTGGCAACCTTATCCCTCCTCCAACGACGACCCTCTCACTCCTCATGCTTCTTTCTCCTCCCGTCGTCGCCGCCCTTCTCCTTCCTCGGTAAGTAGCCTCCCTCCTCCACCCGTCGCTTGCGTCCCTCCTCCTTAAAGCTGCTCTCCTCCTCCTTCTCCTCTCTCCTCCCTCCTTCGGCCGCCATCCTTCCTCCTCCTCCTCTATCCCTCCTTCCTCCCTCCTCCTGTTGGGAGCGTTGCAGAAAATAAAAATTGTCCTCTGGTTTCACCAAGATCCATTTATGAATTCATCTAGCAGTGATAGGTGCATCTACATACCTTTGTAGATCGCGGCGAAGCGTTCAAGAGAGCGGGGTTGAGGAGTCGTACTCGTCGTGATCCAAATCACCGATGACCAAGTGCGAGCGGACAGCACCTCCACGTTCAACACACGTGCGGAGGCGGATGGCGTCTCCGCACCTTGATCCAGCAAGGAGGAGGAGAGGTTGAGGAAGAAGGCTCAACAGCAGCCTGACAGGCGTGGTGGTGATGGAGTGGCAGTTCTCGGCAGAGGCCGCCAAGCTCACGCGGAGGAGGAGAGGTGTTGGGGAGGGAGGGCTGCGCCTTGGATGTTGTGTGCAGCCTCCCTCGCCCCTCTATTTATAGGGGAAGGGAAGGGGCGGCCCCTCTAGATGAGATCTAGAGGGGCGGCCAAGGGAGGGCTTGCCCCCAAGCAAGGGGCGCCCCACTGGGTTTCCCCCAACCCTAGGCGCATGGGCCCTAGGGGGTTGTGGCGCCCCAGCCCACTTGGGATGGTTCCCTTCTCCCTACAGCACATAAGGTCCTCCGAAAGAGGTGGCCCCTCCCGGTGGACCCCCGGAACCCCTCCGGTGGCCCCAGTACAATACCGATATGCCCCCGAAACTTTCCGGTGACCGTATGACAACTTCCCATATATAAATCTTCACCTCCGGACCATTCTGGAACTCCTCGTGACGTCCGGGATCTTATCCGGGACTCCGAACAACATTAGGTAATCACATACAAGTCTTCCTAATAACCCTAGCGTCACCGAACCTTAAGTGTGTAGACCCTACGGGTTCGGGAATCATGTAGACATGACCGAGACAGCTCTCCGGCCAATAACCAACAGCGGGATCTGGATACCCATGTTGGCTCCCACATGTTCCACGATGATCTCATCGGATGAACCACGATGTCGAGGTTTCAAGCAACCCGTATACAATTCCCTTTGTCAATCGATGCGTTACTTGCCGAGATCCGATCGTCGGTATCCCAATACCGTTCAATCTCGTTACGGCAAGTCACTTTACTCATACCGTAATGCATGATCCATGACCAAACACTTGGTCACTTTGAGCTCATTATGATGATGCATTACCGAGTGGGCCAAGAGATACCTCTCCGTCATACGGGTGACAAATCGATCTCGATCCGTGTCAACCCAGCAGACACTTTCGGAGATACCGTAGTATACCTTTATAGTCACCCGATTACGTTGTGACGTTTGGTACACCAAAGCACTCCTACGGTATCCGGAGTTACGATCTCATGGTCTAAGGAAAGGATACTTGACATTGGAAAAGCTCTAGCAAGCGAACTACGATCTTGTGCTATGCTTAGGATTGGGTCTTGTCCATCACATCATTCTCCTAATGATGTGATCCGTTATCAATGACATCCAATGTCCATAGTCAGAAACCATGACTATCTATTGATCAACGAGCTAGTCAACTAGAGGCTCACTAGGGACATGTTGTAGTCTATGTATTCACACGTGTATTACGATTTCCGGATAATACAATTATAGCATGAATAAAGACAATTATCATGAACAAGGAAATATAATAATAATCCTTTTATTATTGCCTCTAGGGCATATTTCCAACAGTCTCCCACTTGCACTAGAGTCAATAATCTAGTTACATTGTGATGAATCGAACACCCATAGAGTTCTAGTGTTGATCATGTTTTGCTTTCATGAAGAGGTTTAGTCAGCGGATCTGCGACATTCAGATCCGTATGCACTTTGCAAATTTCTATGTCTCCATCTTGAACATTTTCACGAATGGTGTTGAGCGGCGCTTGATGTGCCTAGTCTTCTTGTGAAACTGGGCTCCTTGGCAAGTGCAATAGCTCCATTGTTGTCACATAAGAGTTTGATCGGCCCGACACATTGGGTATGACTCCTAGGTCGGTGATAAACTCCTTCACCCAAATTGCTTCATCGCTGCCTCGAGGCTGCCATGTACTCCGCTTCACATGTAGATCCATACGGCGCTACTGCTTGCAGCTGCACCAGCTTCTTGCTCCACCATTCAACATATACGTATCCGGTTTGTGACTTAGAGTCATCAGATCTGTGTCGAAGCTAAGCGTCGGCGTAACCCTTCTGCGAGCTCTTCGTCACCTCCATAAGCGAGAAACATGTCCTTAGTCCTTTCAGGTACTTCAGGATATTCTTGACCGATGTCGAGTTCCTTGCGGGATTACTTTGGTACCTTCCTACCAAACTTACGGCAAGGTTTACATCAGGTGCAGTACACAGCATGGCATACATAATAGACCCTATGGCTGAGGCATGGGGATGACACTCATCTCTTCTATATCTTACGTGCGTGGTGGGACATTGAGCTGATCTCAATTTCACACCTTGCAACACAGGCAAGAACCCTTCTTAGACTGATCCATATTGAACTTCTTCAATATCTTATCAAGGTATGTGCTTTATGAAAGACCTATGAGGCGTCTCGATCTATCTCTATAGATCTTGATGCCTAATATATAACAACTTCTCCAAGGTCCTTCATTGAAAACTCTTATTCAAGTAGGCCTTAATGCTGTCCAAAAGTTCTATATCATTTCCCATCAAAAGTATGTCATCTACATATAATATGAGAAATGCTCTGAGCTCCCACTCACTTTCTTGTAGCATGAGGCTTCTCCATAAGTCTGCATAAACTAAGCGCTTTGATCATCTAATCAAAGCGAATGTTCTAACTCGAGATGCTTGCACCAGCCCATAAATGGATCGCTGGAGCTTGCATACCTTATTAGCATTCTTAGGGTCGACAAAACCTTCCGGCTGCATCATATACAGTTCTTCCTTAAGGTAGCCGTTAAGGAATGCCGTTTTGGCGTCCATTTGCCATATCTCATAATCATAGTATCGGCAATTGCTAACATGATTGAGACGGACTTCAGCTTTGCTACGGAGAGAAAGTCTCATCGTAGTCAACGCCTTGAACTTGCCAATAACCCTTAGCAACAAGTCGAGCTTTATAGATGGTAACATTACCATCCGCGTCATCTTCTTCTTAAAGATCCATTTGTTTTCTATCGCTCGCCGATCATCGAACAAATCTGTCAAAGTCCATACTTTGTTTTCATACATGGATCCTATCTCGGATTGCATGGCTTCAAGCCATTTGTTGGAATCTGGGCCGCCATCGCTTCTTCATAGTTGAAGGTTCACCATTGTCTAACAACATGATTTCCGGGACAGGGTTGCCATACCACTCTGGTGTGGAGCGTGTCCTTGTGGACCTCTGAGTTCAGTAGCAACTTGACCCGAAGTACCTTGATCATCATCATTAATTTCCTCTCCGATCGGTGTAGGCACCACAGGAACATTTTCTGAGCTGCACTACTTTCCGGTTCAAGAGGTAGTACTTCATCGAGTTCTACTTTCCTCCCTTACTCCTTCGAGAGAAACTCTTTTCGAGAAAGGATCCGTTCTTGGCAACAAAGATCTTACCTTCGGATCTAAGGTAGAAGGCATACCCAATGGTTTCCTTAGGGTATCCTATGAAGCGCATTTTCCGACTTGGGTTCGAGCTTTTCAGGTTGAAGTTTCTTGACATAAGCATCGCATCCCCAAACTTTTAGAAAGCGACGACAGGTTTCTTCCCAAACCATAATTCATACGGTGTGGTCTCAGCGGTTTAGGCGGTGCCCTATTTAAAGTGAATGTAGCTGTCTCTAGAGATTATCCCCAAAATGATAGCGGTAAATCAGTAAGAGACATCATAGATCACACCATATCCAATAGAGTGCGATTACGACGTTCGGCCTTTTATTCTGTTGAGGTGTTCGGTGGCGTGAGTTGTGAAACGATTCCACATTTCCTTAAGTGTGTACCAAATTCGTGACTTAAATATTCTCCTCCACGATCCGATCGTAAGAACTTTATTTTTCGGTCCGTTGATTCTCTACCTCATTCTGAAATTCCTTGAACTTTTCAAAGGTCTCGGACTTGTGTTTCATCAAGTAGACATACCCATATCTACTTAAGTAAATCGGTGAGAGTGAGAACATAACGATATCCTCTGCGAGCCTCAACGCTCATTGGACCGCACACATCGGTATGTATGATTTCCAATAAGTTGGTTGCTCGCTCCATTGTTCGGAGAAGCGGAGTCTTGGTCATTTGCCCATGAGGCATGGTTCGCATGTGTCAAATGATTCATAATCGAGAGACTCTAAAGTCCATCAGCATGGAGCTTCTTCATCGCTTGACACCAATGTGACCAAGGCGGCGATTGCCACAAGTATGTGGGACTATCGTTATCAACTTTACATCTTTTGGTATTCACACTATGAATATGTGTAACATCACGTTCGAGATTCATTAAGAATAAACCATTGACCATCGGAGCATGACCATAACATATCTCTCATATAAATAGAACAACCATTATTCTCGGATTTAAATGAGTAGCCATCTCGTATTAAACGAGATCCTGATCAATGTTCATGCTCAAACTTGGCACTAATTACTGAGGTTTAAAACTAATCCCGTAGGTAAATGTAGAGGTAGCGTGCCGACGGCGATCACATCGACCTTGGAACCATTCCCGACGCGCATCGTCATCTCGTCCTTCGCCAGTCTCCGCTTATTCCGCAGCTCCTGTTGTGAGTTACAAATATGAGAAACGGCACCGGTATCAAATACCCAGGAGTTACTACGAGCACTGGTAAGGTACACATCAATTACATGTATATCACATATACCTTTAGTGTTGCCGGCCTTCTTGTCCGCTAAGTATTTGGGGCAGTTCCGCTGCCAGTGACCCTTCCCTTTGCAATAAAAGCACTCAGTCTTAGGCTTGGGTCCATTCTTTGACTTCTTCCCGGCAAATGGCTTACCGGGCGCGGCAACATCCTTGCCGTCCTTCTTGAAGTTCTTCTTACCCTTCCCCTTCTTTAACTTAGTGGTTTATTGACCATCAACACTTGATGTTCTTTCTTGATTTCTACCTCTGCTGACTTCAGCATTGAAAATACTTCAGGAATAGTTTTCACCATCCCCTGCATATTGTAGTTCATCACAAAGCTCGTGTAGCTCGGTGGGAGCGACTGAAGGATTTTTTCAATAACCGCCTCGTCCCGGAGGTCAATGTCCAGCTGGGACAGGCGGTTGTGCAACCCAGACATTTTGAGTATGTGCTCACTGACAGAACTATTTTCCTCCATCTTACAACTATAGAACTTGTCGGAGACTTCATATCTCTCGACCGGGGCATGAGCTTGGAAAACCATTTTCAGCTCCTCGAACATCTCATATGCTCCGTGTTGCTCAAAAGCGCTTTTGGAGCCCGGTTCTAAGCTGTAAAGCATGCCGCCTGAATGAGAGTAATCATCAGCGCGTGACTGTAGCGTTCATAACGTCTTGGTTCTCAGGATGGATGCTTCACCTAGCGGTCCTTCTAGTACATATGCTTTCTTGGCAGCTATGAGGATGATCCTCAGGTTCCGGACCCAGTCTGAATAGTTGCTGCCATCATCTTTCAGCTTGGCCATTTGATCTACAAGACATTTTTGCAAAGATTTTAGACTAAGTTCATGATAATTAAGTTCATCTAATCAAATTATTTAATGAACTCCCACTCAGATTTGACATCCCTCTAGTCATCTAAGTGTTACATGATCCGAGTTGACTAGGCCGTGTCCGATCATCACGTGAGACGGACTAGTCATCATCGGTGAACATCTCCATGTTGATCGTATCTTCCATCGACTCATGTTTGATCTCTGTGTTCGAGGCCATATGCGTACATGCTAGGCTCGTCAAGTTAACCTAAGTGTTTTGCATGTGTAAAACTGTCTTACACCGTTGTATGTGAGCGTAGGAATCTATCACACCGATCATCACATGGTGCTTGAAGCAGACGAACTTTAGCAGGCGCACAGTTAGGGAACACCTTCTTGAAATTATTATGAGGGATCATCTTATTTACTACTGTCGTTCTAAGTAAACAAGATGCATAAACATAATAAACATCACATGCAATTAAATAGTAGTGACATGATATGGCCAATATCATATAGCTCCTTTGATCTCCATCTTGGGGCTCCATGATCATCTTGTCACCGGCATGACACCATGATCTCCATCATCATGATCTCCATCATCGTGTCTCCATGAAGTTGCTCGCCAACTATTACTTCTACTACTATAGCTAACGGTTTAGCAATAAAGTAAAGTAATTACATGGCGTTGAATCAATGACACGCATGTCATACAATAATTAAGACAACTCCTATGGCTCCTGCGGTTGTCATACTCATCGACATGCAAGTCGTGATTCCTATTACAAGAACATGATCTCATACATCACAATATATCATTCATCATTCATCACAACTTTTGGCCATATCACATCACAAGGCAATTGCTGCAAAAACAAGTTAGGCGTCCTCTAATTGTTGTTGCCTCTTTTCGTGGCTGCAATAGGGTTCTAGCAAAACGTTTTCTTACCTCTGAAAAAGCCTGGCGTGATTTGTCAACTTCTATTTACCCTTCATAAGGACCCTTTTCATTGAATCCGCTCCAACTAAAGTGGGAGAGCGGACACCGCTAGCCACCTTATGCAACTAGTGCATGTCGGTCGGTGGAACCTGTCTCACGTAAGCGTCGTGTAAGGTCGGTCCGGGCCGCTTCATCCCACAATACCGCTGAAGCAAAATAAGACTAGTAGCGGCAAGAAAGTTGACAACATCTCGCCCACAACAAATTGTGTTCTACTCGTGCAAAGAGAACTACGCATAGACCTAGCTCATGATGCCCTTTGTTGGGGAGCGTTGCAGTAAATAAAAAAATTCTCTGGTTTCACCAAGATCCATCTATGAGTTCATCTAGCAGCAGTGATAGGGTGCATCTACATACCTTTGTAGATCGCGGCGGAAGCGTTCAAGAGAACAGGGTTGAGGAGTTGTACTCGTCGTGATCCAAATCACCGATGACCAAGTGCGAGCGGACAGCACCTCCGCGTTCAACACATGTGCAGGCGGATGGCGTCTCCTGCACCTTGAACCAGCAAGGAGGAGGGAGAGGTTGAGGAAGAAGGCTCCAACAGCAGCACGGCGCGGTGGTGATGGAGTGGCAGTTCTCGGCAGAGAGCCGCCAAGCTCACGCGGAGGAGGAGAGGTGTTGGGGAGGGGAGGGGCTGCGCCTTGGATGTTGTGTGCAACCCTTCCCTCGCCCCTCTATTTATAGGGGAAGGGGAAGGGGGCCGGCCCCCTCTAGATGAGATCTAGGGGCGGCGGCCAAGGAGGGCTTGCCCCCAAGCAAGGCGCGCCCCACTGGGTTCCCCCAACCCTAGGCGCATGGGCCCTAGGGGGTTGTGGCACCCCGGCCCACTAGGGATGGTTCCCTTCTCCCTACAGCACATAAGGTCCTCCGAAAGATGTGGCCCCTCCCGGTGGACCCCCGGAACCCCTCCGGTGGCCCCGGTACAATACCGATATGCCCCCGAAACTTTCCGGTGACCGTATGACAACTTCCCATATATAAATCTTCACCTCCGGACCATTCTGGAACTCCTCGTGACGTCCGGGATCTTATCCGGGACTCCGAACAACATTCGGTAATCACATACAAGTCTTCCTAATAACCCTAGCGTCACCGAACCTTAAGTGTGTAGACCCTACGGGTTCGGGAATCATGCAGACA
The DNA here is from genome assembly GCA_021605205.1 of Aegilops longissima. Taxonomy (NCBI): domain Eukaryota; kingdom Viridiplantae; phylum Streptophyta; class Magnoliopsida; order Poales; family Poaceae; genus Aegilops; species Aegilops longissima. The sequence continues at coordinate 37,696,550 of CM038677.1, forward strand.
TGACCGAGACAGCTCTCCGGCCAATAACCAACAGCGGGATCTAGATACCCATGTTGGCTCCCACATGTTCCACGATGATCTCATCGGATGAACCACGATGTCGAGGTTTCAAGCAACCCCGTATACAATTCCCTTTGTCAATCGGTACGTTACTTGCCCGAGATCCGATCGTCGGTATCCCAATACTTCGTTCAATCTCGTTACCGGCAAGTCACTTTACTCGTACCGTAATGCATGATCCCATGACCAAACACTTGGTCACTTTGAGCTCATTATGATGATGCATTACCGAGTGGGCCAAGAGATACCTCTCCGTCATACGGAGTGACAAATCCGATCTCGATCCGTGTCAACCGCAGACACTTTCGGAGATACCCGTAGTATACCTTTATAGTCACCCGATTACGTTGTGGCGTTTGGTACACCAAAGCACTCCTACGGTATCCGGGAGTTACGATCTCATGGTCTAAGGAAAGGATACTTGACATTGGAAAAGCTCTAGCAAGCGAACTACGATCTTGTGCTATGCTTAGGATTGGGTCTTGTCCATCACATCATTCTCCTAATGATGTGATCCGTTATCAATGACATCCAATGTCCATAGTCAGAAACCATGACTATCTATTGATCAACGAGCTAGTCAACTAGAGGCTCACTAGGGACATGTTGTAGTCTATGTATTCACACGTGTATTATGATTTCCGGATAATACAATTATAACATGAATAAAAGACAATTATCATGAACAAGGAAATATAATAATAATCCTTTTATTATTGCCTCTAGGGCATATTTCCAACACCTCCCTCCTTCATCCTCCTTCATCCCACCTCCCTCCTCCATCCTCCCCCTCATTCGGCTGCCATCCTCCTCCTCCTCCTCCTCCTCCTCCTCCTCCCTCCTCCCTCCTCCCTCCCCCCTCCTCTCTCATGTTTTCAGTGAAAAACAAAAAAATATAGAAATTTTGTAATATAATAGAAAATTTTAGGTATCAAATAGGTTTTTAATATAGAAATGTTTTAGGTAAAGAAACAGTAAAATATAAAAACTAGTAATGGAATAGAATATAAAAACTAGTAATAGAATAAAAAAATTCAATAAAAAATTAGTAATAGAATAGAATATTTTAGGTATCGAATAGGTTTTTTGAATGTAGAAATTTTTAGGTGTCGAATAAAATATAAAAATGTTGTTGCCACTTATATTGTGAATTATTTTTATGTCGCTATCACTTCTTCATCAAAGAATGTTATATGAGATTTGATGATGTAAATTCTTCACTCGATGGAATATGCAGGTTTTCTCGTGTTGCGTCCCCCTTTCCCATTCGTTCCCGCCCCGTCCACCATGAGCACCTCCTCTCCTCTCTATTTAGTTTTAGGTTTAGTTTTTTTATGATATATATGTAAATGGATGTATGTTCGTTAGATGGATGGATGCATGGATGCATTTTGTAGGGACCAAATCTGAGTGCCTATGTTTTATCGGAATGTTGATTCATTTCCATCCCCGCAAATTTCAGGCACTCGATATGTCCTGTTCTTAGCAAAGATCATGCGTAATTTTCCTTAAATTTTGGCATGACTTGTTGAAAGGATCGGCATAGACCCTAGAGGGGGTGAATAGATACAATTACAAACTTTAATTGTCCTTAGCAATTTTAGGCAATAATGTGGAATATGAAGGTAAGCCTAACAATTGCAAAGATTATACAATGAGCTAAGCAAGGTGACTAAGTAATACAAGAATATGACTAGGCAAGCACAATATGGAACAAGTAAAGATAAAGAGACAAGTGACTACTAGTAGGGAGCTAGGATTAGGAATAACCGCAACTCTGAGAGACAAGGACGTATGCCGATGTTCACTTCCTTGGAGGGAAGCTACGTCACCGTTTAGAGAGGTGGATGTTACCACGAAGGCACACAATGCCATGAAGGCTCACCTTATTCTCTCTTTGAGATATCACCACGAAGGCGATTCTCAACCACTAGTGGTAGACCTTGGGGTGGTCTCCAAACCCTCACAAACTTCCGGGGTTAATCACAATGGTTTGAATCCTCAGCGAAAGACTCCTACCGCCTAGGAGTCCCCACCCTCCAAGAGTAACAAGATTAATGGAACTGCTCAAGACTTGCTCAAATCACGAATTCCTTTGGTTGGAAGGAGGAGAGAGGGACGCCACTCAAGAATCCTCACAAATGCTCTTGGGATCTAGGATTTGGTGAAAGCAAAAGAGAGTAAGAGGGAAAGGTGTTCTTGGAATCTTTGCACTGTGTTGGACAAACCTAGCACGAGGTGGAAGAAGGATATTTATAGTCATAGTGTAAAAGTGGCTGCTACGTCTTGAGCTTGCGTTGGTTTTCCTTGAAGAGGAAAGGGTGATGCAGCAATAGTAGCGTAAGTATTTCCCTCAGTTTTGAGAACCAAGGTATCAATCCGATAGGAGGCTCCTCAAAAGTCACGCACCTAAACAAACAAACAAAGAACTCGCAACCAACGCAATAAAGGGGTTGTCAATCCCTTCACGACCACTTGCGAAAGTGAGATCTGATAGATATAGTACGATAAGATAAATATATTTTTGTTATTTTATGATATAGATTGGAAAAGTAAAGATGCAAATAAAAGTAGATTGAAAAGCTTATATGATAAAAGATAGACCCGGGGGCCATAGGTTTCACTAGTGGCTTCTCTCAAGATAGCATAAGTATTACGGTGGGTGAACAAATTACTGTCGAGCAATTGATAGAAAAGCGAATAATTATGAGATTATATAGGCATGATCATGTATATAGGCATCACGTCCGAGACAAGTAGATCGAAGCGATTATGCATCTACTACTATTACTCCACTCATCGACCGCTATCCAGCATGCATCTAGAGTATTAAGTTCATAAAGAACGAACAGCGCATTAAGAAAGATGACATGATATAGAGGGATAAACTCATGCAATATGATATAAACCCCATCTTTTTGTCCTCGATGGCAACAATACAATCGTGCCTTGCTGCCCCTTACATCCTTTGGGAAAGGACACGCAAGATTGAACCCAAAGCTAAGCACTTCTCCTATTGCAAGAAAGATCAATCTAGTAGGCCAAACCAAACTGATAATTCGAAGAGACTTAGAAAGATAACTCAATCATACATAAAAGAATTCAGAGGAGATTCAAATATTTCTCATAGATAAAGTTGATCATAACCCACAATTCATTGGATCTCGACAAAACACACCACAAAAAGAGTTACATCGAATAGATCTCCAAGAAGATCGAGGAGAACATGGTATTGAGATCCAAAAAGAGAGAAGAAGCCATCTAGCTAATAACTATGGACCCGAAGGTCTGTGGTAAACTACTCACAACTCATCGGAGGGGCTATGGTGTTGATGTAGAAGCCCTCCGTGGTCGAATCCCCCTCCGGCGGAGCGCCGGCGGAGGCTCCAAGATGGGATCTCGCGGATCTGAGAAGGTTGCGGCGGTGGAATTAGGTTTTCGTGGCTTGTTACGATGTTATCGAGTGCGTGGGTATATATAGGAGGAAGAAGTAGGCGGTGGCTGCCGAGGTCCCACGAGGCAGGCGCGCCACAGCAGGGGTGGGCGTGCCCTCCACCCTCGTGGCCGCCTCGGCTGCTTGTTGACTTGCACTCCAAGTCCTCTGGATCATGTTTGTTCCAAAAATCATGCTCCCAAAGGTTTCATTGCATTTGGACTCCGTTTTATATTCCTTTTCTTCAAATACTAAAATAGGCAAAAAAAAACATGTCTGGGCTGGGCCTCCGGTTAGTAGGTTAGTCCCAAAAATGATATAAATGTGTAAAGTAAAGCCCATAAACATCCTAAACTGGTAATATAATAGCATGGAACAATAAAAATTATAGATACATTGGAAATATCGGTGGCGTTGGAGGCCACTTAAGCTACTGAGATGTCGAGGCGTCAAGCAGTACGGACATCTGGTCGAGAAAAACGGACGAACGTCCGACAAGCGTCGATCGTCCGGCCATTAGAGAATGGAGTGGTCCAGCGCAGTATTAGAGAGGATAAAAGCACGGGGAGGCAGATGCGAGGCGTCGATTAAATGCGGTGCACGGTTGTCTGGAGAGGATGGACTTTCGTTAATTTTGGCTCGTGAGTGACACGGATGACCGGTCACCCATGGATGTCCGGAAGCGGTCGTCTGGAAGGAGCAATCCAAGATTTTGTATACGTGGCATGCCACTGGTCATCCGGAGAACTAGGAAGCACCGGTCGTTCGGACACAGCAGAGGCCAAATAACATAGCTAAGATAAGAACTCCTCCTAGAGATTATCCTAGAGGAAGTCTTTTGCGAGAACCAGTGATCCCCTCTTAATAGTGTGAGATCCCTATACTCAAAGAAAAGGGAAAACTAAGAAAGATCTATAGCTTTGTGTATTGTTTCTCCTTCCTTTGAGTATCTTGAATATGTCAGTTATGATCCACACCATAATCTTTTGGGAACTAAACCTGACATGCACTTGACAGAAATGATTAGTTCCCTATATGTATGTTGTCACCAATATAAAAATATGATTAAGGGCATGATTGCACTTTCGCTTGTGCTAGAAAGTAGGACATATCGAGTGCTCGTTATTTTCCAGAACAAGAATTATATGACATTCATGCAAAACACCGGAATGTTGATACTCCCATCCATTCTTGGTGGGCTGCTACCTATGATCCAGCCCCTTCTCAGCTTCGCGAGGGCATATCATCACTCGTTATCCTATCTGCTTGGTGGTTATGGAAACACCAGAATGGGTGCGTCTTTGATGACGATCGGCCCTCTATCTCTCTTATCTCCAAGGCCATCCAAGATGAGGTGCGGCTTTGGGCCAGGGCTGGCGCCCTTGAGAACTGTAAATATCATCCACGAGACTTCCGCCAGGTCACTAATGGCAAATAACAGCTGACGAAAAATAGAGGAAAACTTGGCGACAAAGAAACACTATCGGCAAACATGTAGAAAGGCTGCGACAGCGGGACAGCGGCGGCAAAGGTGTGTCCTTTTCATCATCTTTGGGCCCACTAACGGCAAAAAGTGTAACTAGGCGGAAGTGCAGCGGCGTGGCATTTTGCCGTCAATCGCAACCTCACCGTCATATAAGAAGGGCATAACATGTGGGAATCATTTTACTAAATTAGAAGAGCATACCATGCGTGCTTGATCACCATGTAAAACCCCGTTTTCTCGGTGGGTGCGGCCTTGGCACCTGCAGCACACTGCATGTGGTCTGCCAAGATGGTAGGGATGATTTTCAATCCATGCTACCAGTCCACAAGTTGTAATTCATGCACAAATTACTACACATATCTCATATGCTTGTCAAATTTCAAGATGACGTTACATAATCACTTTGTCATACAGCCCTTGTGTATGCCTGAAATACAATATTGCAAAATGGGAATATATTTTTCTTTCCCGTAGTAATAGTTCAAGTAGAGGTGGGATGCGATGACATAGATGGTTGAAGGCTATTTGAGGCAGCCCCAAGCCCTATCTAGCTCTTGGAGCTCCTCCCTTGTTCAGAAGGAGCTCCTCAACAAGATAATAGATCCTTAAACTAACTTTACTTCTCCATTTCCAAAGCAAGCTTGCTCCTTTCGATCAATTCGTTTATGCAGCTTGCCGTGCCCTCTTTCTTCTGCGTGGACCCGATTGGATGTATGGTGTGTTGATGTCGATCACGGAAGTAGGAGATGACTGGCAACTCTCTATACTTCCTTAAAACCTCGTAGGTAGACTGTAAGATTTGAAGTGTATAACTCATCGACACCAGGAAGGCTGAATGGGGCTAAAGCCAAATGCCAGCGTTTGTGCTTGTTGATGTTACAAGAGGAGAAAGGTCGGAAATAGATGTTCTAATGCCATAAATGTTAAGATTTGAATAAGGGTCTTTGAACCTTGCTGCAATCCATAGATGCACTACTAGTGAAACCTTTCTCAAGCAGATGGATGGGTGCATGGAAAGTTAATTTAACTTACATGGACATGGCGAGTTATGGGGTGTATACCAATAGTTTTATATAAGCGATCGGTGATGGATTAATAATAGTGGACATTAATTGGATACACACTGACCATTAGCGGTAATCTGGACCATATACTAGTTACAAAATATTGATAGCGAATAATTTTCCTCTCAAAGGGTACATGACTCACAACATGAATCTTGAGTTAGTGAGAAGCCTTGGCAAAAAACAGAAAGACTTGTAGATTATATCGATCAATATATCATAAGTACCTTATTATTATGGACAATGATGTATTTCCATTAACATGAACTTCTCAAATCAAATGATACAATTGAACAAGCAACACAATAATGGAGATTGAAGCAAACATAGATCAAAAGTTATACATTATTATTTCCTCCATCACTTAAGCAAGATGAATTGTGCTAGACCATGTCATTAGTCTTCTTGTTGATGACATCCTGAATGATGGGACGATTCCATCCTTATTGGTTTGGGCACAAATAAATCAGCACCAGCACTCATAGGCAGCCCCATGGCATGATTATCGTGAAACCCCAACAATCTTCACATCAGTTTCCCCATATCACGGATCTTCACAATTGCACATCGAGCAATATAAAAATTATATTGTCTTTTTGTAAATAAATGGATTATATTTATATAAATACATGCCAAATACTTGATGAAATAAATTAATTACCTCTGGACCAGTCATGGCGGGCATGTCCTATCGAACAAAACAATGTCAAACTTTTCCCTCAAGAAACAAATCAACACTTCCTTCCATTCATGGCTAGAGTAACCTCACGGTGAAATCGAGCAGAAGCGTTGAGAGGACCAACCTACAAACTTCAATGTCCTCTACAAGTAGTGCCTTGATAGAGGTGGATCCTTTGGCCTTGAGCTCCATGATCACCTAAACAAATTACAAACACATGAATATATTTTATTCTTGATCCATGCATGCCAAATTAGTACTTCGCATATTGTTTTTCTTGAAAAATCAACTAACAAAATCTTAATATATTACTAAATTCATAGTTTAACTAATCAAGGACATATGCATAACACCGAAACAAATTGTGTATTTCAAATGAAAACAATGATAGAAACGATCGATTGTGCTATGCATGTAAAGTTTCCATGATCATTCCTTTTTATACGATATGTAGGACTGAAAGAATCAATGCACCAGATAACATCAATGTGGAAAATAAACAATGAACATGCCAACAATTATACATATATGCATATAGATGGGTGGTAAAAACAACAACGAAGATATTGATTAACAGATCAAACTAAAATGCATACTTCCACCTATACTAGTATAGATCCACCTCTAACATTCTCTTGTATGTAAGCGTGGACACTAAAAGCACCGAAGCGATGATAAGATAAAGACGAGAAAACAAATAATGGAACATGTACATGAAGGTTAGAGCAGATGGTCTTTGGAGGAGATTGAATCTTCTGCTCTTCCCTCTAGATAGTCTGGTGGTTGGGTCTGGTATTATACTAGTATGATAAGGTATTTATAGCTGGGAAAAGGTAAGTGTGGACAATGGACAACCTATCTCCACCGCCTTCACACACAGAAAATCTCGCGATCTTAGCCCAAGTATAAATGGGAAATCAATATAGCCGTGAATATTTGGTTATTAGTGAGTCATATCCCACATAAATATTCTCGTTGATGTTTATATGCAACAATGCTTCATATCTAAGGTCATGTATTAAACTATATCTCCTCTAGTTATTAGAAGTTGTATGAGTTATAGTTCCAAATTTTGAATGTTGGCCAATATACCACAAAGAAATACCTTATAGGTAGATACTTAGCGATGTGCTGGGTAAGTGACCCATGTTGTTAAGTAGTAGTAGCAAGGTTCAAAACACCATGCTATAGGTCTAGTAGTATGCAGGTGTATACACCCAGCGCTGCTGCTAAGTCGCCCACAATACCCGAATTAGAGCCATAGTGGCGGTCTTTGGGTATAAGACCCAGCTACAACTAACATGGTAGCTATAAGCGAGGCTTATACCAAGTGCTGCCACTACTAGTATGAGGCTAGGCTGGTGGGCTCCATTACCACAACCTTTGGTGCATGATAGACTCTACGTAATGGGCATAAATAGCGGGTCTTCTTCCCCAAGCTACTGTTGTGGCAACCTTATCCCTCCTCCAACGGCGACCCTCTCACTCCTCATGCTTCTTTCTCCTCCGTCGTAAATGCGCCCTTCTCCTTCCTCGTAAGTAGCCTCCCCTCCTCCACCGTCGCTTGCGTCCCTCCTTAAAGCTGCTCTCCTCCTCCTTCTCCTCTCTCCTCCCTCCTTCGGCGCCATCCTTCCTCCTCCTCCTCTATCCCTCCTTCCTCCCTCCTCCTGTTGGGAACGTTGCAGAAAATAAAAATTGTCCTCTCGGTTTCACCAAGATCCATTATGAATTCATCTAGCAGTGATAGGTGCATCTACATACCTTTGTAGATCGCGGAGCGTTCAAGAAGCAGAGGTTGAAATGCGTACTGTCGTGATCCAAATCACCGATGACCAAGTGCGAGCGGACAGCACCTCCACGTTCAACACACGTGGGCGGATGGCGTCTCCGCACCTTGATCCAGCAAGGAGGAGGGAGGTTGAGGCTCCAACAGCAACCTGACCGTGGTGGTGATGGAGTGGCAGTTCTCGGCAGGGGCTTGCAAGCTCACGCGGAGGAGGAGAGGTGTTGGGGAGGAGGGCATGTGGATGTTGTAGCCTCCCTCGCCCCTCTATTTATAGGGGAAGGGAAGGGGCGGCCCCTCTAGATGAGATCTAGGGGGCGGCGCCAGGGGAGGGCTTGCCCCCAAGCAGGCGCCCCCACTGGGGTTCCCAACCCTAGGCGCATGGGCCCTAGGGGTTGTGGCGCCCCAGCCCACTTGGATGGTTCCTTCTCCCTACCATTAAGGTCCTCCGAAAGGTGGCCCCTCGGTGGACCCGGAACCCTCCGGTGGCCCGATACAATACCGATATGCCCCGAAACTTTCCGGTGACCGTGTGACAACTTCCCATATATAAATCTTCACCTCCGGACCATTCGGAACTCCTCGTGACGTCCGGGATCTTATCCGGGACTCGAACAACATTAGGTAATCACATACAAGTCTTCCTAATAACCCTAAGCGTCACGAACCTTAAGTGTGTGAGACCCTACGGGTTCGGGAATCATGTGAACATGGCCGAGACAGCTCTCGGCCAATAACCAACAGCGGGATCTGGATACCCATGTTGGCTCCCATATTCCACGATGATCTCATCGGATGAACCACGATGTCGAGTTTCAAGCAACCCGTATACAATTCCCTTTGTCAATCGATCGTTACTTGCCGAGATCCGATCGTCGGTATCCCAATGCCGTTCAATCTCGTTACGGCAAGTCACTTTACTCAATACCGTAATGCATGATCCGGACCAAACACTTGGTCACTTTGAGCTCATTATGATGATGCATTACCGAGTGGGCCAAGAGATACCTCTCCGTCATGCGGATGACAAATCGAGTCTCGATCCGTGTCAACCCAGAGACACTTTCGGAGATACCCGTAGTATACCTTTATAGTCACCCGATTCGTTGTGACGTTTGGTACACCAAAGCACTCCTCGGTATCCGGAGGTTACGATCTCATGGTCTAAGGAAAGGATACTTGACATTGGAAAAGCTCTAAGCGAACTACACGATCTTGTGCTATGCTTAGGATTGGTCTTGTCCATCACATCATTCTCCTAATGATGTGATCCGTTATCAATGACATCCAATGTCCATAGTCAGAAACCATGACTATCTATTGATCAACGAGCTAGTCAACTAGAGGCTCACTAGGGACATGTTGTAGTCTATGTATTCACCGTGTATTCGATTTCGGATAATACAATTATAGCATGAATAAAGACAATTATCATGAACAAAATATAATAATAATCCTTTTATTATTGCCTCTAGGGCATATTTCCAGGTCTCCCACTTGCAGAGTCAATAATCTAGTTACATTGTGATGAATCGAACACCCATAGAGTTCTAGTGTTGATCATGTTTTGCTTTCATGAAAGAGGTTTAGTCAGCGGATGCGACATTCAGATCCGTATGCACTTCTGAAATTTCTATGTCTCCATCTTGAACATTTTCACGAATGGTGTTGAGCGGCGCTTGATGTGCCTAGTCTTCTTGTGAAACACGGGCTCCTTGGCAAGTGCAATAGCTCCATTGTTGTCACATAAAGTTTGATCGGCCTGACACATTGGGTATGACTCCTGGTCGATGATAAACTCCTTCACCCAAATTGCTTCATCGCTGCCTCCGAGGCTGCCATGTACTCCTTTCACATGTAGATCCGCCACGGCGCTACGCTTGCAGCTGCACTTTCTTGCTCCACCATTCAACATATACGCATTATCCGGTTTGTGACTTAGAGTCATCGGATCTGTGTCGAAGCTAAGCGTCGGCGTAACCCTTCTAGCGAGCTCCGTCACCTCCATAAGCGAAAACATGTCCTTAGTCCTTTGGTACTTGGGATATTCTTGACCGATGTCGAGTTCCTTGCGGGATTACTTTGGTACCTTCCTACAAACTTACGGCAAGGTTTACATCAGGTGCAGTACAGCATGGCATACATAATAGACCCTATGGCTGAGGCATGAGGGATGACCTCATCTCTTCTATCTTACGGCATTATTGGGACATTGAGCTGATCTCAATTTCACACCTTGCAACACGAGCAAGAACCCTTCTTAGACTGATCCATATTGAACTTCTTCAATATCTTATCAAGGTATGTGCTTTATGAAAGACCTATGGGCGTCTCGATCTATCTCTATAGATCTTGATGCCTAATATATAAACTTCTCCAAGGTCCTTCATTGAAAACTCTTATTCAAGTAGGCCTTAATGCTGTCCAAAAGTTCTATATCATTTCCCATCAAAAGTATGTCATCTACATATAATATGAAATGCTCTGAGCTCCCACTCACTTTCTTGTATGCATGAGCTTCTCCATAAGTGCGCATAACTAAGCGCTTTGATCATCTAATCAGCGAATGTTCTAACTCGAGATGCTTGCACCAGCCCATAAATGGATCGTTTGGGCTTGCATACCTTATTAGCATTCTTAGAATCGACAAAACCTTCCGGCTGCATCATATACAGTTCTTCCTTAAGGTAGCGTTAAGGAATGCCGTTTGGCGTCCATTTGCCATATCTCATAATCATAGTGCGGCAATTGCTAACATGATTGAGACGGACTTCACTGCTTTCACGGAGAGAAAGTCTCATGAGTCAGCGCCTTGAACTTGCCAATAACCCTTAGCAACAAGTCGAGCTTTATAGATGGTAACATTACCATCCGGCGTCATCTTCTTCTTAAAGATCCATTGTTTATATCAAGCTTGATTTGATCCTGAGATGATCGTGTGATGTCCGAGGTTGGTAAGTGATGCATGTGACGATTCACGAAGGTAACAAGCGAGAACAAATGGTGCATATAGTGTCATCATGTTGCATGCTAGTATTGTCGGATTAATATGTTCATGTTGTGTTAGCGGTATCATGTTCATGTTATATTGTTCGATGGTATCATGATAATTCTGTTTAACCTGTAATTGCCATCTTTGTTATGCATCTTGAATGCTTACGGTTTTGTGAGCTTGCAAGTACATTCAATGTCTTGACTGGCGTGTCATGCCGGTTTGCAGGTCATGCGGTTGATTGCTTGCTTGTCATGGTTTCCGTTAAATGCGAGCTAGGATAAGCGTTCTAGCGAGTCCTGCGAGTGGAGTTCACCACCGTCGTCGTTGTTCGCTGCTATAGTTATTCCGCGCTTGAGTTGTTACGATGCTTGCATGAAACAGCGAGGATGGCGTGAATGTCGCCGTGCGATGTTATTCAGTTGTAATATCGGAGACCTTTGCTACATCTTGAGCTTGCGTTGGTCTTCCCGAAGAGGAGAGGATGATGCAGCCGATGGCGTAAGTATTTCCATCGGTTTTTAGAACCAAGGTATCAATCCGGTAGGAGGCCATGCACAAGTCCCTCGTACTGCACAAAGCGATAGCTACTCGAAACCAACGCGATTAGGGGTTGTCAATCCTTCACGGTCACTTACGAGTGAGATCGATAGAGATAATATTTTTGGTATTTTTGGTATAAAGATGCAAAGTGAAAAGTAAAAGGCAAAGTAAAAGCAAGTACAAAAGTGATGGAGATTGATATGATGAGAATAGACCCAGGGGCCGTAGGTTTCACTAGTGGCTTCTCTCAAGAGCATAAGTATTCTACGGTGGGTGAACAAATTACTGTTGAGCAATTGATGAATTGAGCATAGTTATGAGTATATCTAGGTATGATCATGTATATAGGCATCACGTCCGAGACAAGTAGATCGAACGATTACGCATCTACTACTATTACTCCACTCATCGACCGCTATCCAGCATGCATCTAGAGTATTAAGTTAAAAAGCAGATGCGCCTTAAACAAGATGACATGATATAGAGGAATAAATTCATGCAATATGATAAATACCCCATCTTGTTATCCTCGATGGCAACAATACAATCGTGCCTTGCAACCCTTTATGTCCTTTGGTAAGGACACGAAGATTGAACCCAAAGCCATGCACTTCTCCCATTGCAAGAACTACCAATCTAGTTGGCCAAACCAAGCGGATAATTGAAGAGACTTGCAAAGATAACTCAATCATACATAAAGAATTCAGAGAAGATTCAAATATTATTCATAGATAAGTTGGATCATAAACCCACAATTCATCGGTCTCAACAAACACAGCAAAAGAAGATTACATCGAATAGATCTCCACGAGAGAGGGGAACATTGTATTGAGATCCAAAAGAGAAGAAGCCATCTAGCTACTAGCTATGGACCCAAAGGTCTGAAGTAAACTACTCACACTTCATCGGAGGGCTATGGTGTTGATGTAGAAGCCCTCCGTGGTGGATGCCCCCTCCGTGAACTCAGAACAGGCCCCAAGATGAGATCTCGTGGAAGCAGGAAGTTGCGGCGATGGAATTAGGATTTTGGCTCCTGTTCGATCGTTTGGGGATCGTGAGGTATATATAGGAGGAAGAATGCGTCGGTGGAGCATCGGGGGCCCACGAGCGGGGCGCCCCCACCCTTGTGACCGCCTCCGATGTTCCTTGGCGTGAGGGTCCAAGTCTCTGGATCACGTTCGGTGAGAAAATCACGTTTCGAAGGTTTCATTCCGTTTGGACTCCGTTTGATATTCTTTTCTTTGAAATCTGAAAAGGCAAAAACAACAATTGGGCTGGGCCTCCGGTTAATAAGTTAGTCCCAAAAGTAATATAAAAGTGGAAAATAAAGCCCATTATAGTCCAAAACAATAGATAAAGTAGCATGGAGCAATCAAAAATTATAGATCGTTGGAGCGTATCGAGGCATCCAAGCTTAATTCCTGCTCGTCCTCGGTAGGTAAATGATAAAAAGAGAATTTTTGTTGCGGGTGATACTTTGGCATAATTTCAATGTAAATCTTCTTAATCATGGTATGAATATTCAGATCCAAAAGATTCAAGACAAAAGTTCATATTGACATAAAATAAT